>CAXIPT010000011.1:2682443-2804819 GCA_964030475.1 Tethya wilhelma
GCTAAGCGCTCAGTTTTTGCAGAGTTATTCGCGTGAATATTTGTATTGCGCTAATGGGCCATCCGTGCCATTCCTGTGTACCCAGTACTACCGTACTGGGAATTTATGCATTAACCACAAACACAACAACATACAGAACCACCTAAGAAAAAAAGAAAAGTGGAGAAAAAGACCCGTACGGAGAAGGCACTACAATCAGCTATGGATACTTTTGTCCAGTATTAGAGGGAGGCAGAGGAGAGATTTTTAAAACATGATGAAGAACTAAGAAAAAAAGAAATGGAAATGGAAGAAAGAAGGCAAAAGGAAGAGAGAGAGCATGAGTTTCGAATCATGCAGATACTTGGCCAGATGAATCGGGGCTCCAATTATTATCAAGATTATCACGAGACACAATATTGACATTTACATGTATAACTATCACGTATAACAAACTACATACCTGCTTAATAATTCTTATGAGATCAAGAGGAAGGAAACATGTCTATCTATTTGTGTGTGTGTGTGTGTGTGTGTATGCCATATTCAGTATGTATGCTAGGTTCATAGCCACCTAATGATGTATTACATGTACATACTGTTACATGTATATTTAGGTATGCATAACAGTAATAATTATTAATTTTGAACAGTCAATATTATACATACGGCAAGGTAATACAAATTTGTACGTGTACATGTATATAGCTGTCTACGGACTTTGCTGGCTAAAGTATGTAGTTAAAGCACTTTGTATGTTTTTTGCTAAGGCTACATCAGCAGTATTAGAGGTATCGTTTGATGGGGTGGAAGAAAAAACTTGCTGGTTTGTATCACTCATCCACTCTTCTATAAAAGTGTCATTATGTGTTTATGCAAAACGCAGCGCGCTGACACGATGCAAGGGGCAATTTTGAGATCAACATCTAATCTCTTGTAGACACCTCCAATGACCTTTTAGCCTACCATAGGCATGCTCTACAACTACTCTTGTCTTACTAAGGTTATAGTTAAAAGTCTTTTGCTGGGAGGACAAACGACCATTGTCTGGGCATGCTTTCATCAGCCATGGTAGCAAAGGATAAGCAGGGTCTCCTAGCACAACAATTGGTATGTCCACTCCACAAATTCTCTTAGTACATGAAGGAAATAGCTGCTTGTTTTGCCCTTTGTTGTACAAACTGGAGTTGGAAAATACACGAGCATCATGTACCCGACCAGGCCACCCAACATTGATGTCAATAAAGTGTCCTCGACTGTCCACTGTGCCTTGCAACACAATAGAGTGAAACCCTTTGCGGTTGTAATAATCAGCTGGGCACTCTTCAGGGGGGATGTGAGAGCCATCGACCACACCAGCACACTGAGGGAAACCATACTTGACCTCGAATCTACATATCACTTCTTTCAAACCATCACCAGTTGGTAAAAACATATATCTCGCGAGAAGACAATCATTGATCGCCATACAAACTTCCTTTACAGCAATACAAACAGTAGTTTACAGCAATACAAACAGTACTTTATGTTTCTCTCCGTATCTATCCAAATATTTTCCTGGGACCAAATTTTCCAGGCAGTTTCTGAATCTTAGTGATAAATACAATATTCTGACAAATTTTGACATTCTGAAAACCACCGTTAGCTTTCAGCATTTTTGCTTAAAGATTTCGCAGAGTGACCATCACGACCATCCTCCTGCCCCACCCTAAAAGGTTACATGACACTGACACTTGTAAACATCTTTGGTCAAATAATACATATAAAGTGGAAGTTGGTGAGTAAACAATATTTCTGTAGAAAAATGCACTCCATAAAATGTACATTAAAGTTACGGGCTACCGTTTGCTCATGAATATTTTAATGAGCACGCGTAGTTATTTTAGTGCGGAGCAAACCGCAACTTGTGCAAAACTGTTGGCATGATTTTTTGGCGTCATTTTTTTTCCAAAGTATTCCGCGTGTGACCGTATAAAGTGGCTCTTTTTAACCGGATTGTATGTGGGCAGGGCCAGATCTAAAAAGAAATTTGACAGCACGTTCAACGATAGAGAAACGGCAGCTTTTGTTTTCGCTTCTGCTGCAGAATCACAAGAAGTAAGTTTGAGCTACTATTTTTTTTATACTATAAGAAAGAGAAGCCAACCGAATAGATCTGGCCCTGCAGAGAGTTGGAAATAAGCGTCTAACACTCCCATAGTCGATCTGGAACGTTGCCTCTTGAAATAAAGTGACGCCAAAAATTTTTAGCTACTCTTTCTGTTGGTATCTCTGAGTGTAGTAAGCATGGTGAAGTTTTCTTTTCACTGTTTAGCCCTGAAAGTTAAAAAGAATAACTGTCTAAGCTGTTGGTTTAAAATTTGGCAGGAAATTGCTGCAGTAATTTGCCAAAAAGAAACTTTTTATTCTTGCTCATTAAATATTCATAACAGAATGTACCCCGTAACCTTAATTGACTATTTTAAAAGTTAAGGCAGCCTTAACTACACTGAGCTAACATAAGAGTTGTTTTACAGTGACCATATTATTATGATAGTATAACATAAAGATCAGTGTACACTGTAGTAATAACATTTAGGTTCATATTAACTGATAATTGTAATAATTATAACCACTATTATTTCAGTCACAGTAATTTATCCTAGTACATAATAACACTTGTATCTGTACTATAATTTCAAATTTGTTCTCTCTATAGTATCCTCTGTAACTACAACTCATAATAACTGTTACTTGAACACAACATTACTATAACAGCTCAGTAAATACATACATGATATTATTGTCACAAAAAAAACACCACTAATAACTAATAATAATTATAAATTTAATTTGACTATAATAATAAAATGCAAACGGCATATATGCATGCACCAGTCAATACACAACAATCAAATATTTTTGTTCAAACTTCAAACCCGCAAGACTATTATTACATGTAGCACTCAACTGCAGCTAGAAAGTTAGCATATTTAGCTGATTTTTTTTTTGAGGCAGGCACAATGCCCATCCGCTTTTCTTCAAAAAATTGAAAGACTTCCTTTACCTTTATATTGTACTGCAGGTTGTATACATAGTGGACAGCCAATAGGGTGAAGATTGCATTTTCAAACGTAGGGCACTCCACTCCTAACTTCTGCTCGACAACAATGAAGAATTGGTCAGCCATAGAATCTTCTGAATCATAAACTCGAACAATGAAGGGTTGGTTGTTTTTCTTATCGATCATTTCCGCAGGAGGAGTTCCACGCTATAAAACAATATAGGCCGGGTATAATATATGTATCAGACAATGCATGGCATTGCATGCATACAGGTGTTACAATATTTACAGGAAATTCCCAAAGGATCCATGGGATGTCCACATGTTGACCTTCCTCAGTCATGTCACCTTTATTCTTTTTCATCAAAAATAAGCCAGGCACCTCAAGGATGTTAGCATCAAAGGTACTGAAACAAAACAACATGCAATTATAAGTTTTACACAACTGAAAGTTATTGATCAATATCATACCACTTATCTCATCACTTCTGTGTGGTCTGTATCACCATCGGCCTAGATGGACTCATCGACATCTGCGGGACAATCCCTAAGTGCACGTCTCAAAGCAGCTGGCAGACTAAAAGCTGCCTGAGCATATTTCACAATGGGCTTGCTCCAGGTACTCCACAAAGAATCGAACTTGCTTCGACAATTACTCTCCTTCATGATAAGATCGAACTCCAGAGAAACCAATGTGGATATATTTAAGATGTGCACATGCAATTACATATGTAACATACATAGCTATGTTTCTTGAGCAATGGGTAAGCTGAATAAATTTCTTCTACGCTCTTGGCTTCATCCAAAATCCATGGCCGTCTGCTAGGAAAAGTACGTTTCATTAAATCGGTTATACAGTTTCTCTTTAGAAGGTTTAGTCTTCTCTAATTCCTCCCCCAGATGTTTTATGTTCCGTTCAGTCGAAACTTCATCCTCTGGGTTTTCATCAAGGCTTGGATAGATGTGTTTCTTTGAACTCTCAGTTCGTGGACGTTTTGTTGCTGGTCTAGGATCAGAGTTTGACTTGGGTCGATTTATATTTTGACACTTTTGATAAATGTAGTGTTGCCAGGAGTACTATTAATAAACATAGAAATTATTATTTAAAAAATGATACTTAATTTTTGAAAAACTTACAGATTCCTTGAGAAATGGATACTTGGCAAGTAGAGCGTCAGCAACAACTTGGCAGTCCTTCGTTGAAGCCTTTTGGATGTAGGCACAGGTCACTGTACCAAGTACAGCAACCATATGTATACGATCGCTGTCACTGATTCGCTCTTTCACAAGATTCTCCATGGTGTCTTGCCGGAACTTCGGAATTGGAAAAGGAATGGGCAATTTTGTTTTCAGTTTGGAACTCTGCATGCATGCATGTATACATAGAGAAACCAGAATCAGTGATATTGAAAACTAACTTTAGTTGAAAACAAAAGTGGAGATTCTACAGAACGACCAGGTGANTTCATTCATGATGTTAAAACACTCCGTGAACCTGCAGTAATTTTGTGTTATGATCATCAGTTTGATGATTTGGTTCGATTTTACACAGAAAGTGATGAATTTGGTATAATGACAATCGATCCTACTTTTTTGTTGGTAATTTTGATGTAGAGGAAGTAATAATTGTCTGGACAGTTTTTTTTACTGCACCAATTTACTTCAAGTTCGCCGAAACTGGAGATATTGATATAGCACTGGTGCATACTTCAGGCATACCTCTCACACATACCCCACAAATAGCAGCTTGTAGTCCTACACATGTAGATTCACATGCAATATTATTGTGACCCTTGGTCAAGCTATTCCCGGACATTTACATGCATTGTCAGACAAGGGTAGAAATTCGCAAGAGAGAATTGGCTAAGGCGCAAGTAATACCACAACTAGACTCTCTTGCTTGCACTCTGCAGCCAACCAGACATTCAGCCCTCTACTTGTACTACTGAGATCAGAAAGGGTTAAACAAAAACCGGACGCTGGACACAAATTTCTGGACAGCACGCAATCAAATAAGCTCGGATAAGCTCTATCCTGTGTGTGTAGGACTTCTTATCTGTGCACTAGATTTGTTGATAGTTACCCTTCAATATTATCAGGTAGGACAGGCATCAGCAGGTTCAGTGTGGCCAGTCTGGAAATATATGCCGTCCGGTTATTAATACTCTCCTCTAACTGTTGTTACCTACTGACATTTACTGCTGCAGTCTAAGAGAAATGGGAAGCCCCCCGTATTTATTGGTCCCATACTTGTTCATTATCGTAAAACATTTGCCACATACCTTCACTTTACCTCCTCTCTGGTTGGTTTGCGTCGAGAATTGACAAATGTATGATGTTTTGGAACTGATGGAGAAACTGCACTGATTGATGCTTGCAAACAATCGTTTACATCAAGTAATAATTTGATTTGTTCAATCCACGTTCGTAGGAATATAACCGCTAAATTGCAAGAGTTGCAGATTAGTGAACACACGAAGAAAATGATTGAAGAAGATATATTTGGCAAGTCAGTATCATCGAAGGACTTGTTGATGCTACAAGTGAAGCTATGTTCAATCAGCTATTAGATGTCATGACAGAAAAGTGGTCTCAGCTAGACTCGTCTGAAGATGGGCCTTTGCATACATTTGTTCGTTGGTTCAAGCGTTACAAGTGCGAGACAATCGTTACATCTCTCCTTAGACCCATTCGTGAGCAAGCTGGTCTTGGTTGTCCTCCAGAGCCCTTCACAACAAATGCTAGTGAAAGTATTAATGCAATGTTGAAAAACAAGGTGGAATATAAGCGGAGTGATCTTCCAATTTTAGTGAAGAAATTAAAAGAAGTCATTGATGAGCAAGAAGAAGAGTTGTCACGTAGTATCATTGGCAGGGGTAAGTACAAAATCCGTCCTGGTTTCAGGAAGTTTGAGCTAAGTGAAAGTGAATGTTTTTCGCTGAGTGAGGATGCCAGGAAAAAGCATCTTCAAAGGTTTTTGTGTGTACAAGTTTGGGATCGATGTATTGAAGAAACAACCGTTGAAGCCTGTGACAGAGAAAAATATTCTATACCGACAGTGAACCCTGGTTCACTTTATCGAAGGACAGGCAAAGGTGTTTGTCGTCAGTTGTTTCCAACTAATAAATCAACTACATCAAATGATGTGTCTCAGCCATTACCATGTATGTCTATATCAGTGGACAGCTTTGCAGATCAAGTGACGATTCCTTTATCTGCTCTAAACGGTATATGGGAAAAAGCATATGATCTTTCAAATGACCTTGAGGCTATTGCACAAGCACCTGGCTGTAGTAATACATATGTAGTCAAGAGCTCATCTGGATAGCGACCACATTTTGTGACCTCTAAACCCAGTGGACAATACTGTTGTGATGAAAACTGTGGAAATTTTAAGTCACTCGGTGTATGTTCTCACAGTGTTGCGGTAGCTGAGAAAAGTGCCAAACTAAATGGATTTGTAGACTGGTTAATTAAATCGAAAAAGAAGACAAACATCATGAACTTGGTGTTAACTGGAATGCCAAGTGGAAGGGGACGAAAAAGAGGAGTTCCACCCAGAAAAAGGAAGAAAGTCAATACTGAAGCCACATCACGCACTCCAGCTAGTAGTTTGTTACAGGTTGCTTTTCAGCAAAAGCACAGTTCGAGTTTTCAGCAAAATGCAGAAACTGCTATGCAATGATTAGTTTCAGTTTCATCAGATCAGGTTCCGTCACATGTCCACTCAATGACAAATGCAAATCTTGTTCCGAGGCTGTCTTCTGGTGGATCAATCCCAAGTCAACCCTCTCAGAATCATCAAGTACCGTCTCATCCTCCACCATTGGTGCACTACTCACCAAGCTTTACTGATTCAAACACTCCTTTTGAACTTTGTTTTGTGTCGGGAAATATCAAAGTGTGTCGAGGGTGTAGGCAGAAATATCCCAAACCAGCAATACCTCCTGATGATTTATGTGTGCGCCACAAAGAATGGCAGGAATTTTTCCTACAGGAAGTGCAAATACACAAACTCGTTTTGGAAATGTTTACTACCATGTAAACATTCCATACATCCTGTCTAGATGCCCAACATTCTCATCAGACCTGCTTGTAATTCCTCCAAAAATTGCTGTCCAACTACTCCCTGTACACACAGAGCTTCTAAAAGAAAGAATAAACAGATACTAACTGCAATTTTTATTTCATGACTGTAATCTTTATTTCATTGTACAAACTAAAATTAATAATATTTATTAAAAGTTGTGAAATTGGTAAAAATCGTCTAGTCATCACTCCAGTACTCCAGTCCAGTACTCCATTCCAGTAATCCACTCCACCGACTCCACTCCACCCAATTCAGACACCCAAAAGCGACTGTCCCCGAAGAAACCAAGTTTGTTCGTTCAAGAATCTTTTTCTAAAAGTGAATGGTCTCTGAGTAAAGTTGAACCAAGATAGAAGAAGAATAAGAAGAAGATGGAGAAAATTGGAGGTTTGGCATATTTTAGTTTGGTACTTTAGCGATGGTTTTAGGCCATGTTTTAGGGATCATTAGAAAGAGAAAGAGCTAAATAGTAGGTTAACAAGCCTTTTAGTGCCAAGCGCTCAGTTTTTGCAGTTATTCGCGTGAACATTTGTATTGCGCTAATGGGCCATCCGTGCCATTCCTATGTACGCAGTACTACCGTACTGGGAATACCAACTGGTGATGGTTTAAGAGAAGTGATATGTAGATTCGAGGTCAAGCATGGTTTCCCTTAGTGTGCTGGTGTGGTCGATGGCTCTCACATCCCCATTATATCACCTGAAGAGTGCCCAGCTGATTATTACAACCGCAAAGGGTTTCACTCTATTCTGTTGCAAGGCACAGTGGACAGTCAGGACACTTTATTGACATCAATGTTGGGTGGCCTGGTCGGGTACATGATGCTCGTGTATTTTCTAACTCCAGTTTGTACAACAAAGGGCAAAACAAGCAGCTATTTCCTTCATGTACTAGTAGAATTTGTGGAGTGGACATACCAATTGTTGTGCTACTCAGTGTTGTTAAGGCTGCCTCAACTTTTAAAATAGCCTAAAAATGTACAATTTGTAGTTTGGATATCTCTTCAGGAATTTATTATATTCACCAAAACCTTACATCCATTGATTGTTTGATCAATGATAGAAAATATTTTCAATATCATGTGACCTGCAGGGGTGGGACAGGATGATGTCCTCTTTGTAAGACCTTAATGCAAAGATGCAGAGCTGGATATTTATTTTCACAATGTCGTATTTTGTCAGAATATTGTATTTATCTTCAAGATTTTGAATCTGCTTGGAAATTTGGTCTTACAAACTTTATTAGGTAGAAACAGAAATAGGCCTATTTCTAAATATTGCACGCCTAATTATATATGCGTATTGATTATTTCTAATTAATGATCAGTACCCCAGTTTCCGGGCAGATCTAATATTTTATGGTTAAGATGTACTAGATAAGGGGAATAATGCCTCTTCAAATAAACATTCAGCTCTGCATTCACAAAAGTATGTATTTTTGTCTGTAGCCACGCCCAAAAGTGTTATTTCATTTTCATTTTCACAATTTATATCCAATACAATAAAAATACGATGTTTGGTCTTCTAGTCACCAAGTATAGTTAAAACACGAAGGGGTAAACCTTTAATTATGTCCTTAACTTCCTTAAAATTTGAGGCATCCTTAACTACACTGAGTAAGAGACCTTGCTACCATGGCTGATGAAAGCATACCCAGACAATGGTGGTTTGTCCTCCCAGCAAAAAACTTTTAACTACTCAGTGTAGTTAAGGCTGGCTCAAATGTTAAGGAAAGTTAAGGACCTAATTAAAAGTCAACCCCTTCGTGTTTTTAACTATTGTATGGAATTAGAATACCAAACTTGGTGTTGATCGTATTTTTATGGTGTTCTAAAAAATTTTTGAAAATGAAAGTCAACTGATGTTTGTGGGCGGGGCTAGATCCAAAAATACATACTTTTGAAAATGAGGGATAGCAATGCTCATTGGAGCGGGGTAATTTTTCACTTTTCCAGTAGTGTTTAACCACAAGATATTGGATCTGCCCAGAAAAAAGGGTACCCATTGTTCATTAGTGAGATATTATCAATACGCATATATAATTAGGTGTGCAATATACAAAAATATTGTATTTCTTTGGATATCTGCTTAATAATATATCGAGGACCTTTTTTCCAGGCAGATTCAATATTTTAGTGAAAAACACAACATATATACAAAATATGACATTCTGATAACCACCCTTGCTATCCCTCCTTTTTGCTTAAAGGTTTTACAAAGCGGCCACCCTCTAGCTCCACCCCCAAATGTAACATGACACTAACACTTATAGAAGTTGTCAATCAGTGGCCAATTAATCATTACACGTTAAGTTCTAGCAAATATGTGATGTTCTTGCAAAAATATTCAAGCCACAAAATCCTTATTTTTCTACTGTTTAAAAAACTAAGGCAGCCTTAACTACACTGAGTATAACCTTAGCAAGACAAGAGTAGTCGAAGAGCATGCCTATGGTAGGCTAAAAGGTCGTTGGTGGTGTCTACAAAAGAGATTACATATTGATCTCAAAATTGCCCCTTGCATTGTGTCAGCGTGCTGTTTTGCATAACATTTGTGAAACACATAATGATACTTTTATCGAAGAGTGGATGAGTGATACAAACCAGCAAGTTTTTTCTTCCACCCCACCAAACGATACCTCTAATACTGCTGATGTAGCCTTAGCAAAAAATATACAAAGGGCTTTAACTACATACTTTAGCCAGCAAAGTCCGTAGACAGCTATATACATGTACATGTACAATATGAATAAATTTGTATTACCTTGTGCTATGTATAATATTGACTGTTCAAAATTAATAAATGCATACCTAAGTATACATTTAACAGTATATACATGTAATACATCATTAGGTGGCTCAAACATACTGAGTATGGCATACACACACACACACACACACACACACAAATAGATAGACACGTTTCCTTCTTCTTGATCTCAAGAGAATTATTAAGCAGGTATGTAGTTTGTTGTCGTGATAGTTATACGTGTAAATGTCAATATTGTGTCTCGTGATAATGTTGATAATAACTGGAGCCCCGATTCATCTGGCCAAGTATCTGCATGATTCGAAACTTCCTTTTGCCTTCTTTCTTCAATGTATGGCTGACATCTGGTAGCAGTGGTGGATCCAGAGGGGTTCCTGGGCTTCCATGGAAGCCCACTTTCAGCTGAAACCTCGCATTGAAATTAACTGTGAAGACTGGAAAAGTGCTTGCTGGAAACCCCCTTTCAACTTAAAACTAACAAAAGCAACTAAAAATCACACTAAATAGCAGTCTCTTGTGAAAGATAATATAGTTTCTGTCTTTTTCTTGCCGTTTTTTCGCCATTTAGACATTGTTCTGGCAAAATATAAGCTGCTAGCACGCTATAGGGGCGGGGCTATATGACCAGAAGTGAGCGTGGCTAAGCTAAAAATTTTCACGCGCTTCGCGCGCATTCATTGGAAAAAACCTATTCAAAATCTTAGATCCGCCACTGGGTAGATCATCAGAGTCATTCTCCTATCTTCTTCAGACTCACTATCAACAACCTAAGTAATAAAAATAGAAGTAAAAGCAACAATGAAAATATTTTACAACTTGCATTTGCTTTCAACTTGTCTTCAGCTACAATATATATAGGAGCTCGGGCATTTTTGCCAGCCACTGAAGAGGCAGACCACTTGTATGACATCGATAATTCGGGAACAGCAAGGGACTTGCTTCCACCACCTGATGGCTGAAGGATTTTAAACCTGAATAATGGGTCGTGGTCCATTGGAATGGAAAATACACAACGTATTTCATCCATTATGTCATCTTCTGACATAGCTGACGTAAGACGAATCTTTCCAATCAAACTGTTTGCTGCAAGATAGTCACGGGTGGCTTGCTTGTGTGGTATCTTAATTAGACCTTCTTCATCAAAAAATGACTTTGGAAGACAAATAATGTCCTGGTCATAAGTAAACAGTCTCTCCACAGTTTTACTGCCAGACCCTTTCCTCCCTGCAAGGAACGCTGATGGTAAAGTTGTTGTTCCACCACATTTCTTTTTCCTATTAAAGGCATAGGAAAGAAATTTAGCTATTGATTTCCTAATGAAGTGCACTGAAACAGTTTACAGTTAAAATACTTTTTTTTTGCAGGAAGTGGCTGAGCATGAGACGGCCCCGGGTTGTTGTGCCAATCTGGCTGAAAATCATCGTCGTCATCATCATCATCAGAATTCCCTTGAGTAGATAGCTTGAATTTTGAAAGGACTTTGTTAAAAGCTCCAGAGAGCGCCTTTTCAAGACTGTTTTCTTTGGCTCTTTTCTCTCTAGACATTTTGCTCAGCTATACTCTGCACATGGCACGCACGGTGGTCTAAACGTGTCACGTGATTGGGAGTAAAGTTAAGTGTGGAAATGGTCGTCACAAAAACTAACATTTGAACTATATAGCTAAAATATAAAAACATGCAGTGGCATAGCTCGTAAAAAATCGGTGATATTTCAGTAAAAAGTAATGATATTTAGTAAAAGACAGTGATATTTAGTAAAAAGTAGTGATATTTAGTAAAATGCAGTGATATTTAATAAAAAGCAGTGATATTTAGTAAAAAGCAGTAATATTTAGTAAAATGCAACGATTTTTAGTAAAAGGCAGTGATATTTCAGTAAAAAGTAATGATATTAGTAAAAGACAGTGATATTTAGTAAAAAGCAGTGATATTTAGTAAAAAGCAGTTATATTTAGTAAAAAGCAGTAATACTTATTAAAAAGTATTCATACTTAGTAAAAGCAGTAATATTTAATAAAAAACAGTGATAATTAGTAAAATCAGTGATCTTTAGTAAAATGCAATAATAAATTTAAAAAATACAGTGCTATTTAGTATAATGCAGAGATATTTAATAAAAAGCAGTGATATTTAATAAAAAGCAATGATCTTTAGTAAAAGACTGACATTTAGTTAAAAGCAGCCAGTTTACACTGCATGCTTAAAATTGGAGTTTTGAGACAAATGGCACTCCATATGAAGACAAAGAAACCACGTATATTTGTTTAAGAATTAGCTTCTGAAAGTGAGCACTTTTTTGAGAAAAGTCCTATCAAGATATAAGAAGAAAAAGGAGAAAATTGGAGGTTTGGCATATTTTATTATGGTACCTTAGTGATGATGTTAGGCCATGTTTTGGGTTTGTTGGAAACATTATGAGCTAAGTAGTGTTAGAAGCCTTTTAGTGTCAAGCACTCATTTTTTAAAGAGTTATTTGCGTGAAAATTTGTATTGTGCTAATGGCCATCCGTGCCATTCCTATGTACCCAGTACTACCATACTGGGAATGATTAATATAGTGTTTGTTATAAATATAGCCTACAAAGTGTTAAAATTGCTGTGAAGTTCATTGCATGCTTGGCCATACCTTTACCATAATCATCCTCAACAAAACAAGCTTGAAACAATATGAGTTGGTGTTTTACCAGCATATTTCTGGTATAACTACAGGCTGACGAATAAATAGATGATCCCCAGTATGAATACTGTGGGTCACAAACTCAGTGTCCCAAGTCAGCAGTAGTGAGCATAAACACATCACGATACTCTCAACTGAGATATTTGATCTTCATTTAGGTCAGTCAGATTCATTCCAATTGGTCCTCCATCCTCTTTACATCTTCAGGAAAGGTCTAGCATACTGTACAGGCACTCTCCCCTCATTTTCTCTAACTTCACAATCAAGGATCTTGTAGATAGAAAACAATTCACCAAAAACCTGACCTTCCTCTACAACCACAGGGTAATTGCTACAGAACATCAACAATCGCAGCAGGCACAGCAATTCCACACTCATTGACCAACTCAGCACAAGGTTGAAACAAAAACTGATGACCACTGACTCTGGCTTTAGCCTTAACCAAACGAGCATGATTAGCAGGAATGCGAGTGGCTTGCTAAAGTCACACTGTCCTATTGTCCTGTGGAGATTCACATGTGTTATTCTGTGTCAAAAGATCAACTACACCCTGTTCACTTTCAGAAACAACAGATAAACCTGCAAATCTGTCCCCAATAACAACTTCACGGGGGCATTTCTCTGCACCTGCACCAGAGCTGTAGTTGCATACCCAGGTCGAGTTAGAGACAGTACAACTTGACCTGAAAGGGTTTGCTCCTATCCTCCAGAGGTTGTCAACTTCAGGGTACTATTCTCAAAATGTGCTTGGGTCACCTCCCTCCACTCCTCCAGGGTCTGGACAGGATCTTGGCTTTTAGCCATTGTTCCTAGAAGAAAATCAAGGTTGGCAATTGTCATCGGAGAACTAGTATCTACTAATGCTTCAACTAAAACACCCTTCAAACCCACTTCGGCCATAGTAGTTGGACCAAGCCTAACGAGCTCCTTATTCTCCTGGATCTCTGTCGTACTTATAAAAATAGACACTCCTCAAGAGTTTGACTGTCCACTCTGGTGTACATCTAGAGTGGAAATGGCTTGTGGCAAGGGCTGCTCTCCTTCAAAAAGGCGGCGAGAACAAGATGCTTTGGAAGGGAGGAAGAGTGTAACCTTCCTTAGATGAGCTTTCCGTTGCTCGACTGCCATCTGTAGGAACCATTCTTGCTCATCACGTTCAAGGTACTTGTAACCAGTACAAAATTGGTATTTTCCCCGACCAAGTACTGCCCACTCCACCTCTTCTTCCTGCTCTTTGATGGCTTCCTTTAGTTTGTCTATAAACACAGGTAGCTCACTTTCCTTGTAGTTAACTTCTGCATTAATACACTTACTAGGATTGGTAGTAAATGCTGCAGGTGGATCACCAAGACCGGCCTTTGGATTGGAGCTTGAGCTGAAATTGGGTGGTGGATTGGAATTTGACTGCTATGACTTGGCAACATACACGGCTGGTGGATTGGAGCTTGAACTGCAGACGGCTGCTCTAAGTTTTGCACTGCTGTAGCTTCCGTGGTTTGCTCACTGACTGGTGGATCCGAGAGGCAAGAGAGAAATCTTGAAAATTCAGTTTCAGGATCCATCTTGAGTTCAGTTTAATTTACACGAATATGTGCACGTGGTCATCAACCACTAATTGCATATTGCAGAATTGCAACAATTGTAAGGGTGGGGCTCAACAACCTTTGCACGTTTCATCTCGGCCGCATACTTTTGATGTGTCAAGCAATTCAGCTTAGTCATGCTATTTGACATCAAACAAAATGGATACTAATGATAATCAACATCAACTAGATAAGCTGTGGATGCATTTAAATATTGTAGTATTTGAGCCCAAAACTGACACAATTTATCTTCATTGGACTGGCTAATTTGTTTATCCAGAATGGTTTCCCATGATTTTCAACAGTGTCTTTTTTGTTAAAGGCAAGAAACTGGTTGCCAGAAGCAAATTGAGATCTTGTCATTGAGTAATTCTATTGTTGTTTTTGTTTCATTTTGCAGCAAACTGTTTTAACCCTCCATTCCACATGATATCTCGAAGTTGTTCTGCAAACAACTTAATTATCTGCCAGTCACCTGGCATGGGATGAATCTATTTGAGTGGTTTTCTTTTTGTTTGTCTCCTATTAAGACAACTTTTTTGGGTAAAAGCTCAGTTCCTATTTTAAGATCTTTTTAAATTGGCCTATGTATGTGTTTACACTCAGTGCCATTAAGGACTGTCCAAAAAATTTTAGCGTGCGCCCCGCAGTTCAATGAATGACATCACGTAAGGCCCGTGGTAACTAGGGAAACCGTCGAATTATTGATGATGTCATGTATAATTTTCAATCGCGAGTTAAAGATAGCTAGCGCTACGCTTAGAAAAACTGTAATACGAAGACTTTAAACGTTATCTTTACTCTTATAAAGCTCTTTAAAACTTGTAGCAGAAGCTAAAGCCGTCTCTGGATGAGTTTGCGAATGCTAATATTAATATGACGTAATCTATTTAGTGGGCAAAGGCCGCACGTTTGCAAGTTTGGTGAAGAATTTTAGTGAAGATTCCGTCCAACATTAATGCAGCCGTGCCAGCGAGCTATTGAAGGTACGAGCACTTAGTACTAACTATTTTGACATGATCTATCGGAGGGATAATGGATTTTCAGCACAGAAGGTGAGTTATCTGCATAAGTAGACTGCCCCAAACCATAAAAAAACACTTTTTTGCAGCTAACTCACTAGATACTTTACAAATGCAGATTCCCTCCGATGAAAACTTAGACAGCTACCAAACATTTATTTTGAAGTGCTTAAGGCCACTTGTCAGCATGGACACTAATGTTGGAAATCCCAATTTAGCCATTTTTGTATGGCTAGTTAAGATGGACGCAACATCTTGACAGGCTGCTGACGATGGACGCAACATCCAGACAGCACAAGAGCCACTCAAAGCTTCACTCAATCTCTCTGTTTCTCTTTCACAGACACACACAGTCTCGGGGTACCTGACGAAAGACGCAACATCTTGACAGGCTGCTGACGATGGACGCAACATCCAGACAGCACAAGAGCTTGACTCAATCTCTCTCTCACACACACACAGTCTCGAGGTACCTGACGATGGACGCAACATCTTGACAGCACAAGACCCACTCAAAGCTTCATTTACACATACATACAAAATTATATGCTTAAATAAGATGCTCAACAACACATACATAGTGTCAACTAGTCTAAGAGCTACAGTTATAGACTGTGCCTCGAGTAGTTTAGACAGGTCTGTGCCTGATACAACCTATCTTTCTTACCTCAAAATTGACAAAATGACAATCCATCAAGAGGCTACGGCTGTATCTTCTCAGTGCTGTCCAAGAATGGTGCTTGAGGCGGCAGAATCCCCCAACAGCGAACACAGAACGTGCAACAGAAACGCTTGTCAAAATGGCCGCCCAAATTTGAATCTTGATTACTGCGCATGCGTCGTGCATATAGAAATTATTTCCCTGGGAATGTAATAATTATAATTATAATACAACACTTGCAGCAAATGGATATCATGATAATAGATACCCTATAGCTCAGTACTGTACTAGTGTACTTGCTATTCAGAGTCAGAAGAGGTATTAGAATCAGAGCTGATCTGAGCAGCAACATCATTTGCTCCTATTAGCCATCTGCAAACCCGAGCCTCAGAATCTATCACTCCAAGTCCTCGACTCTGAGGTGTCTCAGAGTCCCTGCCAGCTCCAGTTCTGGATCCAGTTATCCTAGGTTCATTATGCTCAGCTGATGCTGACAGTTGACTTTCTTCACTGCTTGTTGACCTCATGCGTGAACTTATAGTCCAGCTTGGAGCATTGGGAGGGGGGTTGCTGCCAGATGGAGTTGAATCAACTGTTTTCGTGAGTGCATGCCTCACTGATTTGCTGTTCTTATCTGCTTTGTCAGCTCGTTTGTCCAACTTTTCGATGAGTTTATTTAGTTCTGCATATGTCACATATGTGGACAGCCAGTGATCCCATGATGCATGCAGGACCCTGGCCATATTATAATGGTCTTACCGTCTGAGCGCCATTGATGTGAATGCCTGTTGACAGTGTCTGGGTCTGTATCTGATGGGGTCTCCTCAGTCATGTAGCTTTCATCAATTTCACCAAACTTTTTTTGTTCCTCACTAGACTTCACAAACTTCATTCTTCTATCATAAAGCTGCAAGGAGANTAGGTAACACCCCGAAAAATTTTTCAGTCAATATTGGGGTGTTGATGGACACCTTATTTCTAACAGTGTAGTCACGGGTGGCTTGCTTGCGTGGTATCTTAATTAGACCTTCTTCATCAACAAATGACTTTGGAAGACAAATAATGTCCCGGTCATAAGTAAACAGTCTCTCCACAGTTTTACTGCCAGAGCCTTTCCTCTCTGCAAGGAACGCTGATGGTAAAGTTGTTGTTCCGCCACATTTCTTTTTCCTATTAAAGGCATAGGAAAGAAATTTAGCTATTGAATTCCTAATGAAGTGCACTGAAACAGTTTACAGTTAAAATACTTTTTTTTTGCAGGAGGTGGCTGAGCATGAGACGGCCCCGGGTTGTTGTGCCAATCTGGTTGAAAATGATCGTCGTCATCATCATCATCAGAATTCCCTTGAGTAGATAGCTTAAATTTTGAAAGGACCTTGTTAACAGCTCCAGAGAGCGCCTTTTCAAGACTGTTTTCTTTGGCTCTTTTCTCTCTAGACATTTTGCTCAGCTATACTGTGCACGTGGCGCGCACGGTGGTCTAAACATGTCACGTGATTGGGAGTAAACTTAAGTGTGGAAATGGTCGTCACAAAAACTAACATTAATTTTGAACTATAATTATATAAAAACATGCAGTAGCATAGCTCGTAAAAAATTGGTGATATTTCAGTAAAAAGTAATATTTAGTAAAAGACAGTGATATTTAGTAAAAAGTAGTGATATTTAGTAAAATGCAGTGATATTTAATAAAAAGCAGTGATATTTAGTAAAAAGCAGTAATATTTAGTAAAATGCAACGATTTTTAGTAAAAGGCAGTGATATTTCAGTAAAAAGTAATGATATTAGTAAAAGACAGTGATATTTAGTAAAAAGCAGTGATATTTAGTAAAAAGCAGTAATACTTATTAAAAAGTAGTCATATTTAGTAAAAGCAGTAATATTTAATAAAAAAACAGTGATATTTAGTAAAACCAGTGATCTTTAGTAAAATGCAATGATAAATTTACTAAAATGCAGTGCTATTTAGTAAATGCAGAGATATTTAGTAAATGCAGAGATATTTAATAAAAAGCAGTGATATTTAATAAAAAGCAATGATCTTTGGTAAAAGACTGACATTTAGTTAAAAGCAGCCAGTTGTTTATACAGCATGCTTAAAATTGGAGTTTTGAGACAAATGGCACTCCATATTGTGTGTGTGTGTGTGTGTGTGTATCAGGGTGTGTGGGTGCATGTGCATGGGCACATATGCATGTGTTTGTGCATCCATGTGTATATATATATATATACAAGTGAAAAAAACATTGGAATTGTAATGAGACATAGGAATGGCCAAATCGTAAAAAAAGAAAGCAAACAAGATGGAATGGCTGTTTGAGTGTGTGCAGAATCATTCCTGTGTGGGCTGCATGTAGTACTCTCTTCCCATGGTGGGTCCCTCATGTTGCCCATAGGAATAATTCTTTACACACTCAAACAGCCATTCCATCTTGTTTGCTTTCTTTTTTTACGATTTGGCCATTCCTACGTCTCATTACATTTCCAATGTTTTTTTCACTTGTTTGTTCTCATTTTTTCATAATTCTACATCAGATTTGAGTTTGTGTGTATATGGTAGTTACTTGTTCACTATCAGCATGGATATTATAGCTTATAAATGTTATAATCTATGCTATCGGTATATGGTGAAGCATTTCAGGAGGCTGGAGCTGTATCTTACAAAATTTACTTGCTTTTTACAAGTGAAAAAAACATTGGAAATGTAATGAGACATAGGAATGGCCAAATCGTAAAAAAGAAAGCAAACAAGATGGAATAACACTCCAGTGTCGTACAACACCTATTCTGTGTTGAACACGGGTGTTTATCAAAACCTTTTGTAAAATAATACTTCATACTCATATTTAGCATCATAACAACACTCAGAAAATGGCTATATGCAACTTAGAACCATCTAATAGTGCCAAATCACTGACTTTTAAGCAGGCTAATTTATATTCAATAATAATGACATCATTACTGAGCATGCTCAGTAGCGCAATTTTGAACTTAGAGTGAGCAGCTGTAAATTTTGTCTTGTGTGAAGATGCTGAGTTCTTCAACAAAACCCTGAAAGGATGACTTCTAGGCAGGAAAAACTGAAAAGGAGAGAGTTAAACTTGTCAAGAATTCAATTTGGAGTGCTTGAGGTAAGAAAAGTTGATGTTTTACAGTCTAACTGAGCTGTACTAACTGGGCTGATATTTATTTTTTCAGCGCCGTTGATAAGGCATTGGAAAAGCTACAATTCCGCCAAATATGACTTTCAGATAGCATAAACAGATGGCTGCAACCTAGATAAACTCAAAATTTGAGGTAAGAACAGCTAGATAAGGCGTACTATTATAAGCTGTATGGGTGATAACAAATCGTGAACTTTGAACCCTTATAGATCAGCACGCTAAGCTTGATCCTGTGAGAGGAAGGCTTACTTGGTCATAGGAACAGTGATGGCAGTTGTGGTGAAATGAAGAGTATACACAAAAGTCTGAAATGCACTCTTTCATCATGTTAAAGAGACTGTTGGTAAGTGTAAGCGTCATTACAGGTGTGTTAGTGTACAAATTAAATAGGGATGGGAAAAGCTAGCTATATGTACATGTTATGTAGCTATAATTATGTCAATTAGACAATAACGTCCTCAATCTATTACTGTACAGGTAGCCACAAGCAGCAACTTCCGGCTGGACATTTGTCAAGAAAGACTCTGGACAGATCATAGAAACAATTTATGCTGTGTTTGAATTGAATTTTGTTCATGAAATTGATACATTAAAGGTGCTGTGTAGCTACAGAATGTTGTATAGCTGGGTGCTCAATAACAACACTGGAGTGTTATATAGCACATAAAAGAGTGCTACGTAACACTCCAGTGAATTTTGAGGGGTGCTCTATAACACTCCAGGGGTGCAAAACTTAAACATTACGCAGGACACCCCAAAAAGGTGTTAACCTACACCTTATTTCTAACAGTGTATCTTGCAGCAAACAGGTTGATTGGAAAGATTCGTCTTACGTCAGCTATGTCAGAAGATGACATAATGGATGAAATACGTTCTGTATTTTCCATTCCAATGGACCACGACCCATTATTCAGGTTTAAAATCCTTCAGACATCAGGTGGTGGAAGCAAGTCCCTTGCTGTTCCTGAATTATCGATGTCATACAAATAGTCTGCCTCTTCAGTGGCTGGCAAAAATGCCCGAGCTCCTATATATATTGTAGCTGAAGACAAGTTGAAAGTAAATGCAAGTCATAAAATAATTTTATTGTTGCGTTTACCTCTATTTTTATTACTTAGGTTGTTGATAGTGAGTCTGAAGAAGATGAGAAGAATGACTCCGATGATCTACCCGATGTCAGCCGTACATTGAAAAAATGTACACATTCAACTCATAATGATGAATTGGCATGTACTTCACAGCAATCATCAAGTATTTACAGGTATGTTATTTGTTATGCATGGTGCGTGTAGATGAATGATGCATGCATGTAATTACTGATTTGCAGTGCCTATATCAACCTCCTGTCGGATGATGAGGATAACACTACCTGTCCTAGCCCCAACCCCCCAGAAATGTCCCCTTTAACCTCAGAGGATGAAAGGCAAATATATATTATAACAAGTACAAAAAACATTGGAAATGTAATGAGACACAGGAATGGCTAAATCGTAAAAAGAACGCAAACAAGATGGAATGGCTGTTNAAATTTTGATATATATTTCTACTTGTACATTAAAATTAATATCTTTAACTTATTTTTGTATCTGTTTCGTTACTAGTCTAATAATAAAAATTTATGTTTAGGTGTTTTTTATAGACCACCATATTCTACACATTTGGTTTTTGATGAATAATACTACTTAGCAAATGTATACTTGGTTCTTTGGACTGTAAGTTATAGTTATTGACCAAGCATGAGGTTTGTATGGAATATACAGTGCCTGTCAGGCTGAAACCCGAGGGTGATAGCCCGAGTGTAAGTGCACTGTATATACAAACCAAATGATTGGTCAACTAGTAAGTGTTTTCTTGCCCTGCTACTATGGTAAAGAAAACTTCCTGGCAACAAATGATTGGCACACTATAAATAGCTAGCTTCGTAAGTTGCAAGCCATTTTTTTTGAATTTCTCCAGAAAAAGACTTGAGTTTCTAGAAAACTGTTCTGAATGTACCTATAAACGTCTCGCGAAGAAAAACAATGCATGATTACATCAAACCATATATATTTTTCAGTTGACTTATAGTAGGCCTACACAAAAAACTAGCAATGACTTCAATTTGCTGCTCTTGAAATTTCACGTTGGACACCCTACCTCTAGTAGCTCTCAGTTTTCAGTGAATACAGATTGTTGTGACTATGATAAAGAATTTTGATAATGGGAAGCGTGCTGGCTACTTGCACTCGCTCAGGAAGGACACGAATAGAAATTTTCAATACATTTTCAATTGAACGTGACACGGAGCAATTTTTTTAGTATACGGAGAAAAGTCCGTGTCCTGTCATTTCTGGTAACGACGAGCTGCAACTAAGATCTGGGCTGCAACACGGGTACATTGGTTTTAACTATGGAGTGGAATTAGTGTCAAAAATAAATTGCCGTGCACTGCGACAAATGCAAATCGTGCATTAAATTTGCATCATCTGAGGACATTGTCATTAAATACTTATTAATATTTGAGATTGAGTGTACTATCTTAGATTAATGTTATAAATAGCTGGCTCATAGTAATACATACTAGTCTAGGGGTAGCTACTATACAGAGAATTTAATATTATTATTATTATTATTATTATTATTTAAAATGACATGCCACGACAGGCGGGACAGGACAAACATAAACACACAAAGTATTATTAGTAAGTTATATAGTTAGAGTTAAATTAAACACTACACATATAGATTATTTCGTTCTCCAAATGTACATTCTGTGTAGGATTAAGTCTTACGACTCAAATAAAGTCTGCGCAGAGCTCCTGACCAGGCAGGCAAGGCTTCAGAAAAAGATCACCTGAAAGGTTGTTAAAACCAAAAGGAGTGAAAAGAAAAAAGGCTGTGAGAGAAGACATCAGAAAGCAAAGAAGAAGAAAGACGAAGAGCAGTAAAGGAGCCAGGTTATGAGAGCGACGAAGTACCAGATTACGGATGCTATAGGTAGACAACTGACGAGATGGAGGATGGCAGTGAGACATCTATTAGGTAGTCTACAGATCTTACGAAGAATGTTATTAAGCAGACTCGAAGCTCACTAGAAGCAACAGACCAAAGGGACGCAACATAAAGGGACAGGCAGAAACTTGAGAACAGACGAGTCTTTGTGTGTGTATCACAACCCGAGAATAGAGAGAGCATTGAGTTGCCTGTTTAATAGAGACAATATCAACATTATCGGAAAGATCTTGGCTCAAACAGTGGCCAAGGTGGTTTACTTGGGACAAGAAAGTGAGAGAGCAGCCAAAGAGACTGAAAGTTGGAGAGTAAGAGATGGATCGAGAGACCAGGAGGGGCAAAACGAATGAGTTGCGACTTGTCAACATAAAACACCAACCGGTGCTGTTGAGCAAACGATGAACAGATGTTCACAAGAAGGCGTAGGGCAGACAAAGAGAGAGTAATGAGGGCTATGTCATCCGCATAACAGACGGCTCCCGCATAATTATGGTCCCAATGACAACCAATGCCAGACCTCTCAAGTTCAAGAAGCAGGTCATCCAGATAAATGGTGAACAAAATTGGGAAAAGACTCCTCCCTGTCTGACACCACTGGATACAGGAAACTGATTAGAAGTACACATATTCCATCGGACAGACATTTTCTGATTGGAATACCAAAATTTGAGAAGCCTGATGACAGGAGTTGGCAAATTGCGATTGAAGAGCTTCTCAAATAGCAGATCATGATCTACATGATCAAATGCCTTACTACACTGGCGTCTGATTATGACAGTACCTGGAAAATACACATTTGAGGAGACCAGTGCACATGTCTGCAGACACACCTCTCTTAAAGCCGAACTGAAGGGAAGATGTAACAAAAGCAGAATGGTACACAAGTAGGATACTCCATTAAAAGATCTTGCGGAGAGTTGGTGCTAACGCGATTGGATGATAGCTATCAGACTTAGAAGGATCCTTGCCAGGCTTCAGGACAGGTTGGAGAATACAGTTACGAAGGAAGACTGGTACATAGCCATGACGCAGACAAGCAGTGAACAACTCACTGAGAAAACCTGACAGGACTGAAGAGGCAAAAATAAAGTGATTTGAGAGGAGATCTGTATTATCTGCTTTACCAGCTTTTAGGGGAGAGAGAGCCTCATCGACTACATCAGAAGAGATGTCAACACTGAGAAGATCAGAGGCAGTTGGAGACAAAGAACGAGAAGCATCAGGAGAGGCTGAAGCATCCGCTACTGGGGGATTTAGAAAACTATGGAACTTGGAGGGGAACATATCAGAGATTTCCTTGTCACCAGAGGCACCTTCCACAGAGGAAGCACCACAAGAGGATCTACCTTTAGAAGCATTATGCATGGCACGAACCTCCTTCCAGAAATCACGATTACAGGAGCGTGAGAGGGATTCTCCCATTCTCTCAAATTTAATGTGGGACTTCTGTCTCTTGAGTCGGCGGACTACATACTTGTATCTCTTTTTAGTGGACTTCTTGATTTGAAACATCACCCCAGAGGTCGGACTGCCACAATCACACCACAATTTATGCCAAAAAGAGGCCTGCTTTCTTAAATCACGAGCTCTGTTATTCCACCCAGGTACAACTGAAGGCTTAGGTGCACAATTGGTGTTAAATTGTGGAAGATACAAAGCTGCACCCCTAGAAATACAGTCAAGGAGGGAATCACAGGCAGAATCGAGATCAACATAATGATGGTGACAGTTGGGTTCACAACAAGCAGACACAGAAGTTGGAAGGACAGGGAGATGATTTTGAATAAACTCCCAGTAAGCAGACTTATCAGTTTCAGAGACTAAATGCCAATTAACTCATGCGACTTCGCGAGCACTAGCAGACTGCGAGGCAGCATGCCCAATAGACAGCGAATTGCTAGAGAGAGATAAATTGAAGCATAAAGAAGGTGATCAGAAAAGTTATCAATGCTTTCAGAACAAGAGAAGTCAGTAATAAAATGGGAGACAAAGTAAGCACATGATCAACATGAGAGAAAGAAGAGAAGTCATCACGACGATAGGTATATTTGATCGGGGAATTGAGATCAACAGAAAACAGATTGAGTTCATAAATGTATTCAAGAGTCGTGAGTTAGGACCACCTCGAGTAAAATCAACGTTGAAGTCACCAACTATGATCAAATTATCAAATGTACAGGTGTCAATGACACCCTCAATTTCAGCTAAAGTATCAGAATACAAATCAGAGGAGGATTGAGTGGCATAATCAGTTGGCAGGTACACATTAATCAAAAGAATAGACATTTCCTGATTGGAGCTTGGGTTAACACGTGACAAAGACAGCGAACAAAAATGTCTAGAAGGTACATTAATTCTGCCAACTGAACAATAGAGAAACTTTCGTATTATGAATGTACAGCCACCATAAGGCCGACCAGTAATGAGAACAGAACTTGAATCCATCCCACTGACGCCAAAGGAGATAAATTTCAAATCATCAGACAAGTTAAGAGAGGAGAGGTGATCTTGAAGGAGCCAATGCTCCTGAATCAAGCAAATATCACAAGATTGTATTGAGGTAAGAACATAATCACATCCAGAATTCCAGCCACGACAATTAAAGGTACACAATCGTAATGGTAGATCAGACATTATGAGACAACGAGACCACCCTTAGTGGAATCATTCAGACTATGGGCAGCATCAGAAGTGACTGGAACAAATGGTTTGGAGCGAACAGGTGATTGTGGGGGTGAGTGAGATGGAGAACTTGGAGACACAGAATGAGACCTAGAGTTAGGCATGCACTCGCTTGGGATTAGACCGACGAGCCTCAACTGGTAGATCCTCACGTAAGAGCATTCAGAGTAGTCTCAGTGTCATCTAACTTCTTAGATATAGGGTCAGGAGAGATACGAAGAGCCTTAAACATATCCAGAGCCTCACAGAAAATGCTTGGAATGCACTCCAATTCATCCATCTTATCAAATGCAAGCATGAGGTCAGAAAACACCATATCTGACAAAAGGCGCTTCTCAGAGCCTCATGCAGCGCGAGTGACAGGTTAAACCTTGCTTTGTCAGATCAGCACCACATGCCTCCCAAAGTAACTTATACGCACTGCTAAGAGCAGATTCACTATAGCAAGAGAGAAGGGTTTGTCATAGCTTAATCCTATCCCCATTCAATCTGGAGACTATAATATTAGCAAGAATAGGGTCAGATAGAGAATTACACTGACATTGTTTGGAGGAGACTCCACTAGGGCTAGAAGCTCTAGAAGAGCTATTAAAATGAGGGCTGAGGGGACGAGAACAGTTGGAGTCACCCTGACCCTCACAAGTGCTAAGAAACGCCCCTAACGGCTTCTTATCATAGTGAATAGACTTCTTCCAATTCTTAGATTTGGATTTACCACCTAGATTTTCAAATTCAACTGGAGAAAACCAGTTTGAGTTGTGGAAAATGCATTTCACACTACCAGAGCAACCATTAGCAGTGAACTTATCCACATGAAAAGTACCTGATACTGTCCCACAAGAGACACAGAAATACAGTTAGTGCAGGAAGAAGCACAAGAATCCAATTTGGGGGTATGAGAAGCCATTAGTTAACCTCAAACAGAAAAGTCACTGGAGAGTCTCCAACAACAAACAAAACTGTAACCCAAGTGGGCCGAGGAATTCCAGTCACAACCCCTCTAGCTGTACCTGGCTGGCTTAGTTTAAGCCAAAAAAATGAAAAAAGAACTAATCCAAGTTTAGTGAGTACACAGGGTGTAGTAAAGAACATAAGCTAAAGTACACAGAGAAACTTGAGCCTAAGTACCATAAGTACTGTAAGTACCTTGATGAGGTGTCAAACCGCCACCACACGAGAAGCCGGTACTAAGTAGTAAGTGTGCGTGCAGCTCGGCAGAAGACCGACGGCACGGCAGAGAATGGCACGTCAGAGAACGTAATTATTTCAGAATCAGTAGTTAGTCACTCAACGACCATTTCCCATCATCCACATGCATTAATTTGCATGAGTCGATTTGTGATTAAAATTTGCACGTGACTTTTTGCAGATTGTGCTTTGCAAACTTTGCCAATCCAGTCTGCACGACGACCTACAATTTCCCATACATTTTCAGTCACAGCCGTGAAACACGTGCATTCTGGTTTCCATGCCAATCATTACATAGTTTATGTTTCATGACGTATACGTGCATAATTTCAATCCATAAAATTGTGACTACTAAGAGTAACAAGTACTGGTTTCTTGGCAGCTGCGCATAAAATTTATTATTCACGTTTTACGTCACACCAAGTTAGCACGTGAGCAAAGAAGGTGAACAGGAAAAAATTGAACAATTTTCAATCTTTCACTGTGAATATCTTTCATTATTCAAAGATAATCAATTGCACTATTTAATATGTACAAGTTCACAATGTATCCTATCAATTATTGATAACTTGTTGGGGTGGATGGTTTCTTTTGCAGTGCACTTTTGTTCTGAAAACGACACAGCTCAATAATCATCAAAACATGGGGGGACATTTCCTGCTGTGGTATGAACAAAACAAGAAATTAAAGATAGTGACAATCATAAATAGTTAGAGGCACAACTAGCCTTTTAAAACAGTTTGAAACAGTGCCCTGCAAAGCAAGAGGTGTGATACTGAAAGCTTTTAAAAATGTTAAAATTAACTCATTTTGTGTGGCCCCTACAGCTAAATGAAAGGTATTGTTAAATATCTTATGGCAAAATTCATGCAAAAGAGACTCTAAACACCTTATAGACAGAGTCTGAAGATGTATAAATAGCAGCACTATTTTAGTGAAAATTTCCAAAAAGCAAAAATCTGCCATTAGTACATGTACAAATATAGCTTACTTATCCTACAAATTCAAGATGGATAGCTAAAATGAGAGTGATCACTGTAAAAATAAGTTGCTTTACCTTAAAAGCTAGTTAAACGTCGCTGTAGTCCCCTCAATAGCATCATGTTGACTTGTTTCAGAAGCTTTTCAGGCGGCCATCTTAAAATTTCCCCATACAAATTTACCTAAAATGCCACTTCCGGGTGCATTTTTCATTTCCGGGTGTGACTGAAAATTGTAGGTCGTCGTGTAGACTGATCGCATTTTGCATTAATTGCATTGCCAATCGCGTTCTGCAATATGTGTTAGTATAGCACGTGACTGCAGGCGTTATGCCAATTGCGCTCTGAAAACTTGGGTTCACGTGTGTGCATTTGCCATGCGCGATCTGCATTTGTCGCAGTGCACAGCAATTTATTTTTGACACTAATTCCACTCCATATTTAACTTCGGACAACCGACACAGTCACACCCCTTGGTGACCCTACCATCAATACATTAACTTTGGTGTTGAAATTGAACCATCCCACACTGATACTGACTGGCATAACTGTGATCAAAATAAATATACTGTTGCTACTTATACCTAAACACAATAAACATATCATTTAGCAATGTGCTACGTTCCCAAGACTGATGGTAAAGGGTCTCCAAAGCCTGCTGGGTGGAGCTTGTGAGAATCTACGGCTCTTTAGTTTTACCATAGTCTTTCATAGCCGAATTCGACAGAAAAGATAAATTTATGTAGAAGTAAGCTTCAACCATACACTGGCAACTGTCATACGTTATGTTGTTGTAACTAAAAAACTAGTAAGTGAAGGCAGCTGAGCCACCTAGCTCACACATTGGCTCAAATTCTGCCGTCAAGTGGAGGCACGCTCAGCTATGGGCAAGGTCTATTTGCATGAAGTTGATCATTGCAATCTTGATGCTATAATATAATTTCCAGATTTGGTATAGTTCAACCATAAGTTTCAGTGTGTTTTTGAACTGCAGTCCAGAATATGATGGCTTCTGCCAGAATATTGATTTTTTTCGGCCAGCGCTTAACTCATTAGAGCCAGTAGATGGATTTATCCGCATGCGCATATTCAACGATCGCGTAATCTGTAATTTTTTGCATTTTTTATTTTATAGCCATAGCATTTGAGCTATGAGCTTTACACTTGCTGTGCATGCAGTTAGGTAATGAAGTGCTCTACTAAAATACCAAGTAAGAGTCAGGTCTGATTAGTGGGAGGGGAGATATAAGCTTTAGAGTTCAAAGGTCACGATCGCGGCAAGATCGTGACCTTTGGTTTTAAAACTATACAAGAAGTCTGGCAAAGTGGAAGATCTAAACAAATACACTGTTAGAAATAAGGTGTCCATCAACACCCCATTATTGACTGAAAAAATTTTCGGGGTGTTACCTAACACTTTAGTGTAATACAATACCTATTCTGTGTTGAACAACACCCATGAGTGTGTATCAAAACCTTTTGTAAAGTAATACTTTATACTTGTATAATTATAATACATCTTAGCATTAAAACAATTTGTAATAAATTCGAAGTCGGTCTACTAACACTGCGATCTCCAGCTGTCCGCAAGACGTAGCTAGCTCTTTCAAGCACTCAAGTTCAAAACTTTGACTGACATAATTTCATTCTGTAACAATCTGAGACTGAGGCTGCCTAAGTTGGCAGTCTTTTTATACAGGACATGAAATCGTACAAGTATATACAACAATAGATACAAGTGCAACTGGTTGTACTTATTCTGGGTGGGCACAAGCACAATGGTGACAATAAAACATTAATCAATACAATAGATATAGAGTTATTGTTCAGTCTAGTCTCCAACACAATTAACACTCAGAAATGGCTATATGCAACTTAGAACCATCTAATAGTGCCAAATCACAGACTTTTAAACAGGCTAATTTATATTCAATAATAATGACATCATTACTGAGCATGCTCAGTAGCGCATTTTTGAACTCAGAGTGAGCAGCTGTAAATTTTGTCTTGTGTGAAGATGCTGAGTTCTTCAACAAACCCTGAAAGGGTGAATTCCAGGCAGGAAAAACTGAAAAGAAGATCCATGCTTCCAAACAGCCTATGGCCAATAGCTAGGAGACTCAGCGCCATGGTTAAATTTCCCGCCAAAACCATGCTTAATGAACCACACTCGCGAATATGGTTTTTGCGAGTGTATGCACAAATTGATCGTACGCGCGTTTTAATAAATTTCGCGCATGGGTCCGTGTACTGGACTTGATCCGTTGTTGAGCTTAGCTATGGTTGTACTAAGCCATAGCTATATCAAAATCAGTTCTAAGTTTGCTTTAAGGTTACGGGGTACATTCTGTTATGAATATTTAATGAGCATGCAAGAATAAAAAGTTTCTTTTTGGCAAATTACTGCAGCAATTTCCTGCCAAATTTTAAACAACAGCTTAGACAGTTATTCTTTTTAACTTTCAGGCCTAAACAGCGAAAAGACAACCTCAGCAGGCTTACTACACTCAGAGATACCAACAGAAAGAGTAGCCAAAAAATTTTGGCGTCAGTTTATTTCAAGAGGCAACGTTCCAGATCGACTATGGGAGCGTTAGACCGTAGATATTATACACTACGTAACCGGGATTGGAAACGCGCTAGTACTTTGCACTCCAATGCGTGTCACGCTATTTCCTGTGGTTAATTGATGATTATTAAAATTGAAGCATGCATTCATTCTTCAAGAGCTGGAGAATTTGCCATTGTCTGAACTATAAAGAACTTCTTGGTCAAGGGTAAGCAGCTGTTGCTGTACTTAGGACGTCATGTTACAATATTTCCAACATTATTTTGCACACACCATAGAGTTGTTCTCTGTAGACCAAAAAGTCAACTTGCTGTACACTAACATTTCAACCACCCAGAACTCAGTGTATAATGAAGTTGCTGCTCTATTTTATATCTCATTCCAATCCTTAAACATTGATCTTTGTATTCATACCAAAAGCCACAGTCTCAGTCCACTTGGTGGGGGCTAAAGGTACAGAAAGTAGACCAAGTTGCAAGCTGGGTCCATCTACAATTCTAACCAAGTTACTCTCTGTGAAAGAAAGCTATAGACACTTGATATATACACCATTCCAATCCACAGGCAATGGCTATAGTTCATATATATGAACAATTATTGCTTTAGAACTCTCAAGAACCATCTAGAGGTACAGAATGACCAGCCATTTTTAGAAAGAATGAGCATGCCCCACTTACACCACTTAGAACAAAGTAATTTCAACTCAAATTTTATTTTTACTCAGTATAAAACACAAATTATGAATCATAATTCTCTGCAAAAGTATACAATATACATATATATTTGGGTTGAACTACTTGCCAAAAAGCTCAAGAGTTCTTGGTAGCTCTCCTTCTTCTCCAGCAAAAATCACTGTGGGACTCAGTGCGATTGTCACTTGGCATGTGTTAACTCGCGCTTTTTCGCGAGACACGCATTACCAGTAACAGGATGCAAAATTTGTATTGAAAAGTATATGCGTTTCCAATCCCGGTTACGTAGTGTATAATATCTATGGTTAGACGCTTATTTCCAACTCTCTGCAGGGCCAGATCTATTCGGTTGGCTTCTCTTTCTTATAGTATGAAAAAAATGGTAGCTCAAACTTACTTCTTGTCGTGATTCTGCAGCAGAAGCGAAGACAAAAGCTGCCGTTTCTCTGTCGTTGAACGTGCTGTCAAATTTCTTTTTAGATCTGGCCCTGCCCACATACAATCCGGTTAAAAAGAGCCACTTTATACGGTCACACGCGGAATACTTTGGAAAAAAACTGACGCCAAAAAATCATGCCAACAGTTTTGCACAAGTTGCGGTTTGCTCCGCACTAAAATAACTACGGGATTGGCTTTGTTCACTCGATCTCAAGTACGTAAGTACGTTGTTTTCGCGCAGTGTGCACGTGACATTACATTTACAAGCTATGTACGTAGCTATACACTGACCCGAGTCCCATGAGAAATAATAATTGACCTGAAAATAGTGCAAAATAAAGAACAGCTAGGTCACAAGTTAAAATTTACAGTAGATATTGAACAGATAGTCTAGATGAAGTCTAAGTTGTTAACTTGAAAAAATTATTAGCATATTTGAATGATTGTACTCTCTCCAGTGTGAGTAAGAGGAGGAGGTGAAAGTGTTTGTCTTCCACTAATAATAGGTTTTATACAATCATAGTGGCACCCATCTTGATGACATATTTCTATCCAAGTTCTTCTCTGTGAATTGAATTGATCAAGCCATTCTTGGATTTCTTGAGAAGTTGTACATTCTCTGAGAGTGGGGAGATTTTTATCCATACATAGTCACTGTTGGACAGTAAGGAATTAGTTGCAGTATAGATAGTAACATTGAAAAGAGTAGAGGTTGCTTTTAGTTCCAACTGGGTTCCAAACGTGCATGGTTTGCGGACAGAAGTTAAATGTTCCTCGAAAGTAAGTCCTTCAGTGACGTACCCCGGTAGTTCAAAAATCTGACAATTGTCAGAAATGAAATCACATAGCTTGTCTCTTAGTTGGCCATGATTGTCAGAGTTTCCTGATAACTGCTTTGCAAGGCAGCGAAACATGCAATTTCCATCTCCTAAGATTGTGTCTAGTTTTCGTCCATAATAAGTCAAAAATGTAGAACTTGTTTGGTTTTGGTTTCCTTGTTCTTGGCCTGCATGCGCATATACATGTGCCGCGACATGGTGTAGTGATCTGGCTTAAACATGCACGCATTGCATTGAGCAAATCCAGCAGTACCAGAGGTTGGGTGAAAATTTTCATGGGCTTGTTCATGCAGTAGGAAGGAGAACATACTTGGTTTCAGTGTGTATCTGCTTACCCATTCTAAGTGATTGCTTTAACTCTGTGATTTTTTGGGACTTTGCCTCTTTCAGCTTTCTAGATCCAAGTGAGTTAGTGCCAGAAATACCAAAGGAAGGGTAGAGTGTCAACTCATGTACATGAATGTGTGCTGGACAGCCTATTTTGCGAGTGCCTTGAATATATGTACGCTGAGATGTAGACGATTGACCTTTGAAATATTTGTGACAAAACTGACAGTGTAGCTTTCGAATACTTGATACAGTGAAAGGAACACCGTTGAATGTAATATTTTGGCCCTCAATTGAATGACTCCAGAACACCCTTTTTGTCTGTAATCATGAGTGTACAAGTATCTGGTGTAAATTACAGTCTAGTGAATCACTTTCGATACTAATTCTGTATTAGGAATAAATGAACTTATAAAATAGTGGGTTTTCGCACTGAGTGTCACTTGGTGTCTGTGGTCATGTGACTCAGTCATATAGTTATAGTCATCATGCCTGTGTACATGTACATGTAACTTCAGTACTTTCAATGCCGAGTTTTCAATTGGTAGTTTGTTTTCATCATTTGCTTGATTCTTCAGTGAACCTGACTTCACAATGGATGTTCTAGTGCCAAAAGTACTCAAAGTTGACCTGTTGTGTAGTTCCGAAAGAGCTTCAGCATCATCCACTAGCCCTCCGTAGTAGTGCTGGCCAACTTGCTGCAACTGTTGAGTCCAATCAACAGTGGGACATTCACATTGAGATGATACTTGTGTAGCCATCAGTGTCACTGTAGTCACTGCCAAACTAGGATCAGCTGTATTCTGATTGAGTTTGTATTTAGCGCTCTTTTGACCGCTACCTCTAGCTAGGGGCGGGGTCAAAGTACACGTGACTTCCGTACTTTGGTTAGAGTGAACACAGAGGAGGTTCGACAGGGTCAAAAAGGTCGAGTAATTATTGCAAATTCCAATCACGTGCGCCATATAACTGTATGGAAGGAGCGATTTACCATCTTACCCCGTGCATTTGCGGTGGGAAACCATTTCTATCAATATCTAGTAAGAAAAACAGTTGTTTAGTCCACTCCTATCCCTGGAATTATGGCTCTAAAGTGTACTTTTCCGCAAGACATCGTGACCTTTGACCTTGTCATTGCAGAAAGAGCACGAAACCACACTTGAAAGGCGTATTTCCAGGGGTAGGAGTGGACTAAACAGCTGTTTTTCTTACTAGAAATTGATAGAAACTGCTTTCTATCGCAAATGCACGGGGTAAGATGGTAAATCGCTCCTTCCATACAATTATATGGCGCACGTGATTGGAATTTGCAATAATTACTCGACCTTTTTGACCCTGTCGAACCTCCTCTGGAGTGAACAAAGCCATTCCCAAATAACTACGCGTGCTCATTAAAATATTCATGAGCAAACAGCCCGTAAGCTTAATTAACTTCAAAAGCTTGCAAAAACGGAAGCGGTCAAAGCCACGGTTCAATAAATGACCCGCATACTTTAGGCTTTTTTCTAGCTTGCAGAGCAGGACTGCAAAACCGCTTGCATGCAGGTATAGGCTAAGCCCCTCTGCATCTCTTGAACAAGCGTCAAGCTTCTCCTGCAAAGCACTAAGAAAAAAACGTGAGTTTAAAACCAAAGGTCACGATCTCGCCGCGATCGCGACCTTTGAACTCTGACGCCTCCATCTCCCCTTCTTCTAATCAAACCTAGCTGACTCTAACTTGGTATTTTTGTAGAGCGCTGCCTTACCTAGCTGCACAGTAAGTCTAAAGCCTATAGCTCAAACGCCATGGCTATAAAATATTAAATGCGAAAAATCGCAGATTACGCGACCGTTGAATACGCGTGTGCGGATAAATCCGTCTACCGGTTAGCCTCGTTCCCAGGCCCGCAAAGAGAGGGCCTGGTACACACTGTTTGCGCATGCGCTTAATCGCCCTGGAATTCCAGGGCGATTGAAAACTATCGACACACGTCCGTATACTTTGACGTCACTTTTCAATTAGTGTACTTTGGACCCCCATTCTAAAAGTATGAAGAAAAGTGATTCACAGAATAGCAGTATTTTTAGCCAAAGTTTTGTTGCTTAGAGTAGATCGCTAGATGTATTTATCACTTTGAATTAGTTTTTGTCGTATTTCAAGACACAGACACTCACCAATGACAATTTCTCAACTTTGCCAACGCAGATGATGGTTGTAAGCTTCTAGATCTAATGAGGTACTACTCGATTAGTTTCTCTACTACTACTAAGTCTAAATAGGCTCACAGAAGCTTTCTAAGAGACCCTAAAACTGGTTTAGCGTTCAATATACATACGTCATCTATGAACACACCCACAAATCTTCTCAAAACCACGTGGTTTCACGGCGATAATTACGCGCATGCGCAAACAGTGTGTACCAGGCCCTCTTTTGGGCCTGGGGACGAGGCTATCTACCGGTATACCGACCCTAAAGATCTGTGCATGGACCTCATTTCCTCCTACAGCTATTATAATTAGATAATCATAAAAGCATAGGAAATAATTAGAGAATTATTATCTGCACCCACCATGCACCCAGAGCCGATATGTTAGCTTAAGTTTTTATAAACTCAGTTTGGTAGCGGCTGTAGTCTGTGAGAGTGAGAATCAATTAGCTCACGTTTTGGTTTTGTCTCTCTCTTGTCTTTCTTGGGGTTGGCAGCCATTAAAGTGGAGTAAATAGCTCTTCAGTTGCTCTTAAGCGTTACATAGAATCTTGTTTGTCACACGAGACCCGCCCACAAAATATCACGCGATCATGAATACGATATTACTGCGCATGCTGCGCACATGTACAAAGCCATAAGAACACGCAGCATTCACTGCAAGTACAATTGCAATAAGTTTAAAAACCTTTCTTTTAATTTATCTCTCTTTATTGTGAATGGGTATGTATCTCTTCCAAACTGCATGCTTTAAACAATCACTATAGAGATAATACTATTAATGGTTTCAGACTCAGGTACACTGGACCACGAATTATTGCTGAGTCAGCAAAAACGGCGCACGCCCCGTAAGTATTTATAGTATGTACACGCCCCTTTTTGTCATATGATCATTGCGTGACTGTTCATTTATTGGAAAAGAAACTGAGCTACCTGTGAAAGTTTGTGAGAGGTATTTTTCGTTCTGCTGCTAATTTAGCTTCTTTTTGCTAGTTAGTTTTAAGCTATCGCTCATATTGGTATGTACAGCGTTTGTAGTGATCACGTGGTCTTGAGAGGACAGGGCAAGTAGCCTCACTAAAGTTCAAGATCTTTAAACGGAATTGTTACGACGATCGGTAAATAAGGTAAGTATGATCTAAACTAGGCTGTAAACAAGAATATTTCTTTACTTTTCCAAAAATGAAAGCAGTCACGCTCTTAAAGCGCAAAATATGGTAATAATTAGCTTCATAAAAACAATTTTTGTCACGTAATTGGCATTTCGTGTATTTTTAGGCCACTCCAATATGATTCATTGTTTCCCATAACATTGTTTTTATTTTGGCATGCGGGAGGGCGGTTCATTTTTCATTATTCATTCACCACAAACACTTAAGTTAAGTACTACAATACAGGTGTCCTACAAGTAGGTTGAGGGTGTGGAATTTGAAGCTAGTAACCACGCGCTTGTACTTAATTGAATTGTGGTTTGTAGGGGAAACACCTTGCATACTATAATATACGGTGGCCCTGGAGGTCGCGTATCACTACAGTACTCTGTCGCGTATCGCTCCAATGCTGTCACGTATCGCTCCAGTGCTGTCACGTGTCATTCCAGTAATCTCACCTTTGACCTTCCTAACTGTTAATTTCAGTGTCGTACATGCCACTGGCCCAGTGCATGATTGTGAGGCTCTATCACCCGCCGGGCCGGCTATCAAGAGAAGCTGAAGCTGCTGGTTTGGACTTAGTCGTTGTTTATATATTAATCACTCTGATTACCCTACAATAGTTTCCTGCTGCCTCATCCCTACGCTGTGGCATGGCACCTCAGTGACTATCATAAATTCTCAGCCAGTGCCAAGGTCTCAGTCAAAGTCACTACTCTCATGCTGTACTACTGTCAGTGGCTTTCTAATTTTAAGATTAACACTTCATGAGTCGTCTTCTCATCTCTGTGGCCTAGCTATATGTCAGACGACTCAGTAGCTAAGATCATAGACAATACCCCTGCTATACTATATCTATGCTAAGATCTATCCAGAGTCTGATGGTTCTTTTAGCTAATAGATTATTAGTCTAGATACCAAGATTACTGAAGTAAAAATGATAGGTACTGTCAGAGGCTGCAAGTCTTTGTCAACCAGCATGGTGACTCCTAATAATCATACTGATGTCAGTGAGTAACTTACAGCCAGAAGTAAGCTTGGGACTCATAGTAAACTTTAGCCTCTACTATCTATGACGATATCATATGATGATGAGCTTGGGAGATTATAATTGGCTCATGCAACGAATTAGAATTTATAAATCATTTGCAATTAATTCTTTTGTTTATACACCATTAGCTGTACCATTTACATAGATCTATAGGCATCATGCTGTAGAATATAGAAGTATAGACTCAAAGGTCAAAGGAGAAATTACTGGAATGACACGTGACAGGACTGGAGCGACACGTGACAGCACTGGAGCGATACGTGACAGCACTGGAACGATACGCGACCTCCAGGGCCACCGTAATAATATGCATGCGTGTTACTTATATACCCAAATATACGAGTAGCATGCAGTATTATTTATACGTGCAATTCAGTAAACAAAACATAAATACGATTCTCCACCGCAAGTCTTCGGAGTAACACACAGGCATTTTCAAAACTTTTAGTGCATGGGTAGGGGAAAACCATTGCTCAAGTAGCAAAAGAAATGTATGTTAGTCACTCTTCCGTTGAGTGATTCCTGCATTTCTATTACACAACTGGTGATGTACAATCTGTGCAACATAAGCATGCATGGTCCTGATAGAATATTGGATGATTTTGAACAACTTACTGTTCTGCAATCATTTAGTAAACCTGGAATTTATTTAAGAGAGAGGTAAAGGAAGAGTTATATGATATAACTGGAAAATGGGTCAGCTGTGCCAGTATCTGTCACATGCACAGCAAAACGACTGGGACTGACAATTAAGACAGAAGATGAAACTAGTTGCCACAGGTCAATCAGATGTGCTCAGAGGTCAATACATGGCAGATATCGATGTGTTTGATCCAGATATGCTAGTGTTTGTTGACGAAACAGGCCATGACAGACAGAACTTGATCAGACAATTTGGATATGGTTTGAGAGGAATAACACCAGTCAACCACAGGTTATTTGTGTATGGACAGCGCATTTCTGCAATTAGTGTGATGACTACAAGAGAAGAGGTATAGAAGATTTCTATTTAGTTGAAGGCAGTGTCAACGGAAACATTTTTCTTAACTTTATACTAAGATCATTACTTAATATTATGCTACCCTTTGATGGCGATAATCCCAGGTCAGTCCTCGTGATGGATAATGCTTTAATCCACCACGTGGGTCCTGTTTTGCATATCTTGTCCGCTGCCGGAGTTCTGATTCGATTCTTACCTCCATACAGCCCAGATCTTAATCCCATTGAGGAAGCATTTAGTAAAGTAAAAGCACAATGAGGTGGCTTATCAATCAACTCAGAACCCCCGACTTTTGGTATGTAGTGCATTTGCTTCAATAACATCCCATGATTGTAAACAATACTTTAAACATGCTGGTTATATTGACTAAAATTATTGTATTTTTTACTATAATATGAACAAATACATAAATTATTTACCATTTATTGTAACTTGTCCATATTGCTCAAAAGTACATCTCTTTGTTTTATAAAGTGTTCATCTGAAATTGCACCAACTTCTTTAAGTGAATGAAGATCTTTGATTTGCTGAATATACGTTGAACGTAAATTGGCAACCTTAGAGGGTGTATGAGACTTTCTGACTAAGCGTGTTTTGGTTGTTGTGTATCCTTTTTCCCTTGGGATTTGAATATTGATCCTTTAGGTGGCATATCATAACTGCTATGCATTCCAGCATCTATGGTTTCAGCCCATATACGATATTGTATCATATTGAACAAACTCCCATGTTTCTCTTTCAGTTCATCAATAAGATCATCAATACGTTCCATTTTCTCTTCCTGCCTCGTTTTTTTTCTTTTTTGGCTGTTTAGATTTAGTTGTTTGCTTTTTTCCCATTTCCTCGGTGTCAGATTCTGTATCCGAAATTACAATGATATAATTCACTACTAGTCTGCTCAGTACGTAGACGTTTTATCCCAGTAAGCTCCACACTTGATGTTTTTGATAATCCCATACACCATAGAGTAACAGAATGGCTTTCTTTCATGTTTAGTAGGTGTATAACATCAAGAATGTCTTTTTGATTCTGAATCCACACACATTTGTTTCCAACATAATATCCAATCTCAGATTTTTCATCAACTATGCCCCTTCCAAGTTGCACTATTATCAACTCACGCAAACTACGGGAACTGTTCAGATCGTAGAAGTTAACATTTCTTAACATGAACAATTTTGCTTCATTCTTTTTGATAACTCTCACACCAATTGTATTCATAAAAGCATAGTCAGTACGTTCCACACTGGATCCATCTATCGTCGCTGCTCCAGACACATTATTAGGCCCAGCAGGGGGTGGGGTTGGGGGCGGGGGTGAGAAAGAACCTGGGCTTTGGGCGGGAGCTGGCACGGCGTAGGGAAACGAATACAAGTTATAACTTGAGCTAAATCGATTATACTGGTTTACATAGTCTCCACTATGCTCCATGACTTAAATTAGGCCTAACACTGTCAGAGGAACCATAGAATAACACAAATGAGAGCTAGTCTGTCACTTTATTATGAACTGACTGCATGCACTGACTGGTACACGTGATTATAAGCACGTGCATCTGGGTTGTTGCGCAATTGTGTTAATAATCTAATTAGTTCAATTAAGTACAAGTGCCAGGCCCGTAGGGAGGGGGGGTGCAAGTGCACCCCCCTTTTGAAGCAAAAAAAAGAACCAAGTCTCAGGCATAATCATAAAACATTAAATTATAGCTTCAAATCATGAAATATGTTCCAGAATGCACCAAAATTCATCAAAATAAGCCTAAATTTCCAAAATTTTCGGGGGGAGCATGCCCCCAGACCCCCCTAGGTTTTTACTTTTTTTATGAAACACTATCGGCCAACAAAATTTGCACCTCCCTTTCAAGAATCCTGGCTATGGGCCAGAGTGTGGTTACTATCTTCAAATTTCCACTTCCTCAACCTACTTGCAAACCTCTGTAGAAGACTGAGACGGCTGCATTGAAGAAACATAGAGGCAATTGTACGTGTTACTATATTCCATTTTAATGAACCAAGCACCAGCAAACTTTCAACTTCTCAAACTGACAAATATGACCAGCACTACTAACCTATGAACTATAGGCGGCAAAACGACAATGAATATCATCACACGCGGTACGGATGGGCGTTACGCAATGTTCAAACGCATATGAAATCAACAGTATGTACAATTTGCTTGCTTCTTTACATGTGTATACACTAAAGTATATATAATATATATTATATATACATGCATTAATAAATTATTTTCTAATTTGCATTGATGACTCGGTGTACATATATGTTACTTTTCAATGCCCATGCAATTATGTATGACATTGTATATAATCTCTGTCTAGGTTTATATCCCATAGTGATTACACCTCCACAGCCATTATTTCAAACAGAAAGTTCACTAAAGGAAGAATTGTTTTTTCTGCCAAATGTTATCTTGTGGAATCCATGCATATGAAACGTATCCACTAATTTTTACAGATGATAAGAGAGTATGTCCAGTCTATATACGCTACCTTTTTGTCTTGATGACACAAAAAGCTACGCTAGCATAGGGGAGATGCTCACTGATCTATGCAATGGGAAAAAACAGGCAATCTGAGAGTAGGACTCCGAAACCTCGCTCGATTCCTCTCTGATGTGTGTTAATTTTAACACAAAAAACATACAGAGGTGAGGTCGAAATTTTTGTTTATTGGCATTGCCTATAACGATTAATTACTATAATTATTATTATTATAACACACAGGTACACTTCACATGCTCTTGTCATACCCTTCAACCTTCCATCTATTGGGCCCAAAGATGACAAAGACTAGAGTTCTTTTACCCTGCTTGAAGAGGCAAAGAAGGCTACTTCAAGTGCTGCTGGGTGGGCTGTTAGCACTTTAAAAGAGTTTGAGAGAAACGGAAAATCCGAGATCACCTCTAACATTCTACCACTTGTTAGGGATATACTCCCAACAATTGATCCGAGACTAGCACAAGGGTACTCGACTCTTTTGTACTTTGCTTATAAGGTAAATTAACATATGAGCTAGTCAGAATACCTAAGTTAAAACTTTGTTTTGCTACATTTTTATGGAGCTACCTAAATACGTATATACCATTTTTTTTATGTCTACGGGACATTTCGCCCATTCCTATACGTATATTATAATAATTATGTGTTACCGTACCATGTGCATGATAAATGTTTATTGTTGTTATAGTTGTTTGAAGCCATGCATGCAGGCACTTTTTATTGCTTGTGGATGAAGGTGGAATGTCTCACGTAAAGGAGGAATTGCCAGAATTTTTAGAGACTTTGAATTCTAGTATTTCTGTAGCCAAGCTACAGGGCATGATGCAGGAGGTGATGAGATAGTGTTGGTTTCATTGAGAGATATCTTATATGGGCTAAAGACTGTGATACTCTAAGCATGGTAACAATTAACCATTATATCGACTCCACGGTCCTTTGTATCACAATGATAACGAATCAGTGTACGTGTCAATAAGTTTTTAATTTAACATATACTTGTACTAATGCCCATGCAGGTTCTATACACTATATGCGAACCGGAAGCTCTGACCAAGGGAATGAGTCTTTTGCTGTTTATCTAGAAGACTTGGCATCTATGTCAGCAAGCCCATTTACGCACACTAAAGAGCAGATAAACAGAGCTCTGAAGACCTCTGGTACTGGCAGATCTGGCAACATTAGCAAAGATTTTCTCCAGAAAGGGCGCACCGACACTTTTATCACCCGTCGGGTGAATAGTGTCTCTCGAAAGTGCTCCGTAATCTGGCTACAACAATTGCCGAAGGAAATGAAGTAAGAACTGCTCAAAGGTATTGTACCGCTCACTCCAAAACACATTACGCACTTTACTATACAGTTATTATAATAATATTATATCTTTTCACAATTTGCAGTCACTCAACCTGCCAAGAGTGGCCAACACATAATCACAAGTGAGCCAGATAACAATACAATTTCTCGTCACTCCAGTCATGGTGTACATGAAGACGATGCTGGCCCAGGACACCATAAACGTACAGAACATAATCCTCAATGTGATGGTCCCCGCAAACGTACACAAACCGATCCTCATTCCACTCAGCTTGTATGTGCAGATGATGCTGGCACAGCTCTCCACAAATGCACAGACATCAATCCTCATTCCACTCAGCTTGTACGTGCAGATGATGTTGGCACAGCTCGAGATCTCCACGAATGAACAGAACAAGATCCTTGCTCCAGTCAGCATACCATACGTGGAGATGGCCGAAAGTACAAAAAGTATAGAACATCTCTACGGCAACTAATGGTCACTCACTCTGGTACCTCATCAGATACCTCATTAGATTCGAGTTTGTCAACTAGTACAGATTCAGAAAGCAGTGGAGATGAATTCTGTCCAATTCCACCAAAGAAGTCCAAGCTAGCAAATAACTCATCACGCCCCAATGATTTACCGAAAAATAAGCCTCAGTCTGAAAATCCCCAGCAAACACGCCCAATGGGGCGACAAACATGCCAAAACACAGTTCTTCCGAATCGGAATAGGAGCATGGACTCCTCAAACCCTCTTGGCATGCCAAGCAACTGAGTTTGATATCACTGGTTGAGTTAAGTTAGGTTGTATACAATCATCTCTTATCATACTGTTATTTTGTGTTCTACTGACTCATGTATACATTATTTATCATGATATGCCTATTCTGCTCCATTTATCTGTTTCATTATTATTCAATTTACCTATAGTATCGCTTTCATATCTGATTATTCTGTTTAGTGATCTCATATTTATTCAGTATACCCATCCATGCATGTAGCCATATAATTATAATTATGATCAACTGTAAATTACGTTTGAATATTTGGGGAGAATGTATGAGACATGTATGTAAGACACTATAGAAAAATGTACAGACAATGAAGGACATGATACCAGGGAGATATATGTGCACGAATTCCCTCTGGTCTCAATGCATGGTCTCCCAGCAGGGAGACCCAAGAGACTGGGAGACCAGGGAGACCTGAGAGACTAGGGAGACCAGGGAGATCAGGGAGATCAGGGAGACCAGGGAGACGTAAGAGACAGGGAGACCAGGGAGACAAAAGAGACATATGAGACCAGGGAGACCAAGAAGACCCGAGAGACCAGGGAGACCAGAGAGACCAAGGAGACTTAAGAGACTTAGGAGACGTAGGAGACCAGGAGGACCAGGGAGACCAGAGAGACCAGAGAGACCAAGGAGACGTAGAAGACCCGGAGGACCAGGGAGACCAGAGAGACAGAGAGATATGAGACAAGGGAAACATAAGAGACCAGGGAGACCAGAGAGACTAGGGAGACTAAGGAGACCAGGGAGACAAAGGAGACTAAGGAGACCAGGGAGACTAAGGAGACCAGGGAGACCAAAGAGACAAAGAAGACTAAGGAGACCAGGGAGACCAGAGAGACAAAGGAGCCTATAAGGAGACCAGGGAGACAAAGGAGACAAAGGAGACTAAGGAGACGAGGGAGACCAGGGAAATTCAAGAGACCAGAGAGACTAAGGGAGCATAAAGAGACCAGTAAGAGACATAGGAGACCAGGGAGATTAGGGAGACCAAGGAGACAAGGGAGACGTAAGAGACATAGGAGACCAGGGAGACCAGGGAGATGTAAGAGACATAGGAGACCAGGGAGATTAGGGAGACATAAGAGACATAGGAGATCAGGGAGACAAGGGAGACAAGGGAGACAAGAGAGACTAAGGAGACGAAGGAGACCAGGGAAATTCGAGAGACCAGAGAGACTAAGGAGCATAAGGAGCATAAGGAGACCAGGGAGACGTAAGAGACATAGGAGACCAGGAAGACCAGAGAGACAAGGGAGATATAAGAGACATAGGAGACCAAGGAGATCAGGGAGACATTAGAAACATAGGAGACCAGGGAGACAAGGGAGACTAGGGACACAAGGGAGATGTATGAGACATAGGAGACTAGGTAGATTAGGGAGACATAAGAGATCAGGGAGACCAGGGAAACAAGAGAGAATAAGGAGAATAGGAAGATCAGGGAAACCAGGGAGACGTTAGAGACATAGGAGACCAGGCAAACTACGAGGATATATTTTATTCATGAATGTATACATTTATATGCATACATTAAAAATGCTGACTTAGCATATTTTGTGAGTCTTAAATGGGGAAACAACCCAAAAGTGTGCGTTATTTGGAATTAAATTCACTGAAGTTGCCTGGAACTATTTTGTGATACCTGGTTGCTCTTCTTAAGAGATGAATCAGGACTTTGATTATCATAACATATAGAAAGGCAAGTAAATCTTATGATACAGCTCCTGCCTCCAAATAACTGACATGTGTGTTTCAGTTCAGTATCAAGCAGGATACACAACTTCCCAGCTCAGCAGCCCTGCATGCCGCTGGCTCAGTGAGTCTGGCTTGCCAGACTACTAGCTCTGTAGCTACACACACCAACTCAAATGAAATTAAATAATAATAATAATTTGTAGAATTATGGAAAAATAAGAAGAAACAAGTAAAAAAAACATTGGAAATGTAATGAGACACAGGAATAGCTAAATCGTAAAAAGAACAGAAACAAGACTGGAATGGCTGCTAGAGGGTGTAAGGAATTCTTCCTGTGGGCAAAATGAGAGACTCAATAAAGAGCATGTTAACTGCAGCTCATATATACAGGACGAATTCTGCACACACTCTTAACAGCCATTACAGTCTTGTTTCCGTTCTTTTTAGGATTTAGCTATTCCTGTGTCTCATTACACTTCCAATGTTTTTTTTTTACTTGTACCTAAAGAATAATCAATAAATCCTATTGTTGTTATTGTTTGATATGTATAGCTAGATCCATATTTGGGGCGAGCGTGAGCAAGCCCCACATATACGTTACATGGCATTCGAATCTATGCACTTCCGTCTGTGTGATGCCTGTACCCATATTCTGTAAATAACGCTTCCTGTTCTAATTTTGTAATTTAGGCAACAAAATTTTTGTACAACGTATGACGTCGTAGGTGGAGCTAGCTAGCTAGCTCTCGATCTCAGGATCGCTTGAGCTAGCTGACTAGCTAGCGCATGTACGCTGCATAGAGCAGCACAACTTTGTAAACTGAAATGAAAAAACTGCGAGATCTAGGCAAAGGTTAGAAAGACAAAGAAGAAATATATTATTGACTTGCGTGATACGTGAATAGTTATACACACAAATGCTCATAGCAATAAACACTATAGCAGAGAGAAAGCAGAGCAGTAGGTAGCATCAATGAGGCAAATCAGACAAGAAAAGGCATACTCAACAGCAAAGTGAAAATAAGCAAGAAGAGAGAACACCAAGACTGCCAAGAGACAGTGATTAGCACAATCACTATGCAGCTAACCATACAGCCGCTGAAGACAAAGCACCATTTCATAGGCATGCAAGCACTGATACTCAAACACACGCTCACGCTCACCCCCAAAATGTCGTAGGCATTTGCTAGTATAATATTATTATAGTTGTCTTACCTCTGGACATGTGTTCTCCTTTCAACACACTTTTGAATGGCTTCATGTAGTTGTGTTGGTGGTTGGGGTGGTGATGGTAATGACTTTGAAGAGAGTTGGCCACTAGAAATAAGCTGCTCAATGGGTACAGTTTGACAGTTGTTGAGTGAGTAGTCATCATTTCTACACTTTTCTTCTGAAAAGTATTCAGGCGCATCATCCAAAAGAGCTTCTAGATCTAAATTTGCTGTGTTAACCTGTACTGTAAAAATTTCCGCAGCAAGAGAAGCTATATCCGTTCTGAACATTTCTCAGGTGCAGTACCGTCGTCTCTCTCTTCACTTAGATCTGGAAGCCATTTCTGGTCATCACTCCAATGCTTGTATGTCATTTCAACCTCTTGGTTTTCATTGATTCAAAAACGGAAGTGATGAGGTTTAGCATGACATAATATACCATCCAAATCATCATTCAGCCACTCTTTAAAATTGTAGACTTTGGTAATGTTGTAGATGGAGGGTGATGGAGTGTAGCTTTTTCTAAGTGCAGCCTCAAGCTAACACACTGTCAGAGCATCGTTCTTGTCTAGATAGCTTAAAAATGATAAGATGCATGTAGTGATGTTTAAATTGCATGTGGATCGCTTCTCTACCTCATTTAGAATAATTATACTCGCTTACGGTCACATACACATAATACCTGTGCCACACAGTCACACACACGCACCGATATACACACTCATACACACACACACACACACACACACACACATACACCTTATCTAGGTTATTTTATTCCTATCGCTGCTGTTGCTGCCCAAAATGGTTGGAAATTAACTTTCTGGTCTTTCGGTAGGTGCTATATTATAGTATACAAGCATCTGAACTCTACAGCATCATCAAGGTTCCTACATGCTTGCTCAGCAGTTTGACTATCATTGAGGATTGGTACTGTTAAGTGTGCACACATACTTGTACCAACAGCCAAAATGATACCTCTTTCTCAAGAAAGAAGTGTTAGGAAATTCGATCAATGCTATGCTCACTACCTAGAGAAAGAGATTAGAGCATCACCAAATGCAGTGGTTGCCCCTCTCGAGGCAAACATTCGATTGCCCCCTGGAAGCACTTTTGAAAAGGACAAATTGTATTTGAAATATTGGGGGGGGGGGGACCATTCACGACATGTGTATCAGAAGCTTTTGAATGAGCCCACAACAAAATTTGTCCAAGAAAGACCAACTATTATTTACTCTAACCTCACTGACGAAGAAGTCTTAGTTGTAGGAAAGGCCCACAATTCTTCCGGGGAATTCGATTTGCCTACTAAGTGACGATTTAACAGTAGCTAGGCGGATTTACATCAATGCCAATGGACAGCCCCAGGAAGAGCAGCATTTCAAGTGTACACTGACCACAACTAAGAAAATTTTTGGTATCATGGTATGTGAATAGTACCTATAATAATAAGAAAAACTGAGCAACAAATATAGACCATTGCTGCCTCTACATAGCAACTGAAGCATAATTATAAACTAAGCCACTAGATCTTTTCATATTGATAATTGCATGGTGAAGTTAGCTAGCTACATAGTATAAGAAGTTTGCTGTCATGCAGGTTTCAGCTCAGAATGCAAGTATTGCTGTAAGCACTTAGTACATCTTCAAAACTCTCCTTTTTACCTTTTGACAATACTAAAGAACAGTACCAGAGTTTGATATTGATTATGGACAACCACAATGATCATCCAAGTCATGTATCCTCACTGAGTGCAGAAGCCATAGAAGTGGGTAAAGAAAGGCGATCATTGCTCATATGTGGCAAGGTGATCAAGAGGTGTATTTCGTTGTGGTGAATGTCACAAAGCACGAATATGTCCAAGAAGGGATGAATAGGATTAGAGAATCAGGTCTATATACACACAAGTGGTGCATCTCTGGTTCGTTGTATGAGAATAGCATTGTAGTAAGGACAGCACAGGTATACAAATCATACATTGAATCACAGTTAGTGCTTTCCATTATTAATGCCTAAAATTTAGATATCCAATGGTTTTTGTTAGAAAATGAAAGAATCAATCAGACCAATAAGATTCAAGCTTTGAGTTGCGTGTCTGTGACAACCTGCACATGAGTGCTGCAAAGAGTGCGAAGAGAAAGTGTCGAAGTGAACTTACCGTGTTTTTTTTTTTGAAAGATCTGGCGCTACCTCTGACGCTACTTTTGGCTTGCTGTTGTTAATCCTAGCATGTCTATTACTATCTCTGAACATGATTCAACTGAAGAAGTGAGTAATTTAAGCAGTGCATGAGAGTGAAAATGAGAGACAAGAGTCTATGGAGACTTTGATGAAAAAAGGGTGCAGTCTATTTTTGATGATTGGTTGTTGAGCCTTCCACTTTGAAGCCGTAAAGTGCTTGCTGTTCTGCTTATAGAAACTCTTCCCAAATGTGTCAACATCACTCAGCTCTAAAGGCAGCATGGATCACAGGATTTAATGAGAAGACAATCCATGGGTACCGATGTCAGAAAGAGTTCTATCAAACTCAAGGGAAGTTCATGGATGAAGGCAGTGGCAAATACTAACTGTGCCTGTTCAATGAAGATCTTCTAGTCAGCGATGTGGATACGCAAGAATGCTGTGAGAAAAGGAACACCCGACATAGTCGCCAAAGAATTTTGTCAGTGGGCCAACAACAAACTGTTGACGTCATCTGACTAATTAATGCCCCTCGTTCCATCACTGTGAGAACTGCTACAAGATGGTTTCATCGTTTAGGCTTCCAACCTACTAGCAACAAGAAAGGTGCTTACGTTGATAGGCATGATTTTAATGATGTTATTGATCATTGAGAGAAGTTTTTGGATGAAATAGTCACTTCGGTAAAAGTATTTGCCTCCTCCTCCTCCCAGTGATGAGCATGCAGCAACTGCTCCACCAAAACTACCATAAAGCGGGGTCATGTGCTCATAAGAGTGTCTTCAATACAAACGAAGGCCAAACGTAGGCATGGGTAACAGAAAGAAACCTATTATTCAAAGGGAGCCATGCAGTATAATGGTGTCTTATTTTATTGATTAACACGGTAGTTATCTCCACCCTCCCAAGTCAGTTTCTGACTTAGATCAGTTAAGGTAGCTCAGACTTCCTTAAGGTTTTGGTTTCAACAAAAAGAAATGTTTTTGTTAAAATCATGATCAGTATCAGTTTAGTTCAAAATGGCGGAGATATGGCCAGTGCTTTAAGAGCTTGTTTTTATACTGACTAGGGACTGATGAGTTTTTGTGGAATACTGCTTCGTAAAGTGAAAGAAACAATCGAACAGTGAGCAGACCTGACCTCAGTGTGAGTCAAAAATCAACAAAGCTTGCTAAGCAAGTAAGCAATTTTTAAAAAACTCTTCGATAGACCCTCACAATTACAGTTGTATTTCTGCTTGTCTGCCTTGATTCACTCCACTAAGCCTGCAGATATTTAACGTCAAATTTTGAGCCCTTGGCTTTAGTTGGCTAAACTTGTGCCAACAGCCTAGAGTAGCATAAATTATAGCCAAAGTAGTGTAAGTTTCAGCACTGTGAAATGAGTAGGTTTTGCTAAATAATGAATAATGTGCAGTGTGGTTTTGCAATTATTTTGCCTGTATCCTGGAACCTTAACTGAAATCGTCACACATGATAATTAATGCTTTATCTTATAAACCGTTGCAATGGAAACATGTAGGATGATTTGCTATGTCTTCTGTCTACATGTTACCTTAGTCGTCAAGGTCATGTGACCAGATAATTATAAATAATGAACAATTATTGGGTTTACCACTACCAAATACTGTTCCTATGGTGACCAAATTTTCGAACCATAAGCATTTTGTAGTGAGGTATCTGAATTTGGGTGAAAACGTTATCTCCGATATATGTGCATAAAGAAATCTGCAAAATTTGGGTGTGCATTATAAAAAAAATGGTGTTTTATATCTTTATGCACCTATATTGGGGATTGCCATAGCAACAGTATTTGGTAGCAGTAAAATTAATTATTCATAATTTAGTAATCATAATTAAGTGGCAGATTATTCATTAACTATAGGTCACATGACACTTTTAATTGTTTTATCATGAAGATTAAAGATAAGATTATCATTTTTTATGGTAACATGATTTTGTTTAGAAGATAGAGCATATCACTATTCTTAGATTCCATCACCCCCCCATTATGGCCACTTGTTGCTTTGAGTGATTTCTATGAACTCTAACTTCTTTACCACTAAACTAGAGTCACATGAGTCATGCATGAGACCAAAAATTCCATCATTAGCACTTTTTGCGTTGGAGCTGCTATTTAGGCAAAGTTCTTGAAGACAGGTGGCTGGAGAATGCGGTACATCAGGCAATAAGGACTGCTGCCACTCTTGAATTTTTGCAAGGAATGTTTATAGTGTAGAGTATTTGCTTAAGCGGTGTTAATAGAGTTTATAATAGTTTGTTTTTTGTGTCAAAAAGCTGTGGTAGACCTGACAGAGACATCTTCCCAGTATCATCACATGTTAAAATAAAAATATCACTGGGTAAAGTCTGCCGTCTTGACAGCACTGAAAGGGTCAATCTTGACTACCATTTCACTAGTAGTAAGTGATTCTAACTGTATATGCTGTGTCTATTTTGGGTTGGTTTAACTGAGCCTTGTGAGCCAGCTGTACTCAAACTTATTTGGTTGGTTTAACTGAGCCTTGTGCTTGTGTGGAGCCAACTGTACTCTAACTTATTCGGTAGGTTTAACTGAGCCGTGTGGAGCCGACTCAGAGGAGGTAGGACACACTTGACCTTTTGGTAATGAGGTCGCTAATTAGAAAATTGCAGACTGGCTTACAGGAAGATTTTGTAGATTGTAAGCATGATACAGGCTTATCATCGTGCATTCAAACAGTACAGGCATTCACGATCAGATCCAGTGGTTCTTGGTGGGTGGTTTCGTAGGTGATGCGCATAATACTAAGTAGCTATGCCTTCTTTTCTTTTCTTTTTGCAAAGACAGCTCAAAAACTTGCTTCTTTCAGGCTTTTAGTAGCTTAGGCTGGGAAGAAAACTTAGCCTATGTGTGCTATAAAGGAGCATGAAATATTAGCAAATTTATTTTTGCCATTCATCTAACTTGGTAGCCTAACTATTAAAAGTGATGTCATTGCTGCAAAGCCTGCATCTACCTAGCAGCTTACACTCAAGAGGACTGTAACAAAAACTTAGCTCTAACCCCCATTGATCACAATCACAATGATCATAATTTTCAGATTCAGAAAAGGCTTCTCTTCACAAATTTTTCCATTCTCTTGATAGCCTTACAGTGTAAGAAACACTGCTTGATCTTAGCATAGATAATAGAGTGGGAGTAGGGATTAGAAACACTGCGCTCGTGTGTTAATGAAACCGTGCCACGGTCACATGACTCTTTCGTGACATCACTGAAAGCCTGCGCGCCCTCGTGCAGCAGCTGCTGTATGGTCTGACTGTACTAACATCTCAGCTAGCTAGATCAAAATTCTTAACTCACCGTCCATGCAAGCATGAGTTTTCTCCCTCCCAATCTGTGTATTATTGCACAATATGGAGTTTAATATAGCTAAACTCAAGCTACTTACTAAGTTTAGAAGTATTCTTTGAGTACACGAAATTTTTTGCCCAATGTCCTAGGCATTTAATAATGTACTGCAAAATTTACCTGTCCATTTGCATTGGTTGGATTGTTATAAATGCAGTGAAGTATTTTATTGCTACTACTTTGGTTGTATTATGAAGAAAAAACTACACAATTCATTCATTAGACTTTCTTCACATTTAATAGTAGTAAATACTTAAGTTTTAATTTTATTGACAACTTAGATCGCTTCCAGGTCAACTTGACACTGCTAACTGTTACTGGTCGAGCTTGACGGCTTAGGCTCAGTGCTTGAAGCAGTGCTAACGATCTTTTGCATGTTTTCTTTGCAATGACATGACGTCATCGTGTCGCGGATTCAGTCTGACGTAATAATTGAATGATACACGCGTTTCTAATCCCTACTCCAGCCGCCCACTCTATTATCTACAAGTAGCAAAATTTTCAAAAAAATAAGTAGTGTAGGAATGGGCAGTGCGGTAAAAAGTATTGGAACAAGGAATGTCTCAATTTCGGCACATGACTACTTCATTTTTATGCTTGATCCCTCATGTGGATCCTCAGNNNNACAAGATCCTACCCATATTAGGAAAATGTTATCTATAAAGCGTTTCCATAGTTTTATCTTTTCCTTGCTTCAATTACTCCCATGAAGATAGTTGCGTAACTTAGGGTCATCTTGGTTCCCATTGCTGTTCCTTGTAGCTGTTTCTAGAATTGATTGTCAAATGTGCTCTAGTACCATTTTCATTAGCTCTTTGATTACAAGTGCATGTGGTTGTTCTTGGTATTTCTATGCATTGGGGTGTTCAGCTAAGAACATAACCATCTATGTGTGGTATATTTTTGTACAAGGATATTACGTCTAGAATACTGTTTGTAGGAATTTTGTTTTGAGATTGATAAATTCACTACTGTTACAGCTTGACACAATCGATCTGATTGACATTGTTTGGTTTTTGTGTAAAAATATAGTCTAGAAGTTCTTGTTTCATTTGGCTTACAATATTGTTTTTGAGTGATGTTTGATCGGTAAGCTTACTAGCTTTAAAGAGGTATGGTGTAGAATGCCTCTCCAGTCCTTTTCAACTTCTGATTGTATATGTGTGGCTTACACCATAGAAACATGCTCCTAGGTTTTCCTTCTTTTAGGCAGACTTCCATGAAAAATTAATGTTTGTGGTGGTTGGCCTTGGCTAAATTGGTAAAGGCTGCTTTTAGTCTTTTTCCTTTCTCGTTTAGGAGTGCTTCCACACTCTATTGTTGGTTACTTCTGTTGTATGTCTGGTTGGCTGTGTAATTTGTTCAATCTCCTTCATTAGTACGCTTGTTCCTTCAACAGTTTGGTTTAGGAGTCCAGATATGTTCAAGTCATCAATTGAGTCTCCTCCGGCAAGGAGTCTTTGGTCAGATGCTGTGACGGTCACGTTCAGGTCTTGTCCCCCAGGATTTAGTCCATCTTTGGGTGAGGGCATGGTTGCTCCTTGTGTGTTTACATCAGCTGTATTGGTACTATAGTCCATAAGGCTATTGTTGTTGACTTGTGAGCCCGTTAAGTCGGTTCGGGTATTTATTCAGTTAATACTTGGTTGACTTTCGCCTGCTTGGCTTTTTCATCGTGTTTCAGGTATGGTTGTGAGTACGTTTGTTCGGCCTCCTTGGCTGGTTAGTGTTCTTTGGCCTTTGGAGACGCCATTTCTTTGGCTGCGTGTGTGGTTGGTTTTGCTTCTTTGACATTTCTGTATTGCCACTTCGAGATTTATTATTCTGAGATCCATGTCTACTTCAAAGTAGACAGTCTCGAAAGTTCTCTCATCACCTCTCCTAGCCGCCTCTTCCATGAGCCTTTCAGCTTCTTGTAAATCTGGTTTGTTGTCATTGTTTTAGTTTTGAATTTTTTTTTGTTCATAGTGTTAATTTATGTAGCCTGCTTGATACTGATGTGAAACACACACTTGTGACTAACATTATGATAATCTACTTTATCCTCTAAATATTAAACAGACTAGCATCAACTAGAAATCTTTAGGTATCGTGCATTCAGATTCCAAACAACACACACTTTTCTGGGTGGAAAGGGGTTGCCAATTATACTTCCCAAGTAGCTTTTAGCTACCATACGGAGAAGGCACTTGTATCTATCGACTTATGATGAGAGACACAAAAAAACTATTGGCAAACAAGACAAAGTTGTTTTTTTAAGAATCAGCTTCTAAAAGTGAATGGTTTGTGAGATATTGCATGAGAAGATAAAAGAAGATGGTTTGGCATATATTTTAATTTGGTACTTTGGCGATGGTTTTAGACCTTGATCTGGGCTTATTAGAAATTACGTTATTGGCATGAAAGAGTGCAGAAACAGAAATCACTGATTCTGCAACCTTGAAACTAGGAAAACAAGCATTTTTCTAGCTTCTAAGATGTCCCTTTGCATCGCCGAACACATACGGGCTACTTTTTTTAACTTTCAAAAATTTTATAAAAATAACAGTGTAGGAATGGGCAGTGCCACAAAAAGTAATGAAACAAGCCAAAACTCTGAATTTCGGCACATGACCAGCAAAAGCCATTCATACCACCACTGATGAGAGGCAAAGGGATTTACTAGCATTGACTCAAGGAGTCTTTGTAGTAGATTACGGACTTAGCTGAGGAAGAACTTCAGACTGAGAAGGTGACCTGGCTTGAAAAGGAGTCACCCCTGTACTTTTGGGTCACTTCTGTGCAACACATGCCTACAAATCTGGCAATATTTCTATCTCCTGCAATTAATTTTAATGATTACAGTATTATTACAATATTTCCAATGTAAACAAACACAAGTTCTACTTGTAGGAGGTCAAGGTGCCACAGCACCTTTGCATTATTGACACTCACAGCATTTTTCAGCACTCTTGTCCACCAGTGTTTCCATCAAACTTCACAGCATTACTAATTGCGTTTAGGTTGTAAGTAGTCAAAACAGGCTCAAAACTTTTATTCTAGGTGGCAACCACTAGTTACACATATCAATTATACCAATAATTGTGTTTCTAAGAAGGCTATAAACTTATGAGAATGCAGTACCTAGTAACAACAATAATAATTAATTTTGCACTCATGAATATGGTTGTTATGGCAACCAAATTTTTTTGCAAGTTGTCGAACCTTGGAATGTCAATTTGCCCTGAAAACTGAGACCCAATATTATGTGCATAAATATAATTATAAGTAGTTTTTGTGTATGTAGCACACAAGGTGTGACCGCATTTCGGTTGATAAATGTGCATATATCGGGTCCCAGTCCAAAACAACTGGTACTGTCTGCTGGCAAAGTCAAAGTCTAATGTTGAATAATTTGTAGCATCAGTTGGTGAACTACTATTCACTGACAAATGTATATGAATTACGTGGTGCAAGTTGCACTAATAAATCAATGTAATGGTAAAAAGAGCCCTTTCAGCCTGTATCAAATACCTCGAATCTGAGAATTAGCGATTGAGAGAAGCAGTGGACTTGCAAAACACTTTTGTTTGGAAGAGGTGAGTCCAAACTAATTCAGTTCGACACAGCTAGGTTTTCCTTCTTATGAAATATCTTTAGCTGTTTTTGAGTTCCTTGGACCATCACTACTGTTAGTGTTGGCAGTTTATGTATGATGCAGTGCTTTACAGCATTATACATCAAGAGCATTAGATAGGTAGCTAGGTAAACATGGTGATGGACAGCTATATCAAATAGCCATGAGTTACACAAAAAACAAAACCAACTATAACAATATACAGGTGCTAAGGCTTAGGCTCAGATCTACTCCTTAATTGTTCTTGAAGCTATTGGGCTAGAAACAATAGGAGACTAAACAACATTTCTGAGATAGATTGAAAGACCAGGTATGCTATGCATGAAACATCTGGATCTGAACCGCTGTCACTAGGAGTAGAATGGCATTAGTTCAAAAGTCAGTGCACCTAGAACTGAGTCTCTTCCGTCTACTAGCTCTCTTCTTTTTCAGTTCTCCTCCCCACTCATAAGTGAAAGAACAGCAACAATTTATAGACTAAGTCTCGTGTATAGTGGTGTATATTCATGTTGTTTGAAAACTCTAATGATTGCAACTTAAACATCATATGTGCTAATGTAAATTTAAGCAATGAATGAATACCTATTGATATTTAGAGTAGACTTATGTAACAGCTGATATAAGATTATGTTGAAATGTTGTGTTTTGATTTTGTTTCAACAGATGAAATGTTATAATGTAAATTTAAGCATTCAATACCTGTAGTAAATTTGGTGTAACAGCTTATCTAAGCTCAAATAGAAACATGCTGAAATCCTATGTTTGATTTAGTTTCAGCACATAGCTGTAAGCAGGCGGATTCATTAGCTGAAATTTACCTGAAAGTTTGGAAATTTCATCTCAGAGTGCTGTGGATTACAATGTTTCATTTAATTTCTCATCTTGAATTTTCACTGTGTACTGTAACAGCTAAATGACCCATGCAGTCCTTGTCTAGTCTTTGTGTGGATTGTCTCTCAGCTCTAGACACTTGTTGTACATGTCTGTACACTTTTGTTGTAGCAACCTTTTGACAATCCGCTCGAACTCACCAGGCTTTTTGCTTTTTGCTTTATCGAGCATACGATGACAAACCAAGCAGAGCCGACCTACTCACAAATGTGAGGCTCACTCAGGCTCGCCGAATTATAGATCCACCTCTAATATAAGCAACTCTTGAAGGGTCTAGTTTCTGGATGGTCTTTGTACGGTCATTGTCTTCAGTTTTGTTTGTTTGCCCTGTAAGATTTCCATTGACAAGTTCATGTTTACTAACAGTAGAGATAATAATTTTAGGGCCATCGTTTTAACATTCAGTTGCACTAGTGCATTAAACTGTTGAGAGAGAGCTTGTCAACTGATATGCCATTTATCACAGTTTTTCCCTGTAGTATGTAATGCATGAATATGCAATTAATTGAACTTAATTGATTACCTTTATGTTGCTTACCAGTACCCTTACAGGTACGTATGATTTAGTTACTGTAATAACTGTATGCGTTGGTACAGGACTTCTATACATGTTCAATTTTGAGTTCGTAACAAAAATGAAAATTAACTGCATTTTTTTCACAAGCCAGTAATGCTGGATTGTTAGCACGAAAAGAAAGACCTAAAATAATAAAAATTGTACATCTTTCATTGCAAGTACCAATTATGTTTAGTGTGTTCATGCTGTACTCTTATCAACACTGTCAAGCTTACATGTTTTCCCAGACTGCTAATAATATACAACTGCAGTTTGTGATGTCTGTGCTATGATGTGTCAATTTATGTTTACAGTTATGAATTAAACAATGACCCACTACAGTGTATTGTGTACTGTAACAGGTTGCGTTCCCCTTATTATTGTTATGTACACACAGGTATATGGCTTGATTCCAAGAATCTAAAGCCTGTAGATTATCCTGCTTGGATGGCTTAATCATTAGTAGGTACTCTGTTGTAGTATGTATATGGCTTGTGTATTTCTCTCACAGAGATTGTAGTTAGACAATGATCCTGGTAGTTTTCAGTATAAATACATATCTTGGTGCAGTCTCTGCGTAGTTAAGGCCTGGGTCTGCTATTGACCTTAAATTTGACCTAATTAATATTCAAGATTGTAATATCTTTACAGTGGAATTATTTTTTTCATTGAAACTGAAAACCATAATTACTAGGTCTAATATAAAAACATTGGTATGCAAATTAGGTCATGTGACCATTTTATTTTTGCTAAATCAGCAAATTATGAATAATTCATTTTCTGGAAAGCTTCCAGGGTTGCTATGGCAACCAAATTTTGTGTGGTGGATCGGAACATGGTAACGAACATAATATTGCTCGGGGGTGGTATCACGCATATCATCAATGGAGATATTCTAATTTTTCTATTAAATGCACACCTACTAAAACCTCCTTCTCGGCCATATCTCATGAATTATGTAATGAAATTTCCTCCCCATGGGATATATGGTGGTTCATGATTATACGAACCTGTGGACAAATTTTGGTTGCCATGGCAACCCAGGAAGCTTTCCGAAAAATGAATTATTCATATTTTAAGTGGTTGTGCTTAAAGCTCATTATTTTTGTGAATATTAATTGCTCAATTTCAAAAATTCGTCAACTTCTCACGGAAAGGTTATATATTCTTAGGATATAAATACTTTTTGCCATAATGGTCTAATATCTTATAAATATGATTTTTATTTAGCATGTTTTGGCTTGTTTTTTTAATAGACCCAGGCCTTAATAGCGCAGAGGTACTGATCCAGTCATTAGGGAAACATAACTGTGCATTACCTTCCTGTAACATAGCTGCATGGACATGCTGTAGTAATAATTTGGCTATATAGCCACTATATTGTACATCAATCACATATGATGTAATAGAACATCCATTATAATCATTATAATATATATAACAAGCATGCACAGTAACTTATTCCTATAAAAGCAACATGGTATAGTACAATCAATCAGAATTAAAACAAACTATAAAATTAAATTAACTAACATCACACAGTATTAATGAATCTACAGTCAATCTTATAGCCAATATGTAAATCAACAGAAAGTATATAAATTATGTGATGTAACTTCATACAAACTCATGGGGAATTAACTCAAGCTAAAGGCAGAATATTTTATTTGAAAGTTAAGTACACCTTATTGCAAAATACACTATATATCACTTAACCCAATGGCACCATTAGATTCACTCTGCAAAGCTCACAAAACTCACATCCTCTTATGTTTATTGGGGCATGGAAAGGAAAGAAGGGTCGGCGAGCACTAGCGTGCATCAGCCTATATGTGTAGATTTAGGGAGTAGTTTAATTATGAAAATATTGTGCAAAAACTCAAGGATGGCAGCTTTAGCCTTCGGTGCACACCATGGTAAAGTTAAAAGTGTGTAGCCCGAGTTCTGAGACGTTTCAGTGTCTCTGAGGCCACACCTGCTGATCAACTCCATCTTGTTTTTGTGCATCCTTTAAAATTGACTGAAAGATGAACATTTCCAGTTGACCTGGCTTCAAGAACACTCTATAACAATTAGTCACTGAACTGATAGCTCAGCTCCTGTTTCCATGGAGACTTTTTTGGAGTACGGTTAACTTGCCAACTAGTGGAAGTGCTGGTACTCTGAACAAGTATATCTTTGCCAGTAATATAGATACTCAGTTTTTCTCCTTGATAGTGTCATGTATACATGAGAATGCAAATTATTTGTAGTTATGATGACACAAAAGGTTTAAAGGGATAGTAACTATGTGTATATTTGTAGACACATTACTTACACAAGTATAGTAAAAATTTTATAAAAATGAGAGGTGTAGGAATGGGCAGTGCGGTAAAAAGCAATGAAACAAGGCAAGTCTCTGAATTTCGGCACATGACTACTTCATTTTCATGAGTCGATTGCATGTTTGAATTTCATTATTATAGATGTTGGTTATTTGGCTCATGAGTCAATGTAAGCAATCACTTGACCAATTTGGATGAAGTAACAATTCATTTAGAATGTAGATAAACAAAGAGTAGGGCACAAAAAATGAAGTAGTCATGTGCCGAAATTCAGAGACTTGCCTTGTTTCATTGCTTTTTACCGCACTGCCCATTCCTACACCTCTCATTTTTATAAAATTTTTACTATACTTGTTCATTCACTTTTTTAAACACCAAGGTGCTCAATCGCATTGAGAAAATCACACAGCAGAGACTAGTCAGTCCCTACAAAAGCAAAAGTGTACATTTGATGCGCATGCGCATTATATGCATGCAAACCACGTGGTCTATTGACGACCTTTGCCTACATCAAAATGGCTAAATAAAAAGTACAGTATTTTATATCGAGAGTTTCAAAGCTGCCTAGATTTTGTTTGCTGCCTTTTCGCCAGCAAACGAGTCGAAAAGGACGTACTGTGCATGAAATGAAGTCTCACTATATGGTCAAAGTTGGCTGGATGTCTTTTGTTTTTCTGGAAATCGCGTTCAAGTAAGTCAGTTAGGAAGGAAGGAAGGAAGGGGAGAACAAAATTGCACTCTTGTGGCTTCTCGCCAGCGCTCTCTCCAGAGTGCTCTAGAGACTTTCTGCTAGTTTTCTTAGTTAATACAGTAAGAAAACTGTATGGGGGAGGCTATAAAATGCATTTGAAGGCTTATCTTCCTTTTCTTGAAAGTTTATAAGCATCAACATTTTGTATTGTGTCTATGGGACAGGCGGCCCATTCCTACTATACGTACTACCGTACGTATTATATATTATGGTCGTAAACAGGCTCAGCCATCTGTCAATTAACAGCACTGAACGTAACAAGGAAAAAGAATCAAAGAATGTCCAGTAAGTTGATACATTAAACAATAAAGTTTACTTCTAGTGTGCGCATGAAATGTAAGATTATTTTATAGGCCCATACTCGCCGCTCCCCTCGGAGCCACCATCTTACGATGACACTGAGAAACAGAGCGAGCCTACCACTCAACCACAACAGCAACCTCAGCTTATCCAGCATGTAGCTGCCATTCCTCAGGCCCAGCCTGGTGCTCCAGTTGCTGTGCCTCAGGCTCCTGGCTATGTCTATCCTCAGCAACCAGTCACCCAACCAGGAGCTGTTCCAGTGCAACAAATACAGTCAATATGGTGAGTTTATGTCTTTGTAACTGATATTTACATTGATTTTTACTTTCTGACTGTCCTAGATGCCACCAAATGTAGCCATGCCTGAAGTTGTCACTCAACGTCCAGACTACAAGGCTCCACACACCTACCTAGTGGTTACCATTGTGGTGATGGCAATATGCTCCATTTTGAACCTCACATCACTGGCATTTGGCATACCAGCTCTCATCATGGCTATAATGGTATGTGATCATGATTAACTCCAGGTAATCTTATTGACTGACCATAAGCTAGACTCTAAATGTTCAGTCCATGAGAATTAAGCCTCAATTGAAGCATTATGGTATATATGCAGCTCTGTTGATTAGCAAAAAAACAAGCTATAATTGTATTCAACTAGCATCATGCAGCCATGGCATTGTCTGTTTGGCTAGCACTGTATTTTATAATATAAGGATATGTAATTAACTAGTTATGGTACTTATTTACTGACTATAGCTATAATAATAATAATGCATTGTATAATAATAGGCCCAGATCAGTATCAACAATGGGGATTATCCCACTGCCTCTACTCGTGGTATTACAGCTATGGTGTTCACTATCGTCAATGCTGGCTACACTTTATTCTGGGCTCTCCTAATAACTCTATCTATTATGATACCATATGGAGTGGTTTATTATGATTGAGTGAAATCTATAGTACAGCCATGCTGTAATAAACAGTTAATTTTGCATGCCGAGAATACAATTTAACACCTGGTATTAATTGTTTCATGTTGCTGTGTCCAATAACTGTTTTCTAAGAAGAGGTGCAACTCTTAGCATTTTTTCCTCAGTAGAATAATTTTTATATAATAATATATCACTGATGCACGGCTCAAAAGCAAACATACATAAAGTACATGATTTTGAACTTGATGTAGTTCAATTCTGAATCAGTGTATATTCATATTAGCCATAATAATTATTATGATTAGGACTATAATATTCATGATGAATCAAGGCTTTATTATCAAGCATGAGCATGATTTATCAGTGATCTGTATAATAATATTAGCATGATTATCATATCGATAATCATTACCATTCTGACATACTATAGGCCCAGATCAGTATCAACAGTGGTGACTATGTTGCCGCCTCTACTCATGGTAGGACAGCTATGCTGCTCACTATCTTCACTGCTGGCTATACTTTACTTTGGACATTAATCATAATTGCAGCAGTTGTGGCTACATAATGCACATGACTACTAATACTGTATAATATAGAAGTCATGCATGATAGTATACAACTTAAATAATAATGACATTGTATTATATATATTATATATGTATAAGCATTATGATGATCCACAATCGTGTAAAAATGATGTAATCCAAAGGTATTGTGTACGTGTATCTCTCTCTCTCTCTCTCTCTTATATATATACATCTTTTGATTTTCAATTGGTCTATTGCTCATATCATGCAGTGGAATGCGGTGCATGTATGTCAATAAATAATGATTATTTTATATAGTGGTTCAAAGCACAAAGTATAACTCTTGGTCAAAGTACATCTCATTGTTTATTGCTTTGTTGTGGTCCATGCCATGGCATGGGGGAGTTTTCTGAGTGTGTAATCTTTATGTGGCTGCTTAGTACAGCTGTAACAACAATCATGATAAGTAAACAACTTATGTGTACAGTGTCATAATTATGACTGAAAAATTGTTGTAATCATGGCATTATAATTTTACATGCACCTCTGTCACAGCAAGTATATATAAAAAAAAAGAGTAAAAAGTTTTCTGGGTTGTTCATCATAGTAATATCAGCTGATCAATGTACGCAGCATAAGTTAACTCAGTATTGCAGGCAAATAATTGTGTTATTTTATTATATATAATCAGTATTAGGACCAAAGAGACCTAGAATTAGGCCAGTTAGAAAGCAGGCCACAACAAAAGCACCAACAACAGCTGCCAAGTTGAGATAGGCTGATATCATACCAGCCTTCCTGGCCTTATCGATGAGTCCAGCCTTGGCATGTTCACGACTCTGTTGGCAACAAGCAAGAAGGAACACGATAAATATTATGAATGCTGTATTGAAACGTAAATGCTATCATATACATACATAATAATAACACTGTGTACAGGGTACCGGTAGTCCGTATATACTTTCCTATTGCTATATTATTGTAGAGTTACGTCAATATACAATATCCAGATTTTGGCGGTGTTGCATTAAAGAACTGGCACCATTGACAACAATCTATTTAGCTTTAGTTTATGGAGCCGGTGCAGCATCCACAGCCTAATAATTAATAATTATTAATACTAATACTAATACTAGAAATCATTTGATTACATTCGATAATTATAATATGTATCAAAGCATGCTCATGTAATCCTCAGATCCATAATATTATGCAAATTAATCTGAATGACTCATAAATTGACTTGCTTTCCGTGAAAAGACAAGAGCAGGAATGGTGAAGGCCAAAAATAGAGGTGACACTATTCCACACAGTGCAGTCATCACAGCTGATAGAACAAAGAAATCATTGGGCTTATACATGTAGTTAGGTTGCCTTTTGAATTGACCAGGAGCAGCAATCTGTTCATAGCACAAGAAATTAATCATTAATAGTTAACATTGTAAATCTCTGACTCTCACATAAACAACAGGCGTAGCTCCAGGAGCGTAGTAGACCCCTCCACCCGTCGTTGGAGGCGCTTGGACAACTTGCGGCGGCACTCCTGTTGGCTGTTGAACTGGTTGTTGAACAGGCTGACCTTGAGGGAAGTACTGTGGAGTAGACATCTTTTTTATTTAACAGTATAAACTGTTTGACTCACACAATCCACGATTTGGTCACGCGCATACCATTGCGCGATCGTTCGAATTGCCTCCTGAGGCTGCGATCACGCCAGTGATTTGCGTGGGGAATTTATGGTCGTAAACAGGCTTAGCCATCTCCTAACAGCACTGAACAAGGAAGAGAAAGTTCAAGGATGTCAACTGAGTTGGTGCATTAAAAAAAAAGCCTAACTTTCAACTTCAAGTGTGCGCACAAAATAATAAATTATGTCACGTGAAAGGAGAGAAAGATCCGCAAACAGCTTATAATAATTTATGTAATTGTACTATTGTACCACCTATTGTACTAAGCTATAATTATTATTAAAACTTTAGTCAGCGTCAATCAGCCATGCTTATTATAATATTACAATGTGTATTGATAAAATTAATTGATATTAAATTTCAATCAGGCGACTCTATAATAATTTATTAATAATTTATAATTTATAATTATAATCCCCTTCTAAACTTATACCAGGCTCAGTCCAGTGTCTCCAGTGGTGATTATCCCACTGCCTCAACTCATGCTATGACAGCTCTGGTGCTCAATATCGTCAACATTGGCTACACTTTACTCTGGGCTCTGATCGTAACAGCTTCGGTTGTGGGCACGCAGTGTGTCGCCTACTACTATGACTACTCCTGTGGAGGCTATTATGACTGAGTCAAACAAATTTGTATTATTACTGATCGAGTTATGCTTTTTGCTTTGACTGACACTTATATCATGCATGCTATATAATTACATAACATGTAAGTTTGTTGGTGTGTGGGCATCATTAAATTTTAAAACAGTTTGCTACATTGTTGTGAAGATGACTTTTCATTATAATATTGTGCTTTTACAGATGTAATGTTTAAATACTTTAGTATTCTTTACTTATCTCTTGCTACTGCTATTGTGGTTTTGATCAAGTGAGCCATTTATTTTACTGTGACTTGCTACATGTATCACTAGCGTTAAAGTACTGTCATCTTTTGCATACAATCATAATTATATGTATGTCCATTAATGACTCCCTTCACCGGTCTCTGCAATAAAATTTAATCCTTCGATCTGTAGCTATCAGGCATGTGAACGATTATAGCATATTATATTATATTTATAATCAACAATGATAGAGGCAAACAATAGTTTTATGTACATACTTCAATGGTTAATTGTTAACAAAAATTGATTGTTCTAATAATAACTACCTACCTAACTTTGATAAGGTCCAGCTGCTAGTAACAGGTTCTTCCTAGTAAAGTGTAGACAGTGTACTGGTGTTGACTTGGTGTGGTAGGTGCCGAGCAAACTGAGAGAGAGAGAGAGAGAGAGAGAGAGAGAGAGAGAGAGAGAGAGAGAGAGGAGAGAAGTACGTCATCACACACGTCAGAGACAGATTTCCATCCACGAGCAAGGAATTGCCCAATCCGATTTGCCTGGTAATGGGTCGTTAATATTACTGGCTTAAAATTGTTAGTACGTATACAGGTCTCAATGGTCTGGTAATGAAAATGATGCAGGCCTGCTCTTATAACATTTGAAGTGTGTGCATGTATGCATGTGTGTGCATTGGGGGCAGCTATATGGGTAAGGGGGTACACAAAGATTGGTTAAGGGTACTAGCAACAAAAAAAATACTTAAAATTAAATCCTAAGTTGTTATGGTTAATTTCACAAAATTAATGTGTGTGAGCTACTTGCGCGCGCACACACACACACACACACACACACACACAAAGCCAACCCACTATTCTTCAGATGTCATATTCTTGCCATTCTCTTCAAAGCTGACGGCATTCCAAACCAGTCCTCCTGAAGCCAACAGGGAGCCATCTCGGCTGAACACCAGCTGAAAGATGGTGTCTGTGTGGCCCTTAAGCTCACACACCAGAGCAGCTGTACTGATGTCCCACACAAGAATACGACGATCCACACCTGAACAGAGTGGGGGTGTGAGGGTGTGAGGATGTGAGGGTGTGAGGGTATGAGGATATGTGTGTGTGTGTGTGTGTGTGTGTGTGTGTGTGTGTGTGTGTGTGTGTGGATATCTTGNCAGGTTGAAAAGATGCTGATATCATGGTGTGATGCCAATCATGTCCATCTACAGGCTACCTCATGGCCAGTACGGATACAGTGGACATGTTGTCAACCTTCCACAGAATGTGCTGTCATTTCAATGTTTTCCACCTCCCTTCTAAGGTTGCCTAATATACTGATTGTGAGAAAGGAGAAGGAACAAACACATCAAGATTTCTGTGTCCGAAGGCATGTTGTTGAGCAAGCAAAGCAAGCAAAACAACGAGCTAACCAACTTTGTTTGAATCAAGATGCTCTTTGTCAGCTGCCAGAGGATGGACCCCTTATTTACTGCTCAGTCATCTCAAGTGCCAGAGGAAGACCCCTACACAGCACACCTGTCAAGGCTTATTTTGTTCCAAATGCAGCACACCAGAGCACAGAACAGGAAACCATTCAGCAAGCTGTGCAAGATCGACAATCTATTTCCAATTCTGCCTCTCTCATGTAGCCTACTATTGGAGAAGCTCCCATCAATGAGTTCAACACTGAGAGATACTTCTCAATGGCATTCCAGATTAATGAAGTTGCTTTGTATAATGGTGCCTAGACATCTATCTGGAAAGGTATACAAAATACTCCACTCCGTACGTACGTACTTTGAGGGATTACATGCACTGTGTAAGCTCTTCTGTTGGATTTGCCACTGCTGTTGATCACCAACTGATGGATATTGCCGAAGTTAGCAGGTGTCCATAGTTCCAGAAGAATGTAGCTCCAGTGATTGACATGAGTTATACGTGTGTGTGTGTGTGTGTGAGATTTTTATTATGTATATGTATGCAGACTGAAGGAGTACCTTTGATAATTGAAGCAGAGAGAAAATTCCTCCAAAGAGCATTAACTGTTGTTTCAGTGGACAACCCAGCTGCAAATCTACTTGGAGGTTACAAACAGTTACACTCAGCTTTACGACAGTGTCGTGATTGCTTGGCATGTGATGAGGACATGAAATCAAAAATATTTAAATTGTTTATCCATGTACGTGTTTGCCATAGTATGTATTGTACTTGTAATTCTGAAGATTTCACTCCATGAGAGTCATTATGAATACCTGAATGGTCCTTTAAGACAACAGTACTCTACAGCATATGGAGTCACTCGAGATTCTATCCTAAACTCACTACAGTACTTTCATGTTACATGTGGCTTGTCATGCACGATAGGTACACTAAACATATTATGAGACTATCCTTAATGTAGTGTCGGATAATTTTACTTTTCTTCTTTTTGTAGGTGCTATTCATGTGAACTTAAGTGTCTCCTTGGAACTCTTATTTACACCAAGATATTGTTAACCCTGAATGCCAGGACATTTCCATACGGTTCAGATGTTAGTGATCATCCCCAACCAGGTTTTCATTCAGCAACGTCAGCCAATGCCACTATAAGCAATGTGGTAAGTTATGCTAACCGGTTTTTGTGATATATTGTGGATATTAAGATGTTCTGATGTGTGTGTGTCTTATATAATATGCAGCATCTGAAAGCTGGGCCTTAGCGAGGTTGCTGCCACTTCTTGTGGGTGATTTTATTCCTACTCATTGGAGAAAGTACCTATTGCTGCTCAGGATTGTTGACATAGTCTTGGCACCAAAGCGTACCAGAGCGATTGCAGTATATTTGCGTTAACTCGTCTCAGAACATCATGCTGCTTTTGTTAACCTATATTTAGAGTGTCCAATCACACCCAAGATGCACTACTTGATTCACATTCCTCAGTGGATGATTAAGTTAGCTGTGGTTTATTGTTTGTAAGCAAACTGTAGTACAATCGTAATTATGTTTCTGTTCTATTTATCTGTAGGTGTGGTCCACTTCATCATATGTGGTGTATGCAATATGAGACAAAGCATCGTTACTTCAAGCAAGTAGCGAAAGTGGTGGGAAATTTTAAGAATATCCCCCAAACCCTCGACATCAGCGCTACATGTGCTATGTGCTTTCGAACCCTTCCAACTACCTTAGTGACCAGGTTGAGTCTGGACCCATGAAATCTCTCCACATAAGCATGTTGGAATATCACTCAGAGCTCATTGCCGTGTGTCCTACTCTGGATAAGCACTCAACTATACAAAGGTTAAGTTATTGTTTATACTCAGGTCTGAGGAAACATTTTGTATTTTTGATATAGAACAAATTGGATTGGAATGAAATACAAAGTACAAGACTGTGTTCTGCTTAAGTTTGAAGGAGATGTACCTGTATTTGCAAGGATTCAAGACATCATACTCAGAGAACCTTCCCTGAATTCCGTTTTGCGTATATTTGGTACAGTTGCATTTGCAAACCATTTTCATGTCTATGAGGTAACTGCTCTTGATTCTTTTATTGTGTGCTCCCGAACTGATTTTGTTGATCACAATGTACTCAGACATATGTATCTTCATCTACTTTTTATATCCCTTTGAAATATTATGAATATGATTAATAGTTTAAAATTGTTAATTGTTCACGATTATTTGTGTTACTCAATAATTATATTAACAATGGTAATGTCAATCTATTCTGATTATCTTGGTGAAGCAAGACATTGACAGCTCGGCATTCTTCGTCTATAAGGGTACAAAAAATAGCACTTTTGTAAGTGAACAGTTGATCAAAGATAGATGGATAGTCCCTAAGAGTGTTTGTGTGTGTGTGTGTGTGTGTGTGTGTGTGTATTAGGTAGCTGTGGGCCTTTATGTAAACACTCAAGTTAGCCTCTTACTTGATACTGTCAACCAACATAGAGGGTTCACGTTAGCTTGATAGGCCCTCGGCCACCAGAATCATTGAGTCGCTTTCTAGTGCTTGCAGTTCCCACCTTTGTGCCAGCTGCCTATTGACTGCTAGGTCCTGGGACACATGTGTCAAAAGCACCGGCAGCATACATGATACCTTCATTTCTCTGGTGCTAGCCTTTCTGTTTTGTTCTGGCTCTTCTTCACAACTTCTTGGCCTTTTCACTAATTTTGTACCTTGTTTTCTTTATCCTGGTAATATCTTTGCTCCGAAGATATGACTCTGCAAATGGAGTAAGTTTTGAGCCTAAAAGTTCGCAGATACCCCTCAGAGAGCTGTACCCATCATTCCAGGAGCACACAGCTAGAGCACAGGCAACATTGACAGCTTCCTTTCCTAAATGCAAGACTTTTGGGCAAAGCTTCCACACCACAGAATGTAATGATTCGTTTGCATTCTGTGTGTAGCCATCTACACTTTTTTCAAGGAGAGCATGACTTCCCAAACGAGCGTAAATCGGCTTTAGCAGTTAACAATGGCTTCAGGAATTGGGGGGTGCTTGTGGTGGTATGTCTCATTTTGTGCCTTTGCCACTTGATATTTACACCATGAATCCTGACATACAGGGCATAGGTGGTGACGTGGTGTCTCGTCGGAAGAATTGACATGAAGAAGTGTTGCCTGAACAGACTTGACCATCTTGTCTACATCTCCAACACTTTTTCTTATTGCATCACCATAATAATTTTGTAAAGAGTTGATCAAGTTGTCTGTTAAACGTCCGACTCCACCAATAGTCTTTCCATCAGACAGTTCTTGTCCTTTGTACCTGCTTTTTAACACACAAAGTGCACTTCCCATTCTTTTATGGTTGTTGTTCAAGGATAAGGGTGTGGGATTTGCAAGTAATTGTACCTGATCTTTTCATTCATAGAGCGATTGAACAGCTGAACAGTGCCATGTGGCTCCATACCCCCTGAACTTCCAACGTAATTGGCAGTACAGACTTTAACATGATCTTTCTTTCACTCTTGGCTGGTCTGATCGTTGTTTTCCCACTTCCTGCATCCAGCACAGTATTTGGACATAACAGTGTAATTTACCACTTTTCCTGTTTCATGAGCAATTATAGACACTGCCCCATACAATAGGGTGAAACCACGTTTTTGCCACGTTCCATCACAGCTGATGAGGATATCTGCAATATCTCCTGGTTGTGTGCTATCATTGTAGTGCTGCCTAACTTCTGTACGAGCTTTCTTCATACCATGAAGGAGACTTTTCTCTCTAACAGTATGTACATGCTCACAATACACACTTCTAGAAACTGGTAGCGGCAAGTCTTGCAAACTGTGCAATTGTGTCAACCTAGAGTGAGTTCCTCCAATACACTTATTGGCAAAGACAGATTTCTGATTGATTGCAAACTTCTTACTGGAACCCACGTGTTCAAATGGAATGCATGTCTTGTTGCATTACAGAAGAGGAATGAGTAGGTCATCAATCCCTGCTTCTTATGCATCTCCTCTCGGAATTCAATGGAACCCTACACAACACGCCTTCCAACAAAGCTGTCTGGAGACCTTTTACTTCCAGCATTCTTACTCCCTCTCCACTCAAGCTCTCCAAATTCGTAAAATCAATTTCATCAAGGTCTAACTCCTGATCATTACCAGAGTCATACTCTTCAAATAAAAAATGTGATGACTTACTTAGCTTCCTTTCAGCAGCTAGGGTGGACAAAGTATAGTCAAGGAAGACACTGTACTTGAAGTGGTTGGAGTTGGGGCCCAGGTGGGAGGGTCAAATTGTACGCCACTTAGAACCTGGCATCTTCTTTCTCAGTCAGAGTCAGTTCTTCTTCTTCTAATACAATTCTCACTTTGCTTGAGTTCTCTTATCAGGCTTCTTCATGTGACACTCAACAGCCTGAATAGAGCATGATTGTATAATTTACAGGCTGTACACATTGGAACATACTCACTGAGTTCTTAATGTGATACTCAACAGCTTGAATAGAGCATAGATTGTTGTTTACTGTATACACCCAAGAAACCTCCTTCACTTCTATTTTAAAATCATAATATTATGCATTTGTGGCAATAATTACTCTCATGCATAATCATGCCATTTTGTCAAGTTCCAAAAAGTGCACACCATCTGCCATTGTAACAAAACTATAGTACTAATGGCAGACTCAGGCTGCAGCAATAAGTTGGTTGTTGTGGGAGAGCCCACTGTAAGGAAAAGTTCCCTCACCATCCAACTTATTCAGGATACTTTCATTGAGGACTATGACCCTACAATAAAGGACTCATTCCATGTCAGCTTTGAGATAGATGAACAATTATGTGAACTTGATATTCTGGATACAGTTGGCCATGAAGAGTACAGAGCCCTGAATGATCAGTATAGCAGAAGTGGAGAAGGTTTATGTGTGTATGCAGTTAATGATCCATGGTCTATTCAGGCTGTTGAGTATCATGTAAAGAAGATAAGAAAACTCAAACAAAGTGAGAATGTTCCAATTGTATTAGTTGGAAACAAAACTGATCTACTGATCTTGCCTATAAGACTGTGGACACTATTTGGATATCAAAGTATGCCACAGATAATGGCATACCTCTTGTTGAGACATCAGCCAAAGAACGACGAGGAGTAAAAGATGCCTTTTTTACCTTGGTACAAGAAATTCAGCATCAAAGAAAAATGGAGTTGAACAGCAAGCGAGTGCATGTCAGATTCTTGTTGTAATCTATTGTAAGGAAGATCTGCATGCCTAGTGGTTCCAACATCCAACTTCTGCTACAATACTCATCAATTCAGTGAAGATTATATTATCTCATCACTACATTACAATGAGGTTCAGCAAAAAAATCAGTTCACATTGCATCACAAGCATTCTAACACATGAAATTAGTAATTATGATAATGAGTCCGAGTATTTATATTGACTGAGTTGATGAATGTCTTGAGCCATATGCTTGAGTACAGCTAATTGGTTGAGTCAGGACCATGCCAGGCCCTATGGATCTTGTTTTTAACAATTACATGCTTGGTACCATGCTGCTCACCTACTTCCCTTCCTAGCTCAAAACCCTGTGTATATACACGTTTAATTACTTCAACAATCCTCCGAATGTAGTCATGGAGTTCTGGGTAGGATGTCACTGTAAGTTAGTTTTTCGTATCAGAGCTCCATTTACAATTCCATACAAACGTCCACCATGGTCCATAATTGTGTCCTTGGTAGATATAGCTTGTTCTTGCTCAATGACAATAATTATCCAGGCATTTATGTGAAAGGTCATAGTTCAAGGATAAATTGGATGTGTATGCAGCTCCACCCCCCTTTCAGTCCTTTTTTAGCTTGGCAAGCTAGACTAGTGAAAAACAGCGGCAAATAGACAAACCAACATTATGCTTTTCTTATAGGTGAAATATTTGTTCAAGAAGACAATATAATTGGGGCTCGCTCAGGCTCGCCTCAGATTTGTGAGTAGGTCGGCTCTTCCGTTTTTTTGGCGTCGTCGTATGCTCTTAATAATGAACAACTTTGACCTTGAGATAAAGGTAAGTCCCCAATAATTATATTACGGCCACATAATTTGTAAGTACGCTGCAACATGGACGCAAGAAACGAACGTTTGCGAGCAGCTCGTCGTAGAGAATCTACACAGCAAACCGAAGCAAGAAGAGAGAGAAGGAGACAAAGGTACGCTGAATGAGTAACCAGCTAGACGAAGTGAACGCTTACGGCGAAGGAGAGAAAGATATGCGAATGAAGACTCTTCTCAGTGCAAAGCGCGTCTTGGTAGAAGAATTAAGACTGCAATACTTGGAAAACTGTGAACGCATAAGACAACGAAGACGAGAACAATATCAGCAATTGCTCAACAACCACGACAGCAACGCCAACACAACAGATCACAACAATCAGCTACGGTCACTGATACAGATCATGCCTGTGGCGAAACATCGCAGAGCACTATTCAGCTAGCTGACAGGTAATGCGTGCATGCATGTATGCCATTCATTGCATGTAGTGATTTAGTTATGAACATGAATGTATACAGGCATCATCTGAAACTGTTGAGCACAAAATTTTCAACTTTCATCAGCACATGAGTGCTACACAAATGGCAAGATGGAAGGAGCTGGCGATACTCAGAACTGGAGTCGATTAAAACGAAATAGCCCCTTGTGAGTATTCATGGTGACATATTTTTTTGAACTTTCGTACAACTCGATCTGCATGTATGCATGTGAGAGATTTAATTTTGTAAATATCTTACCTCCAGCCAATGAGGTTAATAGGTCATCAATCTTTGGTATGGGGTACTAGCTGCCTGGTTGACAGTCACACTTATAATCACCACACACTCAGACTTTCCTGATCTGGTTTCAACACCGGGACGATTGGTGCGGCCCATTCTGAAAATTCAAACACTCCTTGTTCTTGGAGTCGTGAGAGCTCGTCTTCGACCTTCCTGAGGTACTTATCTGGCACGATGAAATATCGGTTGAGCATCTGGGTCCACATGAATCTTTACTTTGACCCCTTTTACATTTCCAAGTTCATTCTTGAACACAGAAATTTGTACATATATTTGTACTAGTCGAGAACCTCTTGTAGTGTTCTCACACCAAAAATGCTTTGCCAGTCCAGTTTGAGCACAACCAACCAGTCTAACTAAACAACTAAACTTAACTAAACACAAATTACAATGACGATCATGACATTGATTACATTGTGCCAGCTCGATATGTATCCTCAAGCAGTGAATCGGACCCAGACACACCTGGCCAATGTACTGTTACATTCAAGTGTATTGGTGTCCTAAGAGATAACTCATACCAAGATGCACTTTGAGCTTGCTGTGATCTCGTACAAAGTGGAGAGACTATACAAGTTTAATTAGTGCCAGAACCGGAGGATTGCCTTGCTATACTTTAAAAGCAAACTGAACTCAACATGGAAGAAAGCAAAATTTTGGAAGATGTTAATGCTCAGGTACATTAAGGACTGGGACTAAGTAACGCACTAACGTGCATTGCGCTTAATGAAGAATGAATATGCAAATTTTTACGTGGTGATCACGTGCGCCAGTAGTACTTTGTACAATGCCCACTAATAATGGCCGTATGTCAGCTAAAAACCAAGACGAGTTTTAGGCGGTAGGTAAAATGTGCTTGACAAGGCTTGGGACTATGCTAATTGAACTCTATTGAGTATAAAGAGCTACCAAACTTATATTCATGGTGATGGATCACCCCTAAAGTAAGTTATGACAATAAATATAGGCTCTTGTGTATGGTAAATTAGCTTTTTATATAACTCACCGTTGGTGAATTCAGCTACCTTAAATATATATGTTTGGTGTTTGTTCAGATCCTATAGACTATACTGAGCAAGTTGAAACAAGCTTAGCGGGGAGTTTTATCTACCACCTATTTCAATTTTGCCTTTCGAGGTACCTGAAGAGATGAAGCCATATCTCTACACGTAAATATGGTGGGCAGGGCTAGTATGACATCATGTTCTTAGTAGGCAGTACCCTCCATTATAGAAAAGGTTTGGTGTAATTGGGTACTGTAGCTTTAGTGATATGAGCCTTTAGTTTAGCATAAAATATCACTCAAAAATTGCTGGTCCCGGTCACCTGAGTGGTGCAATTGATAATGGAGATATTATTAGTGCAGAATTTGTCTGGGTAAAGCATAAACTTTGAAGAAAAGCCCTAGGATTATATGCGAGGGTGACTGGTCACTTGCCATAAAACGAAATCATAGCACTTTCTTTTAGAAGTACTTAATATTGTAATAATGAGACTAATGAAAAAAAAATTTGTAAAATTAATGTCGTTATACTTACATTACGTTACACTTTTGCGGCATATGAATGTTCAGACATGTTATGTTTGCATCTGGTAATGGTAGAAGGGAGACAGGAACATTATGAAAATCAGCCCTGGTATGAAGAGCTCCTCAGACAGGTAGAGTGGCTCTACGTAGGCCTACGTTTGGGTTTGGTAGGTGGTTGGTTAAAGCTTGGGCGTTTGCCTTCATAGATATGATCATGTTGAGAAGTGTAATAGTAAAATGGCAACTCTGGGTCTATCATCTCATTATACTCCACACAGATCTTCTGCCAAGCATATTTCACTTGTTTGAGAGTAAAATCCTTTGCCAACCATATCTCTTACCATGCTGAAAATACATTCAACATTGTCTGTAGTGGACGCTCGTGAATTTTCTGGTGGTAAGTTCTTCATACAAAGCTTTCTGCGTCGCCACTCAGATATCTCTAAATCTGCAACCACAGCAATCAGTACTTGCTATGAGTGAACCCACACACTTCTTGAGATTCCTACAGAAAGACAATCAACTCCTTGTATCCTATACTTGTCATAATATTAGTACACAATAATTGTCTCTAATAAAGATTTACCTTGTAACTTGTATATAGCAGACTGAAATCATACTTTGTTTGTGCCATGGTATCAAATCATCCAAAATGTAATTTAGGAGACCATTATTTAGGCGATATCTCTCTAACTCACTAAAGCCTCTTTCATCACACGCTCTTCTCCACGAACAGACGGCATTGATGTAGCAAGCTTCTTCAATATATCCTTTGCATCTCATGAAATTCTCCAGGGGCCTCTAATGAGTATGCTCTGGATTCCACGTATATTTAGGCCTTCCTGGATAATTCATTAGCTTCTAGAAAATTCGAATTGACGACCCTTTCCACACACAAAAGTGTGCGTTATTTGAAATTAAATGCACTGAAGTTGCCTGGAACTATTTTGNTGGAACTGCACATGTTTTCCAATTAAAGATGTGATTTATAAAATTACAATAAGTATAATTATTATACTGTATATTATAGCAGGGAAATTTCATAGTGTTAGTCTAACTTTTTGTGTTTTAACTTTTGCAGATGAGCTTCACTGGTACCTGGCCCATGCATATATTATTATGTAATCAGAAAACTCACAAAAGTTAAACACAACAAAGCGTTCCTGCTATGGTAGCTATTGTGAAGATGTACAATTTGGGGTACGTTGTAGCTGCTACAGTGCGTGCATGTATATACCTATAACTTAATCATGTAATTTTTAAAGCGAGCTATATCTGTTTTAAAGTGCCCTTGCCAATATGTTTGCCATCAATTTTGATGCCTTACACATGCTTTACCTCAATCCTTCAAGCTAGGGTTATTTTAGTGGCACTTTATTATTAGAATCTATTAGCTAAGCTCTCTATACCTATGGGTCATGATTCTACTGTATAGTGAGAAAGTTCCGCAGGGTAGTTTTTGCGGATCACAATCCATTAGTGAAAGTTTTTATCTGAGAATTTTTCCTTAATGTATATATACCTATAGCAATGGGCTGACGCACAGCTCATCCGCAAAAGTTAAATCGCAAAAATGTTTGACTAGAGACATCCGCAAAAATTTGACACTGCGAAACTTCCCCACAAAATGGTATGATGCGTATACTTATTGAATTCCAAATTGTTACATCAAGTGAAGACATTACTCACATTGGGGAGTAGTAAGGGGAGTTTGGGGGGATGGCGGGGACCATTGATGGGGATTTATGGACTTGAGGAGAACTGCATGACAAAGACATATTGAATTCCAATCGTTACATCAAGTGAAGACATTACTCACATTGGGGAGTAGTAAGGGGAGTTTGGGGGGACGGCGGGGACCATTGATGGGGATTTATGGACTTGAGGAGAACTGCATGACAAAGACATATTGAATTCCAATTGTTACATCAAGTGAAGACATTACTCACATTGGGGAGTAGTAAGAAACTATGATGCAGACAAGAAAAGATCTTATTAGTATGATCTTTTCTTGAGATCTTGATATCTTATATATACTAGTGAGAAGGAAGATCTTAGTATGATCTTAGTATTTCCATTTGTATAAGAATGTCTGTGCACATCAAGTGACATAAGGTTTATGTATAGACTAAGATAATATAAATTAAGTTATAGAAATGCAGGTGTCAGTACTTGTTCTTGATAAAAACTGTCAGAAGAGTTCTGGCTACTCCTAACATTGTGTGCATGTAATCTCCACTGTTAATGATGTTTATGTGTGATGATAGGGGAGATGGTCCCTTTACTCCATATACAGCTAAGCCACTTGTGTCTTGCATGTTCTAGTGTGTCTTGTTCCGAGCGAGCAATGTATAGTCATAATCTGGTAGGTATAAACGTCTACGGGACATATATTATTATGTACCTTTGTCTAGGCAGTAACTACAGCCATATTCTCCATTAAATTGTTTGAAGTTAAGTGATGCAGCTTTAGCTGGTAAATCAAAAATACAAGACAGTAGTTTTGCTTTCAAAAGCTTTTCGTCATCTGCTGTAGTAATCTGAATTCCATTTGTGTAGATCTATTGTACCTTGTCCATAATAGGCTCCAAAACAATTGACATTTCTGGCTATACTGGTCCTACTGCTAGAATCAAATACCTAAGATCCATTCTCATATTCAAAGCTGTACAGGCCAGAATGATTGTCCTGAGTAGTAGAAAAGCAGGTGACAGATTGTAAAATTGATGATTAAAGTAGTGGTACCCCAAATTTCCCAATTTGCACAAAGAATAAGTCCTGTGTGCTTTGAACAGTTAAAAAACTTGTCTGGCTTGAGTTGATAATGTTTGCCGTCACATTAAAAAATTCAGGATTCATACCCCCAATGTAAGATAATTGTACGGAATTAAAACACAGTAAAGGGGGAATACTATACTAAAAAAAACAACTTCCACATTCCCTTGATCAAATACTTCTATTCATTGATGATAACATGATCATACCTGCTCTATAGCTACAGACGTAACGATCATGTTTATAATAATACTGAAATGCCCATACATGTATGTAATTTGCCAGTTCACACTTCATCAACCTAACGGATATACTGTGATTACTCATAGATGCTATATTAGGTAATATAGTATCTATGGATTACTAGCCTTACTGTATTATGTTGACTTTAATGTCATAATGGTCACTGAAGAAGAACTAAAAGCACGCGTGTCAAGGGTCTGGATACTCCAGACTACATCTTTATCCCACTTGATCCTCATGCATTACAGCCTATAGCTATATTCTCACACTCTCACTCATGCATCTTTAAAACTCACCCATTATTCTGTATGGTAAATGTCAAACATATCCAAGAAATTCACCATTGCTGAGCTTGCAAAAACGTTGCATTCTATAATCATGTGACATAAGGGTTTGAACACGTGAAGGTTCATACTGAGTCAGCAAACAATTTATTTCGAGAATAATGAACCTTAGCCTGGATTGTTCCCAGACCCAATAGCGGGACAAAGCTAAAAGAACCGCTACAGCCTACCTGAGGATGAGGCAGTCACTAACTGTAAATCAAAAGTGTATTTGCATAATTCAATCAACTTTAACCAATAATAATTTCAAGATTTTTTTACTACAAAAATAGCCGGGCACTGGCTTGGCTTATAGGCGAATGATTACTAATTACTGAGCCATTAATAGCTCAAAACTTAGTTTTGTCCACAGACAGAAACAAATTTTACCAACAAAATGATCACAAACAAGTATAAAAAACATTAAAAATGTAATGAGACACAGGAGTGACCAAATTGTAAAATGAAAGTGAACAAGATGGAATGGTTGCTAGCTAACCTTACACGATGGAGAATTAATTCCTGTGTGCTGCATGGCGTAAATACCATATAATTATATAGATAAAGAGAAATGAGAATGAAATCATATATGCATGGGTTGTGGCTAGATAGTCGGCTCCGTAAACTAAAGTTAAATGCATTGTAGTCAATGCTGCTGATTCTAAATAAGAATTTTTATCACATTCCATTCATATTTTCGACCAAAATATTATCCATGTACTTAAATTTATTTTTATCTTTATTGTACATAGTACAAACGTTATATCTTACCAACCACACATGCCATTGCAGCACACAGGAATTAATTCTCCACCGTGTAGCAGCCATTTCATCTTGTTCACTTTCTTTGGTCATTCATTCCTAGCTGTGTCTCATTACTTTTTTAATGTTTTCTATACTTGTTAGACAATGATTTCACCTGGTCGTCCAGGATAAGAGACGGATTCTCAAGGTTGTCACTAATTGTGTGTGTGTATGTTTGTGCGTGTGTGTGTGTGTTACATTATATCTTTATCAGTTACTTTTTCTCAAGATTGTCATTATTTTTGTGCTTGTGTAGTCTTTTTTTTTTGCCAATTTCAAGGCAACTGTTTCTCGAGGTTTGTGTGTGTATGTGTTAGTGTGTCTTTGAACATGTGTTATATAATATTGAATCTTTATTAATTTCAGAAGAGGACAAGGTTCCTCCAACTGTGATTGATCAAGGAAAAGAGACTGTTTCTCAAAGTTGTCATTAATTTTGTGTTTGTATGTGTGTGTCAGTCACAAAAGAGGACTTGAAGGCCATGACTGCACCGGGTAGTCGAGGAAAAGAGACTGTTTCTCTAGGTCGTCATTTTGTGTTTGTGTGTGTGTGTGTTTCATTAGTCTTGTTTTTTAATTGCCAATTTCAAACGAGAGTTTGAGAGTCTCACGTAGTCGAGGAAAGCTTCTGTTACTAAGGTTTGTGTGTATATGTCCACCAAAATCTATTCCTTCATACTTTCTACTCAGTGTACTCAAAAAGTTAAGGCAGTTAAGGCACTTAAGGCACTTATTATATACAAACCCTTTGACTATACTTTGTAGTTAGACAACTGAACTAAGTACTTCATGCAAATCACGAAAAATTATAGTGGCTCCTCTTTGACCTTTCACTCACAGAAAAGAGAAGGGGAGCCTGCTATCCGAGATCACACGCAGATAGAACAGGGTAGTGGAGTGAAAATTGCACGTGGGCATAATGCAACTCTGCCCACATTGTAATGCTTCTTGCCACATGAGGCTAGTATATATGGCAAAATGAAATGCATGGTAAATTGTGTGTTTTTGTTAGATTGAAATAGTAAGCAGATAGTAAGAGTATTATTTTTAGGTTGGGCATGACTACGGAGTGAACTTTGCCAAACAGTATAACTGAACAGACAGAACTAGCTCTACTGACATCCTGGCAACTTAAAGTGTTCGTTTGAGCAGCTCAGATTTTGGTAGTAAGTTATATTGTAGACTAATAGATAACAAACTACTAGCGACTACCCTTTGTAAGTTTGAAGCTGCTTGTAGCGCTCAGAGATCGCGAATATTGTTGTCTGTGCAGAACCAAGACTCGATGTCGTTTATCAATTTCGGATACCAGGCTCCTTTCCGTGGGTGAATGAATGGTCAAAGGGGAACCTGGGGATGAGTAGGTATGGCCACACTAGAAAATACTTTTAATGCTAACGCTCATTGAAGCTAACGCTCATTGAATAGGTCCAATTGTTTGCTTACAAGTAGGTCTCATATAATATATGGGTACCCATTAATCTTCTGTAAGATAAATTATAACCAATACCCATATATAATTAGGTGTGCAATATTTAGAAATTGGCATGCTTCTCTCTGTATCTGTCCAAATAATATTTTCCTGGAACCAAATTTCCAGGCTAATTCAAAATTTTAGTGACTACACATTCTGAAACCCTTTTCAATATTTTTAATTAAAAATATGATCTTCCTCACCCCAAAAGGTCACATGATACTGACACTTGTAGATGTTATGCATCTTTGGTCAAATAATAAATATAAATTAAAGTTGGTGAGTACACAATATTCCATAAAATGTACATTGACTATTTCAAAAGTTTACTAGCAATCACCAACCTTTGACATAATTACAAGTAAAAAAAAACATTGGAAATGTAATGAGACACAGGAATGGCTAAATCGTAAAAAGAACGCAAACAAGATGGAATTGCTGTTAGAGTGTGTGCAGAATTCTTCCTGTATCAAGATGGAATGGCTTTTAGTGTGTGTGCAGAATTCTTCCTGTATGGGCTGCATTTAATAATCTCCTTATTGAGTCTCTCATTTTGCCCACAGGAAGAATTCCTTACACACTCTAACAGCCATTCCATCTTGTTTGCGTTCTTTTTACGATTTAGCCATTCCTGTGTCTCATTACATTTCCAATGTTTTTTTTACTTGTTTGTTCTCATTTTCCCATAATTCTACAAATCACATTTGAGTTGGTATGTGTAGCTAGCTACTAAGCTAGTAGTCTGGCAAGCCAGACTACTGAACGGTGGGCTGCTGAGTAAGTTGTGTAGCCTGCTTGATACTGAAGTGAAACACACATCTCCACATCTTAGTCATTGGAGGCAGGAGCTGTATCACTTGCCTTTCTATATGTTATGATAATCAAAGTCCTGATTTATCTCTTAAGAAGAGCAAGAGCATTCAGGTATCACAAAATAGTTCCAGGCAACTTGCATTTAATTCCAAATAACGCACACTTTTGTGTGTGGAAAAAGTCGTCAATTCGAATTTTCTAGAAGCTATGCATGAGTGTAGAAATTAACGGGGGCCATATAGAGGAGGCGCTTTTCGCCTTGTAACTAGCTACTCAATTAGAGGCGCTAAAAACCGATGGCAAAAGCGACTGTCCCAGAAGAAACCAAGTTCATTCGTTCAAGTTCTAAAAGTGAATAGTCTCTGAGAAAAGTTGAGCCAAGATAGAAGAAGAAGAAGAAGATGAAGAAATTTGGAAGTTTGGCATGTTTGTGTTTGTTATGGTTTTAGGCTATGTTTTTGGGCTCATTAGAAAGAGAAAGAGCTAAATAGTAGCTTAAGAAGCCTTTTAGTGCTAAGCACTTAGTTATTGCAGAGTTATTTGCGTGAATATTTGTACTGAGCTAATGGGCCATCCGTGCCATTCATGTGTACCCAGTACTACCGTAACTCAAATGCACTTATAATTCATTTAGCTTGGAGCCTCAGCATTTCAGGCCTGGGTCAGTCATTTACCTTAGCTCAAGATTGCAATATCTTCGTAACAACAAATTAACCTTTTTCCATGAATCTGAAAACTCAAATTGCCTGGACTAATATTGACCAAATGATATGCAAATATGATCAGTAAACTTCAACATGTTTAATGCTTTATAAAAAGCTGCAGTCCAGTGCGTATTGCAATTGTATTGCAAGTTAAAACCCTTGCGTAATCGACGTGAAGTCACTCGGGCAACACTCTTGTACCGTTTGACGGAGATTCTACGCTTGTTCCTGGCAACACACAGTTGTATCACAGTACCATAGGAAAAGGAAGTGTTATATGTTTCTTTTAGATGTTCTCTGATATGACTGTATGTTGCCTTTTGCTTTACCTTGGTATTGCCGTCAAATGTTAGAATGCCAGTTCTTCTCCAAGAATCTGCTCCAACATTACAATCTTGCACAAACTTTTCTATCACATTTCCGATGTCTGGGTACTTGTCAATAATAGATTGTGTATGTTTGGAAATCTCTTTTCTGCGATTTTCTTTGCTATTCTGCATCGGACACGGCTTGAGGGTTTCTATTTTTTTACGAACAGCTCTTCTTCTGTCCACATAACTCTGGTCTGGGTCATCACTCTCTGAATTAGTTACTATTTCTCTTTTCAATTCAGCAATATACTTCATCTTTCAAGATTTTTTATACATATTAGCTCTGCTACAGAGGAGGTTGCAAGTGTATAATTAGAGATTACGTGCATAATGTTCATTTGTTAGAAATTTACTTAGTCAGCAAACAATTTTTCTCCATGTACTGTGCGTATATACAATGTTGCAGGAGCAAAAAATGTTATCCTGTGATCAGCCTATTTACAAGTGCTGGCATTTTTGGTGCACATATTCCCAGTACGGTGGTCCTGGCTACATAGGAATAGCCTATCAAATATTTATGCAACTATAAAGCTTCTAAAGCTAATTTTTAAGCTTATTCTCTTTCTAAAAACATTGTCTAAAACCACTGCTAAATATAACACAACAAAATTTTAAACTGATGTTAATACCATTGTCTTCTCCTCAAGGGGGTACTGATCAATATTAGTACCATGGTTTCTTCGTCATTCTGAAGGGGAGGGAGAAAAGGGGAGAAAGAGAAACAAGGAAAATGAAAAGAAAAAAAAGAGAGNACACTCTATCACACTGATTCACACTCCCACATAACTTGGGGATGCTGCTTTTAATGGTACATACCGTAGAGCCAGAAATCATGTTTGTCGAGGAAAATTTTTGTGAATTTCGCGGTTTGGCAGCTTTCCGCGAAAATTTTTCCCCACGAAATTTGCAAGGTATGAGGTCGTCACGTAATGTTGAGACACAATCCACGAAAATTTTGCCTGCGAATTTCTATTCAAAACTAATACACAAAAATTTTCCCCCACGAAAAATTCCTGCTATACAGTATTCTAATACTGGGTAATTGCTCAGTTGGGAAAACATTAAGTAAAATGATTGGGGAACAAATACACCTAATAAAATTGTTGTATGGCCATCCTCCATATATTTCATTACCTGCATGCTTCCCTAGCTGTGTTGTTGATATTATGGAAGGTCATTTTTGACATACCCTGAATCTGCAACATAAATAGCTCCTTCCACCAGCTTTGTTTTCTGTGAACGTTATAACAAGCTAGTCTGTGGTTTGATAATGCTATTACTCCACCATACATCTTCCTGTGTTCTTAAGGTTCCGGGATACAGGCAAATTAATTGCAAGACCGCACTGCACATGCATTATTCAGTAGTTAGCAAAAGTCGCTCATTGCACAGTGCTGAGATTTTACACACTAGTTCAGCTATAATTTATACTACTCACAAATTTAGTGGAGTGAATCAAGGCAGACACGCAGAAATACAACTGTAATTGTGAGGGTCTAGCGAAGCTTCCTTACTTGGAAAATAATTATGGTTTAAGTTTGTTGATTCACGACTTATGCTGAGGGTGTGGTCTGCTCACTGTAAAAGTGTTTTGTTCATTTTACAAAGTAGTATTCCACAAAAACTCTTATTCGACAGTCCCTAGTCAGTATAATAAACAAGCTCTGAAAGCACTAAATCAAAGATGAACTGACCTATCTATGTCTATATATGCATGTTTGACATCGAAATTTTTATGTCCATTTCTCCGTTATTTTGATCTAAACTGATACTGATTTTGATGAAAAAATTTCTTTTCGTTTAATTAAAATACAAACGGTATCCTGGTAACTTAAAGAAAATGAGTGTTGAGTTATAATGTCTAACATTAGAATAAAGTTGTCCATGGCTTTTGATGCCACCACATCTAGATGCTGCATTATTATCAATCCTATCTAACTATTCCTTTGATGGAAAGCTATATCTCTGATTTTTCTGAAAATATTTTCAGACACAATTGAATTGTCTTCAATTTTAGTATATTTATTATTAGTGATTTGTACGTAATTATAGTCTTTGAACTCCAATATAATATAGTCAGTACTATGTATTCTTATTGGTCCACTATTGTACTTTCTCAGCACAACCTTCTCATTGCCTTGTTCGTTTAAATTCATTAGTTGAGTAGTGCACCAGTTGCACAATAAGTTTTGTTTGCATTCATAGGTTGTTTGTTCGAAGTCTAACTCGAAAATCTTAGTTTGACATGTTTTTAGTGGTTACCTGCATTGCCACATGCAAGTAAATTCAATAGCACTTTTGAAGAACCTGTTCTACTGTATATAAAGGATAGTCCTGATATATATTTCTGAATAATTCAAAGAACAAACCTGGGTGTTCAATGGCAGTATTGTTTGATTCAGATGTTTACTGTATTATTAATTTCTATTTTACTGCTACATTTGTGGCACTTAAGTATCTACTTGGACTTCTATCCACCGATAAGGGGAATCTGGTTCACGTTAAAAGGTATATTGCATACGGTATATCAACTTACCAGGTTGGAAATAATTGACAAACTTTCAATGTAGGCAGTTAGTACCTCATTTGGGAAAGTCCTTGTTTACAAGATATAATGTAAGTATGGATTCTATGATCAGTCTTTTGCTTGTACCACATCTAACTGAACCAACTAGAGTAGAAACTCTATGTATTTGAATACCTCGGGGCACAGGCTATTCTCCAGCATTAGGAAAGCTAAAAATTTTTTGGTAACTGAAGCGATAAAATTACGTTTGTTCTTGCAGCTATAGCATTAGCTATGATAGTTTTACTAGCTCTTTTGCACCTCAGAACACTGGTAGATTGTATTTTTTCCAATCAAACTTGAATAATGGTGGCTGTGTGCATGTTTACCTAAGCCTTAAGCTTGAAAAGATGGCGGAATCCGTTCGGATTTGTTCTAATTGACTGAAATTTGACCTTGCAGCTCTGTTCAGATAATTGCGAGTTCAAAAATCAAAGCTCTACTGTTTTATTTTCTGTTTTTCAGTGGGGGGGGGGGGGGTTAAGTTAAAAGCAAGACACCGTATGAATCAATGTGGCCTGTTGACCCTTCAGTATGATGTTAAGAGAGGTCAGTGTCCATTGTCTCACACACACCACCACTTTATAGCACTAGTCAGTGTTGTTAGTCTCACACATGCCACCACTCTCTCCGCAATGCTGTGTTTGAATCTAGCCCCGCTCCTAGTCTCAGTGATCCTCTCTGTAGCGTGATAGATTACAATCAGACTGCAATAAGCTAAATCAGTTTATTTTATAGCAAAGGTATAAAGGCCACTCGTACAATGCCTGCTAAGATAAAGGTTGACCCTGTTGTTATAAAAGTATAATTTTCTGCTCTAAACTGACCTTGCCTCACCTAAATTATTGCTAATCAACAACATAGCCCTTATAATGAACTACCGTAATTTGACTAATATTCAGATTGAGAAAATTTTCGTACACATTACCATATAATGCTAAATAAAATTAAATACTTGAAATTTTGACGACCCATTTCCAATATTAATGCAGGCGCTACACAAGTACAAAAGGAGAACACACGAAAATTTAACATAATATTTTCAACACAAAAATATCTTAAATTATGGTATGTCTGTATTATTTGTGGCTATCAATTATCACAACCCACAAATGTTTGGAATTGTGCAAGCTGTGGGCAAATTTTCCCTATGTGTTCTGCACCAAATTTATGGTGCTTACCTCTAGTACTGGTAATACCACTGACTTTCGATCTGTGTATTGAAATACTATTATATACAAACATATCAGGTCACTTATTTATAGCACATACACTAGAACAGATTCATATCTATAGCAGAAAGGATTTTTGATTATCATTAAAAAGAACAAGAATCCTGCTTCACAATTGTGTTGTTTGTGGTATGTGCACTAACAAATTGTCTACCTGGTATGAAATGGATTTTCAACCAGTAAACAGTTGTAAATTCAAGGTTGTTACTATCAACTAGCTTTGGAATTCTTTATAATAATATAGCATGCAATCAAATTCAATGGACACAGTGTCTTTTCTGGAGCAATAAATAAATGTGGTTTCAATTTCAGTGTAGTGTACCCCATTAGTAATTGTCATGCTATGTATTATTAAGTAATTTGTATCTCGTGATCTTAAGTCTATCTCGTGTACTTGTGTTCTTTTTGGCTGATAAAAAGTTGTTGTCTGTCTTGTTCATCGGCGGCGATCGGCGCTAGAATCTTAATATAGTCAGTTTTAACACCTACTGGTAAGCTTTATAAGCTACCCTTTTGCCCTGGTTAACCACAACCACCAGGCGTCACAATTAGTGACCCTGCCAGGATCAATAGTGACCGTGATTGTTGACTGATGTCCCGCCGTGAAGTGAAGGGACTAGGACAAGAGAAGCTGAACTACGTGAACACTCAGTCGAGGTTACGCTCTGGGAAAAGCAGAGTCACGAACCCTCCGCTGGCAATGATATCAGGAGATGAACTTGAACGTGTGAGTACTGTCCGGACTGAGAGTCAAGAGCAGACCATGGAGACACTGAGAGTCGAGCTGGAGTGCCTTCGTTCCAATTTACGAGAGAAGGACAACGAGTTGTGCAGGCTGAAGGAAGTAGCAACCAGTGCACAGACCGAGCTGGCTAAGTCTCAGGAGGTGGCTGCTGAGAGACTCAAGGAAATGGAGAAGTTTCAAAGGACTCAAGTGGAGCTTGTTAAAGCTCAAGAGACGTCAGCACTGAGAGTTTCCGACCTACAACAAGAACTCGAGCGAAGCGAGATGAGAGGTGAACTCCAGATGTTACGTGCCTTGGAGAGCCCCAGAGGGTGTTGGAGAAGGAGGAGGTATCAAGGAAAGGCATGGAAGCTGGCTCGCCCTTTCCATGGTCCCTATCGAGTTGTAAACGTGACTCAAACCAATGCTGAAGTTCGACTGGTGAACCGGCCAGAGGAGCCGTCTGTATTCGTGCACCTGGACAGAATTCGTCTTTGTCACCCTGAACAAGATGATGCTGTCTGGTCTCGACGTAAGCAGAAGAGAGCCCGCGAGGTTCCTGATCCCAAGCCTGCTGTAGCTATGAAGCCCTACACTGGTCCAGTTACTCGCTCACGCTCAAAGGCAAGCACCGATTGAATGCTGTACCGTGAGTTAAATTCAGAACTGAACATTGTAATATTATTAAACTGAACTTGTAAGATGGAACAAATTGTGTATGTGATTACATATTATTTGATGTGTTAGGAACTTGAATGCTGTAGCTTAGCTTTGAACTGATTTTCATTGTTTTTGTGACCGTGAGTCGAGGACGATCTCTCAGCTTAGTGGGGGGAATTGTAGTGTACCCCATTACTAATTGTCCTGCTATGTATTATTACGTAATTTGTATCTCGTGATTTTAAGTCTATCTCGTGTACTTGTGTTCTTTTTGGCTAAATAAAAAGTTGTTGTCTGTCTTGTTCATCGGCGGCAATCGGCGCTCGAACCTGAATATAGTCAGTTTTAACACCTACTGGCAAGCTTCATAAGCTACCCTTCTGCCCTGGTTAACCACCAGGCGTCACATCAGCTTTCTCTGCATCCATTGACGCACAAGCTAGAAATGTACCACATAATAATATTGCCAAAATTGCATGTAATACAGTATAGCGGGAAATTTCATTGGTGCAAAATTTCATATAAACGCGCCAGAAGAAATTTTCGTAGTTTTAAACTTCGTATACGTGGCGCGCACTTGTATAAAGTAAATGCGGAAGTTAAATTTTCGCACTTTTAATTTTCGAATATTCGAACTGCATACGAAATAATATTATACGAAAATTTCCCGCTATACGGTAGTTGATTTTGGATTAAACAGTATAATTCCTTACACCATACAAGTTCAATAGAGTAGTGATAGAAGTGTGTTATCATGAACTTACTGTCATGCATATCTAAACAAATAACCAGGCCCGTAGGGAGGGGGGGTGCAAGGGGGTGCATGTGCACCCCCCTTTTGAAGCAAAAAGAACTAAGATTTAGGTACAATCATAAAAGTTATATAGTTTCTAATCACGAAAAATGCTCCAGAATGCACCAGAATTCACCTAAATTTGCAAAATTTTCTGGGGGAACATGCCCCCCGACCCCCCTAGATTTTATACACTTTTTTACGTAACACTTTCAGCTGTCAATATGCACCCCCCTTTCGAGAATCCTGGCTACGGGCCTGATAACTAGGCTTAGTTCGTGAACCATATCTATGACCAAGAAAAATCCTGTTACAAGCTGCTCTTTGTATTTGCATGTAGAACATACATAGATCGAAGCTCCCAGCAACTTCTAATGTGTAAAGATTATAACATAACCTACATGCTATATAATACTCATTTTAAGTTTTGTTAAACCACCAAATTAAAATCCTTTTTTAGCCTTAAAAGTGAACATAGAAGTATTGCTAGCTCAGATTTTACCCGTTTCATTGATTAATTCATTGAATAATGCTACCCTGGAGCACTACTTCTAAGCAATGATGTCATTATCTGGTGAGCCAGGGGGTGCTCGAGCACCCAGAGCACCCCCTTAAACACGCCACTGTTATACCACTTGCAATGAGTATTAGCTGATCAATGATCATAGTGAGCTTGTGAAGGTCTATAAGTCAATTCTTAAAGAATTATGTTTATATTGGTTTAGCATCTTACTCTGTACAATATAATTATCATGTCTTTGAAATGTTGTATATATAAGTAGACTAATTAATATATTATGCTGAGAAGTAGATTTGAGATGTCAGTGGCGTAGGAAGATGTTTTGGGGTAGGGGGGCTGAACTAGCCCCACCTTTTCCTGCTCCACCCCTTACACGCCCCTTTCCGGTGCTTTTAGTGCACATGCATGTGCAAACTTACCGATCCCAAACACTAGTCCCACTTATTAATGTTAGAAAAGTTCTTTTTTAGCACAATAATAGCCAGTTGAACATTAACTTGTCAAAAATCGATCTGGACTCTTGCAACTTAGCTGTTAATTTGTATTTGGCACTCGAGATAAGACGATCTTTACCAAATATTTGTAACATTTACAAGGGGGGGCTCAGCCCCCCCGCTTCCTGCGCCCCTGGATGTTAATCTACTCCTCGCCCAAGACCCAATCTTTCTAAATCAATTCTACTACTTTATTGGTGAATTATAATCTACCAACGAACTTGATCTCTATCTCCACAGGCTTAAGGAACAATTCCTCCTCCCTCCGAGTCACTTCTTGTCACTACCTCAGTCTGGTGGCTCCTCTGGGTCTTAAGTTACCTGTGTTTACATGGTGTGTGGCCAGATCATGACCTTCAGGATTTTGATCATCTACATGCTGTATAAAGACACAATGTTATGCATATATAAGAGGGACAAACTATATACAAGGTGGTGAGTTGTGCCTTCAAATAGAGATTTACAGATATGCATGTATATCCTAGCACTGGTGCTTGACTTTTGCTGAGGATACTGAATTTAAGAGCATACCGTATGCAAACTTTTTACTGTATAGGTTAAGTGTCATTGTGATATGGAAGCCTTAAGGTTCAAAAGCACCACACACTGAATATATCCCGTATTGCAGGCTGACCTCCCTGAACCCATCCAATAAGTAGCGACTTATTGCACAGGAAACAAGTTTTCCTGTGCAATATGTACTTATGTGTAGGGTCAATTCATTATTAAAAATTAATAGTGATCAAAACAAACTCTTGTGAAACAGAGACATAAATGATCAATGTGAAGAGAACAAAATCCTGATAAAACAGTAACAAAATGAATCAACTGATGGTCAAGCTCATTTAATTGGTTCACTCATGATCATTCAGTCCATTCACTCAAGAGTACTGGTTCTCAAGGTTCTCCTGTCCCAAGAAATCCAATGATAAAATGCCAACAAAATGAGTAATGTAGTTGATGGTGATACGTTGACAATTATTAGTGAAGTAAACTAGTGACTGCCCAAGCTGACAAACATTTTCCTTAACAACATGTTCCTTTATATCACTACTGACACTCTGCACAGGCTTGTCAACATCAATAACTTCTGGTATCTTAATCTCTGGGTCTTCATTACTCAGCTTGATCTTCATTTCCCTGAAACATATTACTTTATGCTGTTCCATACATGTTCGCTTGTACGCACTTTCACCATCCACACTCCTTCATTCCATTAATAATTGTTCATTAGTTCCGCTATGGTACAATTGGGTGGCTGCTGTGACACGCAGAGATGGTTAGTTAGTTTCACCCCTTCACACAAATTACAGATTGTTGAACAAAGAATATCCACGCCAACTGGTACATCTTTGTACCACACATTTCCCTTGGGATGTGCAATGGGAGTCAAGTAAAAAGCATCACTTTTACCTTGAGGGCAATGTTTAATAAGCGTACAAAACAACGACCTGGGTTTTCTACATTGGCATAAACCCTTTTAGGAGCTAGTTTCCTATTTTTCAAGCCTCCAGAGTTGTTTTTGGATGCAGTTTTATCATAAGGTACTTCTCCAGGCCTCTCAACTATCTCCATATTAGTCATTCGTAGTCTCCTGTGCTCTGTTTCAATCCTTAGAGCAAAATACAAACCACACATGTACACCATTGTGTCTACCAAAGCCTTTGGAGAGTGGTCGCCTAGTGTATTTTTCTCGTACAAGGAATTCTCTTCTTCAACTGAAATTGGCTCTGCTCTTTTCACAATAGAACCCTGCCCAGCAGCCTTTAGACTTTTCATTCTACCATCCAACGTCTTCGGAAATTGTACGAATTCTGGCTGCTTGAAAATATCAAGCTCAGGTGTCCTCTCTCGAGTGTATCAAAGAACTCCACAGCATAATAATTGGTGAAGTGTGTTTGGAGGATTTTCCTTCCCATCATTTCTCCTCACCTCCAACACAAAACAACACAACCATGCATCGATAAACTGAGGGGGGTTAGTTGTCAAAATCATTAGATGAGCAGGACAGTCAAATACATTCACCCTTCTTCTTTACTCACTACACTCTTTCCACATGTTCAACCTCCAACTGGTTTGCTTCACGGTATATTCAAGGGAACTGCAGACTTCTGAGCATTTTTCACATCAGCTTCACTAACACTCACAAACCTTGAAGACGTCGCTCCATTTTTAGCTGTGTCCTGTGGCACCGTTGAGTGAATGAAGCTGTCTAGGTTAGGAGCTTGAGAAAGAAAGTTCCCCACATCAAAAGATGGTAGCATATCCACTAATTCTTGAGTGCAAGCCTCCAGCAGGTTTTCTGGCAAATTAAGACTCATCCATTTCTTTCTATGGCAAACTAGCTTGGAAAATGCTCACTCAACCGATGAAACCATACCAACCGATCAGCTGATTAGAAGTTTTGACGTCATTTCTCATGTCTGCTACTATGGCAATGCCATGCTAACGTTGTTACTATGAAAACCTCCATGGTACAAACAGTTAGTTATAGAATGCCCACTCATAGTATTAACTTTCATAGCATTTGTGCTCTAATACTACTCGTTGTTGTACTATAACCTATATTTATCTGGCCAATAATAAAAGTTGAACTGCCTATTTTGTCTCCTTTTGTGTGTGTGTTCAGTTAATCTCTCAAAGACGGATGCTCTCATCGTCTGTTGGATATTGAGCAGTGCATCAAATGAGTTCAATGGTATAACCAATCAATATCACTTCTCATGACAAAATTGACACAGGTTTGTAACAAGAACTAAAATAGGATTGAATATATGCATGCTACCGTAGTTCGAGATATTTTTCTAATTACATTTTCATGTGTGTAGTTTTCAGACATATATACTATCAACATAATAACAGTAATAGGTCGTCAAATTTCAAGTAATGACAACTAACCCTACCATAGAGGAGGCTGCAAGACTAATGTATGGTAGAAGCAAACAAGATGTTTGAAACTATCTATTATGAAACAGATTTCGAACTGAGGCTCCAGAATCTGGAGGTAGCTAGAGATGAATTTTGTCAAATTTACTCAAGGATCTGGTGTTACCAAGTGAAGATGACTGATCAACCGGACCTCCAGGATCAACACAGGGAAAATTCGCATCAAAGACAACACTGTCTTTGGGTACTTATAAAACCAGGAACGGGAAATGAGAAAATTGGAAATGAGGAAATGATGTGGTATCAGGCTCCTGGCAGGCTGTGCTATTGAGCACCATATTTTTTTTGCTGGAATGAGTGATTATAGAATTTGCTGTCACTGTATGACTAAAATTTATTACTAAACAAAAGCATGATTAAAACCACAGAGGTGAGTAAACACTCAACTCTGCAACTGAACCAAAAGCATAGCCTTGTACCCAGGTTCTCTGCTTTTTGACCTTTCACTCGAACGAAACAGCCTGGGTAGAGGCATGGATATTCATGATAGCTGGCAGAAGCAGGCTTCTGAGCTGAGTATAATGAACCACTGGAAATGCATTGCTGGAGTAAACCATGCAAGTATAATTGTAGTAAAATGTATGAGGTCGTGATGGTAGCCCTGGTGATAATAGGCAATCATGTTCAGATGTGGCTTTACTGGCGACACTCCTGGTCAAGATATAACTTTCAGAGATGACCATCTTTGTTCCAAGTTCAATGTGTATTCAGTCCAAGTTTATACTGAATTGAAGGTAGTGTTTTGCCTGTTCTCAGGCTATTCTTCTCCTCTGTTCCACTGTAAAGTGCCAAATTATGGCAAATTGATCACGTTGAAATTATTGATATAGCTTGTCTTTCAAGTTGACAATTACATAATTTCAGTGTCACCTATCTTCTTTGCTTTAGTAGCATGTCAGATATTGGACTCGGATAGAAAGGTGTGCATTATATTGAATTGCATTGGCGACAATCTTTCAAGCAACACCATACTCACAGTCAGTCAATGATGTTTGCTTTGCTCACAAGACACGGTAGGCTTGAAGTGTACTTCTAGCTGAGCAATATGAGCGCATCTATCAAACTTCTACAAACCAGTCATACTGTCCATCCGGTAGATATCCTCATTCCTCCATTTCCTTGTTTCCCATTTCCTCATTTCCCATTCCTGGTTTTATAAGTACCCCCCCCTCCCCCCCCACCACCCACACACACACACAGTCTCGTGGTATATATCTGACGAAAGACGCAACATCTTGACAGACTGCTGACGATGGATGCAACATCCAGACAGCACAAGACCCACTCAACTCAAAGCTTTACTCAATCTCTCTCTCCCTCTTACACACATACACACAGTCTCGGGGTACCTGACAAAAGACGCAACATCTTGACTGGCTACTGACGATGGACGCAACATCCAGACAGCACAAGACCCACTCGACTCAAAGCTTCACTCAATCTTTCTCTCTCTCTCTCACACACGCATAGTCTTAGGGTACCTGACAAAAGACACCACATCTTGACAGGCTACTGACAATGAACACAACATCCAGACAGCACAAGACCCACTCAAACCTTCAATCAATCTCTCTCTCTCCCTCTCTCTCACACACCCACAGACACACACACATTGGTACACTCACTCATCTAAGATTCAAATAATTTTTTCCATGCTCAATAACTGATCAAATTCACAGCTAGCTCAAAATTGAGCAATATTTGGCAAGTTAAAAAGTCTGGTGTAGCGATGTAGCTGGTACTGGATAATACCCATGTGCATTAAAGTGGAAGAAGCAGAATCCCTCCGGTAAGTCAGTGCTTGAGGCAGAAAATGGCCACCCAAATTTGAATGGAGTTTAATGCACATGTGTACTACATGTAATTATCTTCATGCATAAGAGACAGCATTGCAATTAGGTCCGTCTTTGTATCGCTAAAACCTCAAACATCTGGTAGTGGTTAAAAAAAGACGGAAAGTAAACAATCTCGTCTTTGGAGGTGGCTTTTCCTCTGCAAGCATTCCAACATAGGAATAAGTGAACTATTATATTTACAAGTAGTATTTTTTTTATTAACAGTGTAGGAATGGGCAGTGTTGTAAAAAGCAAGGAAACAAGCCAAGACTCTGAATTTCGGCACATGACTACTTCATTTTCAGTCTTCATCATGTCATAGTATACAGGGTCCTTTATCTCCCAATTGTAAATTAAATGAAGCATATCAGCAATCATGCAGGCAACCTACTGTAAGATAGTAATTCTTTGGTACAAAAAATGAAGTAGTTATGTGCCGAAATTCAGAGTCTTGGCTTGTTTCCTTGCACTGCCCAATCCTACACGGTTATTTTTACTACTTGTTCATGCACTTTTTCAACACTAAGGTGAATTTTGCAAGAGACTAATCAGTCTCTACAAAAAGTAGAAGTGCTTGCTCCACATTGGATGTGCATGCGCATCAGATGACATGGTCAAGTTTAAATGTAATGACCTTTACCAACATCAAGATGGCTACATTTCAGTACAGTAATTTATATCATAGTTTTAAACAGACAGAAAACTAGTGTAGAAGTTCATAGTTCGGATGAATTCAAGTTGCTATGTACAGTCAAAGTTTTGCTCAACGTTTTTGGGTTCTCTGGAAATCGTGTTCAAGTAAGCATAGGCTCCAACTTTTTCCAAAAGGCTTCCGGGACCGAACGACAAAGCAGAAGCCATGCACACCCACAATTTTCGATGACCACACCCTAAACACGCCCAAAAATTAGCGCAAATAAAATTTACCGCTGTGTAGCTACTATGCAAGCGCATGGACTGAAGCCACTTTTTAGACCCCTCAAATGCTAAAACAGCTTTTATAAGCAACCACGAACAGTTTGTAGCTTGTACAAGTCAAAGGTCAGCTGTTTTTGTGGTGCATTTGATCAATTTTTGTCAGTTTTTACTGCTGCATGGCCACATCCGGGACATTTTGGAGTGTTTTCCGGGACCCGGTGTCACAGGACCAGAGCTCCCCCCGAAAATTTTCTCCGGGGGAGAATTTCTCTTAAGGGTAATTTCTCCCCCCGGAGTTAATTTCCGGTAGATGACAGAAGTAAACATGTATCCAAACTTAGAAAATATTTCAAAAAAAATTCTTAAAAAATCAGTAGAGATCATGCATCGAACCATGGACCATATAGTCCACAGCACTGTGTACTACCTATCTATCCCACCAGGCTGTTGCTGCCACCTTTCCCTTTTTAGCCTTACTTTAATGCAATCTCTAATAATAATAATATATTGCACTAGACCCCTATCCCTTGCCCCAGCCCTAGCGCTACCCCTAGCCCTAGCCACGGCCTCAGCCCTAGCTTAGTAGACTAGCCTAAGCACCAGCTTCGCACAATCCCTATATTACATATATTAATCCATATATTCATATACTAGTTATGAATATGCTAATTAGGATACTAGTTTACTTCTGCCATCAACCTAATTTCCTAGGACGGAATCTCCTCCCTTAGGATACAAGCCCCCCCCCCCAAACAGCAAGAGTTTATACTGTTGTTGATGGTCATGAGGTACTAAAAAGGCTATGGATGAATGTAAGATTGTATACAAGCTTGTAGGACTATGAACCAATGGTCAGACACAAACATGGCTGGACAGAGTCGAATATAATAATTTTCTATTTTATCGCTATGCGTGACTGATTGAGGAACGGAACGAGGAACGGTAGCTCTACCCCTAGTCCTAGCTCTAGTCCTAGCCCTAGCCCTAGCTCTAACCCTAGACCTAGCATTACTACAACATACTATTCTATTCATATCGTTTTTTCTTCACAATCAACAAGTTCAAGGCAGTAAAGGCACCCGGAGCGCCAGTCCTATGGGAGGAGTCCCAGTCCTAGGACAAAATCTCCAGGGGGGAGGAAATATCCTTAGACCGGATCCTCCGGGGGAGGAGATTTTACCCGGAGTGAATATCCTATGACACCGGGACAAAGTTCACAAATCCGGGACTGTCCCGGAGATTCCGGGACAGTTGGAGCCTATGAGTAAGTCAGTTAGGGAGGAAGTAAGAATGAACGAAAATGCATTAGTGTGGCTTTGCACTAAGTGCTATCTTAGAGTGTTCATCGGAGGTTTTCTACCATTAGGAAAAGTCTCTGAGAAAGCTTCTTAGCAAGGTTTAAAGCCTAAGCTATCCTTTACTAAGTGTTTGTAAGCCTAGACATTAATTTTTGTATTGTGTCAATGGGGGTGGCAGCCCATTCCTACTATATACGTACTACCGTACGTATCAGAGCCATATACTCATTCAAATTATTTTAGTTAAATTTCGAATTTTATGCATGACTCCTTTACTATTATCTAAACCACACCCCTAAATGACACATCTCAGGGTAGTTAAGGGGACCGGGTCCAGCTAATAATTATGAAAGATAGTTATATCTTACAAATCATAAGTAATACTACTGTTAAAACACATACATTTCCACACTTATCCTGAAGGTTAGAGTAGACGCTGGTATTATGGGACGGTTGGTATTATGAAACACTGCAGCAAAAGTTCATCAAATCTTGTCAACAGATAGCACTAGCTGCCAGCTAACTGCACATAAAAATTTGGGCGGAAGTGGCTCACAGTTGCACTTGCGGCGCAAGCGGGCACATGTAGACCTACTACCTCTACCACATGACAATTTAGTCCACGTGCCACGAAGGACATTTTGGCGGTTTGAAAGTAAATTTGGACATTGGATCCATGCTTGACCTCCCTGGCCTTGTGTGATTAGTGCTAGAGTGGTAAGTAAGTCTTCAAGGTGTACCTAAACCTAAATAAGTTTTCTGGCTAGGCTTGCACTAAAATGCTTGACTACTATCCACCATGGGCCTTGATAATTACTTTGTCCTACTATGATAATCATGAGTTTTACGTTCCCTACTAGGTGTTCAGGTTAAATTACTTCACTCAGTGCCCCATTGACACCAATGGCTGCTAAGAGAGAGCACTTAAGCATGACTACCGCTGTTGGACAGATTCAAAATCAGGAGCTATCCCTAAGAGAGGCTTCAAGAATGTATAATGTTTCGTTGGAGACACTTAGAAGATGAGTAAATGGAGTCGTAGCGCTTGACTGTCGACCAGGACCCAGTTGACTGAAGAGGAAGAGACAAAGCTTGGTATGATCTATTTCAAATGAGTGACATGGGTTATGGGCTAACTCATGAAGGAGTAATGGGTTTAGCCTATTCGATTGTGGAGAAGAGCCAACGGCAGCACCCATTTCGTAATGGAAGTGCTGGGAGGGTCTGGTTCGAGGGATAAATGAAGAGGCACCCAAAATTGACAATTAGGTCTCCTCAATCATTGTCGTACTGTCGTGCCATCTCTGCCAACAAAGAAACAGTTTGCTGATTTCTTTGGTAAGCTAGGTTCCCTCTATGATAAACTTAATTTGGTTTCTAAACCAATGCAAGTGTATAATTGTGATGAAACTGGAATTACAATCATTTTTAAACTAAGCAAAGTCATTGCTGAATTGGGACAAAAAAACATGTGTATGACTTCTCAGAACAGTTAAGGCAAGCTCAGTGTATAATAATAGGTAAAATCTAAGAAAAGTGATATGGTGTATCTTCTAAATTAAATCATATGTTACCATGGAAACTTGATGAAATGATAATCTCATCTTTAATCTACATGGTAATACAATTAAAAGTGTCATGTGACCTATAGTTTATGAATAATCTGCCACTTAATTATGATTACTAAATTATGAATAATTCATTTTACCGCTACCAAATACTGTTGCTATGGCAACCAAATTTTGGGACCAAAAACATATAATAGTAAAGTATCCAAATCTGGGTGGAAATGATGTCCCCGATGTATGCGCATAAAGATATAGCACAAAAACACCATTTTCTATATAAAGCACACCCAAATTTTGCAACATTTTTGGTAATTTCTTTATGCGCATATATCGGAGACAACGTTTCCACCCAAATTCAGATACCTCACTAAGAGACGCTTCTGATTTGAAAATTTGGTCACCATAGCAACAGTATTTGGCAGCGGTAAACCCAATTATTTACAAAAATTGTTAATTATTCATAATTATCTGGTCACATGACCTTGACGACTGAGTCAATATGTATCATCATGCATGTTTCCATGGTAACACTTGCTACGGTTTGTAAGATATAGCATTAATTATCAACATGTGTGACGATTTCAGTTAAGGAACTCTGAGCTTGCCTTAACTGATCTGAGTTGTCAGCAGCTGAGAAAGGAAAAACTCACACTGTGTTATCTTGATCAGGATATGTGGTCCCGCCAATGATGATCTATCCATGCAAAACAGGAAAGAAGGAATGTTCCCCAATACCCTATTTATGAGTAGTGAGAGTGGATGGATTAATGGAGTTATTTTTGCAATGGTTTGAATTTTTTTTATCTAACATCCCCCTAGCTTGTCCAGTGTTGTTAATTCAAGATGGACACAGCTCTCATATTACCATCAAACTGATCGAAAAGGCCCGTAAAAATAATCTATGTCTCTTTTGCCTCCCACCTCCCACATTTTACAACCCCTCGATGTTGGGGTGTTCAAGTCATTTAAGTTGAACTTTAACAAAGCTTGTGGTGAGTACATGAAAAAAATCCAGGAAGGGTTGTTTCTGCTGATATCTTAGCATCAATGGTAGGGCAAGCCTCGTTTACACCAGTAAATATCCTGAGTGGATTTAAGAAGACTGGGATTCATCCCTTCAATTCCAGCTCTGTGGATGACAGGCAACTTGCACCATTTCTTGGAACTGCATGTGCACCCTCCACTACATTGCAAGAAAAGCAGCCACTTACAGAAGAAGTTTCAGGTGAGCCACAACCAGTGATGTTTTCTCCAGAGAAGGAGAAACTGTTTCAACAACAGTTTGAAGAGGGATACGATATTAAAGATGATGAATATATCACATGGCTTAAAATAAACCACCCAGAATGCTCCTGTTCAGGTAAGTCATCTGAAGTGATATCCTTCAGCTCCCAAACCCTAGAGAAGAGTAAATGAAAACGAAAGCCTGGACTTAATGCAAAATCAGTCAGTGCCTCACTGATGATGATGTTTTGGATAGCCTGAAAGTCGAAGAACAACGAAAGAAAGAAGTTGAAGTGGAGAAGATCGAAAAAAAGTGAATCCGTGAAGAGAAGAAGGCTGAAAAAGAGAGGTTGAAGAAAGACAAAGAGTTAAAGAAAAAGCAGCTAAGAAGGAGAAGGCAAAGCAAGCAAATGAGGATGCTGAATGTCGCAATCTAGTTTTGGACGAATCTCAGTCAGATGCTGAATAATCCTCTTCTCTGAATCAAATGACCGGTGGATATGCTGTGATTCTTGGCAATTCATGGATTGATTTTAAATGTACAATATAAATAATGTTTGATATAATAATTTAATAATAATGTTGTGACACCCTTTTAGTTTAGCTGAAACATGCATGCATGCATGTGGTTTAGATGATACATGTTTAAGGTTCAGGTGGTTCAAGTGGGGAATATTGGCCATGCAGTGTTTTAGTTAATTTGATATCAAAAACTAAATTATGAGTTTAGTTTGAGTTATCAAATACCTCAAACTAATAAGGGTTTTAGTTTTAGTTATAGTTAACTTAAACAACAATAGTAAACTTTGTGTGACTCATTATTGGAACATCTGTCTCATAATGCATGCATTGTATGTTACTAGTAATAGTGTAGCTTTGTGTGTCTATAAATAATCTGTGCTGAAATTGTTTTTGTTTGTGATGATACTTTAGGGTTGTACATATTCTGTGAAAAAATTTGAAGTGAATTCATTATGTTTTGGTGGAGTTATTTGGTTTTGTAATTTCCTTTCTCATAATAGCATGCAGCAGGTACTCTTTGTGATACTTTTATGAATAATTTTCAATTTCTCATGAATTATTAATAATACAGCAAATAAATAGTGTTGCTATGGCAACCAAACACACATGGTTCATCTAACTCTGATCTGGCGCATGACATTTATTGTAGTCAAGATACTGCAGGAAAAATGTTCTGGATTGTATAGTGTGCTTTATTTAGAAAACCCATTGTAATACTGTACTCCATGCATACGCAGTTCTGGGTACGAGTCAATTTTAAGCAACTAAAATTAGTTTGCCATAGCAACATTATTTAACTGCCACCTAATTATTATTTATAACCAGCTAAAACAATAGGTCATGTGACATAATTGATTATACTTACATTATCTAATTACACAAGCCCAGTCCCTAATCCACCTAAGACCGTGTATGCCTTTATCAAACAATAATGAATCATGACGAACACATGACATCATGTCACATGCCACACCAAGGAGAAGATAACCTAATGCATGATCAACCAGCTTCTGTCCTGCTGAAGAAGACTACTCATCAAAAGGCCTATGGGAAGAATTCTTGAAGATTAGCAATTGGAGCTTTTAGAAGAAGCATCTGAACAGGACGGAAGAAGCATTAGTAAAAGACTTTAAGAAGCATTTTTGAAGAAGTGAAAAAATATATTATAATAACCAATCAAAATCCTAAATATATCTTTCCTAAACCCCATTGACTAGCTGAGAGAGGGGAAAAGGAACGTCTCGTAACTGTTGACCACTTTCCATGTGCAATCACAGAATGTTGTCACTTCCAATCAGATTCAAGCATTTTGTAATTTGCATTCAATGAGATAAAATTTCCCGCCAAATCTCATATTGTCCTTGTCATGTGAACCCTGTGTGCAAAAATGGTAAGAAACTATTATATTTTACATTTAATTTTATTCCCTTTTTACACGCATTTATACATGCACGTACACACTCACAGGGATGAAACTTTCCGGAAGGTGTTTAGTGAATTAAGAGTTGTGAGAAGTCTTTTACAAGACAAAGTACGCATAATGGCTCTCACGGTTACTGACACACGTAAACTGTGTGTCGTATATACTCTTGGCATGGTGTCACCAATAGTTATGTCCCAGCCACTAGATCGAACTAATATCAAAAACATTGTAATTTCAAGGTGTGGAACTCCTGAAGAGGAAATGGCACCTCTGATGGAGGAGATATAAGCTGGGAGAACAAGAATGGACAATGGACTGCTACAAAGCACACATGTATATACATCTGTGTGTCGTACTCTTGGAGTTGTGTCCCAGCCACCAGACCGACTGAATATCAAATACATTGTAAATTCAAGGTGTGGAACTCACAAAGAGGAAATGGCACATCTTATGGAAAGCTAGAATGGACAAGGTTATAGTTTACTGTAGAACATTTGACAAAGATTTACCTTTACTTAAAAGAGTCGGCTTGGTAACAAAATTACTCGACCAATTGGTGCCAGGGACTTGGCCAGGTTTAGAATCGTTGACATGTTCACTGCCTGTACAATACCTAAAGTAAACCAGTCTATTTTGGAATCATTTCGACAAACAAATGGCAGACTACGTGTTGTCATTGCAACAATAGCTTTTGGCATGGGTATTGATTGCCCAAATGTGAGAAAAGTGATCCACTGGGGCCCATCTACTGATATAGAACAGTATGTGCAAGAATCAGATAGAGCTGGACGTGATGGACTACTTTCTAGAGCAATACTATATGTAACTGATCTACAAGCACATCCAGTGGAAGATTGTATGTGACAAATACTGCCACAATAGGAACACATGTAGACGGAAGATCCAAGTGAAAGTACTAATAACATGGTATTGTGTACTGTGAATGTGTTTGTATGTGCAGTAAATGTATCCATGACAATATGTAAATCTTTATATCAACTTGTCAGATTCACATTTAGAACTAAAATATACAATATTATGTAGGTAGAGTCTACAATGTATTATGACAACAACAAAATTTAATATGCCAAAATGTCAGATTTACAATTAAAACTAAACAATGGTAGGTATGTACAGTGTACCATAACACTCAACAACAACAAAAAATTAATATGCCAAAAATTAATCAATTCAAAAGCTAGATCTCTCTTGTAGCAACGTTGCTCAAATACTTGGGAAATGTTCTGTGATATCGCCTATCAACAACTTTGAACACCTATGACTTTTGATGTATCTGTTCTAACAAAATCTTAATGTCTCGAATACACGACCTTGTCGATCTGCGATCGGATGGTTGCTTAACTGAATTAGCCTTGTCAAACTCCTTCACGATGGGAATTACATGACCGATCGATTTACCGACCCGCTGAACAGCTTTGTCGGACCAAAGGCCAGCAATCTTTACTTTAGCCTCTCTGTTCAAGTGCTCCATGGGGAGGTCACAAGGTATATTACGACCCCCTACGACCATGAACATTGACCATACGATTCCATTTGAGCTGCATTGCCAATCTTGGAAAAAAGAGGAAGCTATATTGAGATAATTTTTCCAGCCAGATGCTTTAAATATCGGCAGGAAAAATCTCCAACAGCGGAAAATTCTATCTCCATCATCCTCATGAACAGCATCATTGAACTCCATCAGTAAGAGACCAAATTTTGCAAGCGTACACATGTATGATAGGTTTTGCTGTTGCAAGGAATCCAGTTCCTTGATGTTAGCTGGGAAAAACTCTTCACTAGGATTGTCACCTGCTGAGGACATGCCAAATGTTGTCATTGCTGCTGAAATGGTGTGGGCTTCAACAACAAGCAAGAAAAAATCTTCACATGATGTTTAGCAAGTGATAAAGTGTTCCACTAGAGGAGTAACAATCATACAGGAGTTTCCAGATAACCTAATTTGGAGGAATATTTGATAAGCACAGTCATGCACTTTATTAACAGTTTATGTGAAAACATTAACACTATGTGTTGAAAAGATTAATTCTTGTGAATGCTCAAGCTCTAGCTAAAATGCGACTAAAAGCGAAATTGTTCAAAGTTCAGTTCAGAGATTCAAAATATTATCTTTAGTGAAAGAGTACAGAATGAGAACAATAAAAATATACGAGAAAACTCTTTTTAAAAGGTACCAAGTTTTAAGGTGAGCCTCCATACAAACAAAAGATGCAGACAAAGAAAGTGTAACAATAGTGAGGCCTACAGAAACCATACAGAAACTAATAGTACAAAGTTACAGTTAGCACAAAGATTACATTTCTAATGCTACTAAGTAAAGACAAATTACATAATACAAAATAACTGTTCGGTGCACGATGTAATTGTGTTGAGATTGTATTTCCAACACTCCTCAATTCAATATCATGTTCAGTGTTCACTTGTAAGTTCAATCAGTCCAACTTCATATCGTAGTTTACAAAATTGTTCACGACTAAGACCTTTAGTAAAAATGTCTGCAATCATTTCATTTCTTTAGACTTCCATTTTTCACTGTTAGTTGCCTCTTCTTAGGATAGTGGATCTGCAATAGCAGTATTGGCTCGATAGCCATAGTAATCAGGAGGTGCAGCACTTCTTTGAGATCTCCTAATGGTTGGTTGTGAAGCTGAAGGTGGATCAGAGTGTTCTGGTCTTGACTGCGTAGCTGGTTCAGTATCATCATTAAAATCGAGTTCTAATTCACTTTCATTGTCAGATTCTTCCAGACTTGTGGCTTCTTTTGTTGTCTCATTAAATTGAACATCTCTACAGCTTGCAACGATCCAGATCATAAAGTTGATATCCCTTTGTTTCGTGCCCATATCCAAGGAATACACACTTCCTTGCTTTCGAATCCAATTTGCTTCTTTCGTCTTTTGGAATGTGAGAGTATGCAGTGCATCCAAAGACTTTCAGATGATGGGCAGATGGTTTCTTTTTGAACCAGGCTTCGTAGGGAGAGACATCATTCAATGACTTTGTGGGACTCCTGTTCCTGCAGTTGAGAGAGTTTTAGCCCAAAATAAGTGAGGCAATTTTGCATCTATTAACATAGAGCACGTAGTTTCGAGAAGAGTCCTGTTCATCCTCTCGGCAACACTATTCTGTTCAGGTGTCTTCGGCACGTCTGTTGCCTTCCTTCTTCAATAGCTCCTCAAACATGCTTGAGGTATACTTACCACCATTGTCAGTGCCAAGTGTCTTCAACTTCCTTCCAGTTTCATTTTCAACCAGAGATTTCCATTCTACAAAGCGATCAAAGAGTTTATCTTTTTGTTTGAGAGGGAGAGTACACCCATACATAGTGGGTCTTGTCATGTATAAAGGTGACGAAATACTCAGCTCCTCCTATATAAAGATTAGGAATTCAACTTACCACAAGCATCACTGTGAACAAGTTCCAGAGGCTCTTTCGATCATGCCCCATCGCTCGTTGGAAAGTGACCTGTGGTGTTTACCACCAACACATGTTTCACAAAAAAATGATATCTTTTAATGCATCATAGTCGAACTTGGTCAGCATTTTGTTATTTGCCAATTTGTTTAGACTTTGTTTTCCTAAGTGTCCAAGTCGATAATGCCACAACTGCTCTTTGCTTTCGGCTGCAGCAGCATTTAGCTGTTGTTTGGGATGTTGATACTGCATGGAGGTAGTAGAGACTACCCACTCGGTTTGCTACAGCAATCAGCTTCTTTCGATCATCAAAGATTTCGCACTTCTCTTGACTGAAGAGGATTTTTGCTTTTGCTTTGACAGCCTTGGATACACTGAGAAGGTTGTACTGGAGATAAAGTACATCACGGAGCTTGCACTTATTGAGTCGGCCATCATCAAATTTCATTTCCAGGTAGATGGTTCCAATACCAGTGGCCTTCAGTGAATGTCCATCACCCAGAGTAACATTTTGTGGTTTGTCCAGCGCTTCCAAAGAGCTGAACTGATTTTTCGTGCTACACATAATTTATGGCATGTTGCACCAGAGTCGATGATCCAGTTGTTGAGCTCCCAATGTGTGACTTGCTACAAGAAGACCACCACTAGTGTTAGAGTTCGTCTCAGTACTCACTTTAGCTTTGTTTGCCCTGTGTTTCACCTCCTTCCTTTTTTTCTCTTCTGCTTTTTGTGTGTCAGCAGCAAGTTTTCGGCAATTTGTCTTTGCTTTTCACAGTAGTGACATTTCAATGATGAGGAAGTGCGCCTCTTCTGTTGCTTTGTGTGGAATGCAGAATTCTTTTTATCTCCCGATTGCTCACTCATTTTCCTTTCTTGATGCTGCAATCTTTCAGTTACAGTTTCCATACTCAGAACAGTTTTACTTGCTTCCAGAGCAGTGACCAGCATATTGTAGGAACTAGGTAAGCTTGCTAGGAGATGAACAACATGGTCATCGTCTGAGACCGGGTCACCAATCACTGCGAGAGATTCGAAGATCTCGGACATAGTCTTGATGTGTTTCTGAACTGATTCACCTTCTTGGAATTTAAGGGAGTAGAACTTTCTTCGTAGCTCTAGCTTGTTTACCCACGTCTTCTTCTGAAATTGGTCAGACAGTTTTTCCCAGACTTTGACGGGGTCTTCAGGATCAGGAATCAGGTAGACCAAGGCAGGGTCAACAGACAGCACAATCATTGCAAGTGCCCGATCTCTCTGTTTCATGAACAATTTTCGCGCTTCAGCATTGGCTTCCGTATCAGCAAGGATTTTTCGGTACCATCAACCATCTTCCAAAGTTCATCTTTTACTAGTGTAATCTTGCACTGTACTTTCCACGTCAGGTAATGTTTCGAGGTAAGTGGAGCAATCGATACCATTTTCATTTCTGCCATTATTGCCAATGTTTCTCAAAAAGATAATCAATAGTCACAAGTTCACAAACTTGACACAATAGTTTTTGCTAGATGTCTTGAACTAATAATCACAAATTGAAAGTGATAGCCTGACTTGGGCCCATAAAGGATTAAGTCTTGTGAATGCTCAAGCTCTAAGCACAGCTACCTGAAATGCGACCAAAAGCGAAATTGTTCAAAGTTCAGTTCAGAGACTCTCTTTAGCTCACTCAATACGATACAGAACGAGAACAACAAAAATATGTAAGAAAACAGTATTTAAAAGGTACCAAGTTTTAAAGCGAGCCTCCATACAAACAAAAGTGCATTGTAACTACCGACAAAGAAAATATAACAATAGTGAGGCCTACAGAAACTAATAGTACAAAATTACAGTTAAAATTAAACAACACAAAGATTACATTTCTAATGCTAGTAAGTAAACACAAATTATATAATACAAAATAACTGTTCGGTGCATGATGTAATTCTAAACATGATGTTGAGATTGTATTTCCAACACTATGGTCATATGTATGTACCTCTATGACACACATCTTAGCATGCCAATCTTCTGCAGCAGCTTGGGCGCCTACTGCCGTGCGTATGTTTCAAAAAAATTGAAATAAATTGAAACGCCTGAAAATTGAAACATTTGAAACAAAATTGAAACAAATCTGGTAAGGGTCGTTAGCACCGTATCGCGTACTTGCACGCGCGCAATTCAAGCGCTGCATCACGTGTACTATCTAAAATTCGAAGAGTCGAGCGCCAAAGCAGCTGCATTGCAATATGCCCAAGCTTGGTCTTTCGGATTCTGAGTGGAGGAGTAGGCTCCAGAGATATGCAGATGGTCAGTTCTCTTTTGGAAGCGGTGAGAGGCCCAGGAAAGGTTCCAAATGGGCACAAAGACTTGAGGCAATTGAGAAATGCCCAAAGCACCACAACACATCAACAGTAGATGTCCTTGGCAGGAAGATATCCTGTAGCTGTGGATTCCATTCAACAGTGGTAAGCCTACATTTACACTACTAGTGCTGCAATAGAAATATATCAAATGTTCAGTATAAATTGCAGCCCAATTCTCAACCTGTTGGTGTGGATGTACGTGCTAACAACAGAAGTGCTAGTGCAGTAGGTGTAAAGCATCATGTGGACAGCTAAGCTCAACAGCTCCATCACCTACACCAATCTCTTCTACAACTCCATCTACACCACCACATAATTCCCAGAAGAGGCCCCGCCCCGCGTTATTGTCCCAACTACTTCAATGTGGGAGCCTCCACTGAGTTCTGGGCCTTCTCCTAAGGTATATATAACTAAGAACATCCTCATAGTAGTTCTATATTTATGCAAAAGTGTGTATCACATTTTAATTACAGAGAAGCAAAGCAACTAACATTAGGAATGAAAGAAGTGAAATCGTCATATCTGTGCTGACAGATTCCGAGAGCTCTTTTTCACTGAAGAAAATGGCAGAGGGGTTGATGAGCAGGTACAAGACAGCTGGACAACCTGCACCCAGGATCCTGTACACGGATAGAGACTGTTGCTCATTGATTCATGGAGAGTCAAAGTATAAGGTACATGTACAAATGTATGATGTACATGTATATGTATATGTGTGTTACATGTATGCACAGCGACACTCTCATTCTTAAATTTAATTTTACTATAGGAGCTATTTTCTGAGTGGGGTGATGTGGTCGTTCGACTGGATACTTGGCATTTTATGAGGCGCCCAGCTTTGGCGCTGAATCTCTCTAGCTTGTCTCTGCCCCTTTCTGAGTTGCTGCGGATTCTCTGGCAGCCTCTGATCCATGAAGCAGTCAGTCCGGTTATAAGTTAAGACAATTGATACATAATTATAGTTACACACACGAGCTAGTGTAAAGATCACATACCAAGTAAAGTGGGTTCACAATCATCATCATACACTGTACTTTTCTCCTGAGATACAGGATCAACCACCTCACCTCCTCTTCAGTAATTGACATGGGAACATATTCCTTTTAAGTACCTCCCTCCCCAGACAAATACATATAAAAACCACTAATTTTCAGACAATTTAAAGCAATTCCAGCATCATACCTGTAAGCCAATCAGGCAAAACCCAATGGACTATATGAACACACCTGGTGGATCAACACTTAGAAGTCACCGTTTCACAATCTGAGCAAAAGCTCGAGCTTATCTAGAGATTCAACGTATCTGGATTTCTTAACTAAAGTATTAAAAGAACAAGCCAACTAATAATGGAGGTAGGACAAGCATCACAACCCATGAGACACACAACAGCAACACAATTAAAGCACTCTTAAGCAAAAGCAGCTAAAAGCCGCCTTTGACTTCCCTTTTACTGATATAGAAGAGCAGAAAGAATGACTGTTTGATACATGAAGGGTGAATTCTCTAATAAAACGAAAATTGTTCAATTAGTAATGTTCGACCTCAAGCAGGAAGGAACACTTCCCGGTCTCATTGACAAACTGTCAAATGAAACCCATTTGAAATGACCAACAAGTAAATCTTGACACAGAGGACAAAAATTAACGAATCAACACGCAACTATATAATTGATTCTACCAAACCAACAGATTCCAAAACTATACCAACACTTCACAGAAACTAAGTCTTGGACAGAAAGTCAATACAACTGCGAAAATTGAGGGGCCAGCAGAAGTCATCACCACAGAATCTAAAGAAACAGAATCTATACATCGCAGACTCATCAGCATCAGACCAATGTTAACTTTCTCGCAAGATGTACAAATTCTCCAAACTAACAGTGATACATTATCAAGAGAGTGTCTTTCTGTCAATTGGACCAAATTCTACACAAGATGAAGCAGGGGACATTGGTGAAGTTATAAAAGATGAACTAATAGCTGAAATAAATTGCAAAATAGTTGAAGGTGAAAATACCACCACTACATACCGTATTCGTTCTAATATAGGCGCCACTAAAAATTAATTTCAGTGTCAAAAGGCGCCACTAATTGGAATCCGAAAAATTAACTAAGTTGGTAAAGGGTGCCTAAATTAGGACGGCGCCTCTGAATTAGAACGGTTTTCCATCTTTGCGAGCTCAAGCTCAGCAATTCAACGAGTAGCTGACAAATTAATGTCAGTATAGAAGACAAAACTTGAAAAGTAGCTTGCTTTCAGTTCTATTAGAACTCAGAATTTCAACCAGAACTAACAAGACTCAGCTTTGGTAACTCAACGTGACTCGATCAAGACTCGAAACTTCAGTAGCAGTTCTACCATTAACCGAGGGAATTCACTTATCAACTGTGCAAAAACTGGTAAGTACTCTTCTCTGCTAAAAAGCAGTAAAATAGCTTTGCCCACTGTGACACAAAATACTGCTTCTGACACTTTCGTGGCCACCTGTCAATATAGGTTCCAATTTAATTAGGGGCTGCCTAAAAAAATTCCCTTCCAAAAAGGCGCCTCTAATTGGAACCGTAATAATTGTGGTTGAGGCTTGAAGGGCACCTAAATTAGGACGGCGCCTATATTATTAGAACGAATATGGTATATACCACATGTAGCCTCCTAATAACACAGTCCACCATAGCAAGATATCTAATGCACATAATATATCACTTCCCTCAAAACTGCCCTTGCCTGCAGGAGCCACCAAACCAACTCACCAACCAACAATGCTAGTGGTTACTGCTTTTAAAATAGATTTGTGGCAGTTAACAAAAGTGAAGATACTGAAGCTGATACACGTATATTGATGCAAATGATAATCACAGATTTGGATAATTTTTTTGGCATATCACAAGGGCGTTTATAATCAAATTGGTTACTCCCTATTGATGGCAGTTCGACACTTCTACAAAGGCCTTGAAGGATTGCCTTATAAGATGAGTGATTGAACTTTTTTAATGCTTGACTGGTACTTGTGTAATGGAAGAGCAAGATAACCTAGCTGCAAGTGAGTTGCTCTAATACTGAAGCTGCTGCAACTATTCACGAATACACTCAGCATTGTCCTATGTGTAATACCTACACTAATGAACATGAACATCCATCTTGCGGTCAAGGACTTAAAAGAAATACCTAGTACATAAGTATACATCTCCTAGAGTTGCTGACCACTTTCCGATGATGGTGACCTCAACAGCACTAGATTGAGGTACACAAGATAACGAGGCTGAGCTGGTAGCATTGCCATCATTATGTTTATTTAACTTGTATGAACTGTTTGTGAACTATAAAGTTTTTGGAAACTTTTACAATTGAGATTTATGATTATAAACATTTATGAGCTTCAGCACTAGACAAATGAGTCCACACAATGCATTGCAGTGCTTGCTCCCATCTGCCTCAACACCATTAATAGCGCGATGTCTCATAGGTGCCAACTGTCTCAGAATTCCTGGGACAGTCCTGGATTTGAAGCCTCTGTCGCGTGCATGTCCTGTCCGGAAATCCAAATTTACCTGAAATGTCCCAGATTTCAGACAGAAATGTGCTTTTTCCAAGCTAAACTTAACTCTATACTATCCCAAATCTATCTAAAGAGGCTAACAAAGCAATAATCTTGTGCTTTCTGAAGCGCTAAAATACTTTTTCAATTAAATGGGCGTGTCAACATGTGAAGTGGGAGTGGGTAGGGGGCACAAAATTTTCACACATGCAGTTTGTAACTTTTTAGCTGGAGGTTGGCACCTATGATGTCTTATTCTTCTTTCTTTCTAAGAAAGAAACACAATTTTTTCTCTAGTGGTACTATTTTGTTATTTGTAACAGATAAGATAAATACTATGATCTTCCTCAAAATATTGTTTCAGAGAGTTAGGTTTTAATCTTTATAACTTGAAACTTGTACTATGGGCTAATCAGAAATATTGGTTACAGCTTACGTTTTATTAAACTAGAAATTCTTAAAGTCTATTAGAATCTACAATGTCATCATCTTGAAGTTCCTGTTCACTTTCTGTTTCTAGATCTTTTAATATTTCCCTCTTTACCAGAGGCAGCAGCAAATTCGTACAACATCCAACAACATTTCTTTGTGAAGTTATTCCTCCAATCAGTCCTGAAACTATTTAATGAAACATGTTAATTTTATACACTCACATACACCATGGTTGAGTTCTCTGATACTCACACACAATTATAATACATGTATATCAGAGTTCTCCGACACACAATAGTACGTGTATCAGAGTTCTCTGATACTCACACACAATGATACATGTATCAGAGTTGTCTGATACTCACACACAATGATACATGTATCAGAGTTCTCTGATACTCACACACAATGATACATGTATCAGAGTTCTCTGATACTCATACACAATGATACATGTATCAGAGTTGTCTGACACATGCACATGCGTAGCAAAGTAATCATTAAAATTAGATTTTAAAACTTATGCAATAACGTGTGTATACCTGATTGACCAAATGGAAGGAAAATCCAGTAAAAAGGTTGTGTTAAAGCTTGGAAAAGATCCCCATAAAAATCATGCAGCTGAAAAGTCTTCCTTTCCTGCCTGCTGTCCACTGTCATCTTTTAAGATGACTCGCCTTTCAGAAAAGAAGAGATCAGCATGACTCTTTCCCTGTCGAACAACAGAAGAACCAAAACTGGCAATCACCATCACAGAGGTCTGCTTCAGTAAAATTGAAGAGGCTGCATGGATAAAAATTTATTGTTATTACATTTACTAGGATCATGATAACTATTTTTGTTAAGTACTAAAAAGTGATAATGAGGAATCTGATACAATTTTAACTTACAGTTACAGGGTGGAGGTGAGTTATGATGTATAAAGGCAACTATCTGTTGCGATGCTCCACACTCTCTAAAAGTTTCTTCTATTTCAGAGAGGACATCTTGCTCACAAGTGACAACAATATAAAAGTTATTGGTGCTGCCCATCGAGTTGATGGCCCTGACTTGTCTGGTTATTGTGCTGAGATCCTGAATAAAATCGATACCATAATACAGTAACATTTTCCAATAAAGCTTAGAAATACATAAGATTAAACTACAATGCTAAAGTATTGCAGTTACCTGAATAGCCTCGTACTTCACTAAAGTGCACTTAAATTCTGCAAAAGGGTCGACTGTCTGTTGTGTAAGCTTCTTCAGGCTTGAGAAGCTATGATTGTCGTTACTTGAGACACAGGCAGGTGGTTGCTCAAGTGACCTCAAAGCATTCCTGCAGAAGTTTTTGAATCTACATACGGAGAAAAATAGTGATGTTTTGGGGTTACAGGTTTATATACAGCTATCATGATGACATGCGTACATGCATGCAAGCTGTCTCACAGGCAAAATTACCGAGTAGTAGAAGAAAAATTCTTAATTGTAGTGAACTCATCCAGAGCCACCGTAGATGTAAATACTGGTAGCTTCTCCATGGCATCCTCCCAGCTCTCCAACCCTGTTGTTTCAACGAAGGCTTTTTGCACAAGAAACAGCTGCTTTGTCTTATTGCAATGTTGGGCCATCTCGTGTAGTGCCAGCTTCCTGCTAGCAACTTCACTCAACACCTCCTTCACAATCTGAATATCTAGGCCTCTCAATGGTTTGAGGTTGTTCCCTTTGAGGTCTAATTTCTTGCCCTCTTTGCTATTTGACCTTTCAGCTCACAAAGGCTATAATGGAAAACATTTTCTCAACCAAGCTGTAGACATCCTTTTGGAGACTGGTAAGAAAGAATATTGAGGGATCACCCAAACAGTGTAATCTGCATGTATTATAATATAATATTATTATGAGAGCAGCAAATATGAATAACATGTACTAATCCTTCAAAGGCATCCCCCTGTAGTTTGCAACATAATAATGTACAACTGTTTGACCACAACTATGGTCTATATGGGAGTTAGAACATAATGTTCTATGTAACTCCCATAGGCCATAGATGTAACAAAACACTGATTATAGTAAGTTAACCTCATACCAGACTACTCCTTCTTTTAAGTGAAACATGCTAACAAAAAACTGGGAAAAGAGTAGCCTCATTCCCAGGCTCCCCCCTCTGCCGTGTTTTTTTGTAAAAAAAGCTAAGGGAGGGGCCTGGGATCGAGGCTAGGAAAAGAGTGAGTGGCTTGGGTAGGAGGCTAGGTCATAGTACAGTACAATAGTTAAGCCAGTCATTCACCTCAGGGGTGTAGCCAAGATTTAGAGTAAGGGGGTGCTAACACTGTGCGCGCGGAGCGCGGCTAAAATTTTGGGGATGCCATGCCCACTTTTGGGTCACGTGACCGATATCACGACCTTTGAACTATTGCTGGAAGCAAGCTGCTGAGCGCTTTCGATCGACCTAGCGTGAATTAAACGGTTCTGAAGTTTGTTTATCAAGAGCTCAGACATTGGAAAATAGCTTCAAGCAACAAACATGTAAGAAATAGAGATTTTTAAAGGCTTGATTACTGATTAATAAATCCAATTATTAATGGTTTTTGCGCTTCTGCTCAGTGGCAAAGGGGGTGCTCGAGCACCCTGAGCACCCCCCTGCACCTCGTGGTGTAAATTCCTGCCTCTCGTGTACAGTACTCAAGTCTAGAGTTCAACTAGTTTTCTGATGATTATTAGAATGTGTGTCCATACCCGAGTTTTTGATAATTAGAATGGGTGTTCATGCCAGAGTTCATGTCAGAAAAAAAGTGTGTCCATATCAGAGTTTTCTGTGAGAATGTGTGTGCGTACCAGAGTTCCCAGCTCCACTATAGTAACAAACCACAAATTATATAGTGACACAGTTCCTTTAATATTGCTTTACAGCAAACAAACAACATATGCTGAAGGTCAGCTAGAATAAACTAGCAGCTTGACAAAAACATACAGGGTTAATATTCAGCTGATCCTAATTAAACTCCAAAGTAGTGATGTAACATCAACCAAAGCCATTGAAATGACTCTACTTAGAGTTTTGAGTTTTACTAATCTTTACTGCATAGGATTACAGTAATCTAAACTTCCATTTACCATAGTTTACTAACTTTGGTTTTACTGCATGATGATACTCAAGTATAAACTCTATGGTTTCCTATATTGTAGCAGTAAAATTGCATTGATGAGATGCAACAAGCACTTCTTGACCCACTACTATAACAATGTCGAGTTCCTCCCTTCATCACAGCAAGTCAAGCATGAGTTCGTCTCCTTCAAAGGCAACAAAAGTTACATTTCTCTACTACATCTGGATTGACTGTTACACGAGTGCAGGAGGATGAAGTGAGAGAGCATATCTGAAGCTGAAGGTCTAGTATGTTGATCTTTGGGACAAGATAAAATGTGTAGTTTTTCTCTAACTATAAGTCATGCTTCTTTCATTTTTCCTAAAATACAGATGGATGCTATGCATGGTATCGGCAAGGTGAATTATGCTCCAAGCAGACCACACCATAATATTATAGCAATGTTCATCAAAAACTATTGGGAGAGTTGATCACACATTATGCGTGAGCTAGCACCGTTGTCAGCACACATGGTCTGGCAGTTGAACATCAGGGAAAAGTTGTCAAGTTTACCCTTGGAGGTGATGTAGTTGGTCATAGTGGTCAGTTCTTCAATATCTGTGGTGAGTATGGTCTGATCTGTGGTGTACCGAGTCATACAAGAACTAATGAAAATCGTACTGGAAAACAACATCTTTACTTTCAACGACGAATTCTATAAACAACTTCAAGGCACAACCATGGACACAAAAATGGCACCCAGCTATGCAAACATATTCATGAGAGTCATTGAAAACCTAATGGAAAACCTAGCCAAACAAAATATCACGCTCTGTGGAGAAGATTCATAGATGATATTTTACTAATATGGACAGGCACAAAAGAAGAATTGGAAAAATTCATTTTAGAAATAAACCAATTACATCCAACCATAAAATTCACATACAAAGCTGACACAAATGAACTCATATTCCTAGACTTAACACTCTACAAGGGAGAAAGATTCAAACATATTAGACATAAAAAGACAACCAACAAACAGCTATATATACATGCAGACTCTTATCACCCAGAAGAAACAAAAAAACAATCATGATAGGGGAAGTAAGATACCTGAGAACTAATTCAAACAAAGACAACTTCATAGAAATGCAAAGGAAATTAGCAGAAAAAGTCATCGAGAGAGGCTACTCATCCTCTGAAACCAAAACAACAATCAACAAAACAAAACACCACAACAGACATCTCACTTCAACCAGAAAAAATAGATCAAATAAACATAAAAAACGTTCATTACCAACTACAATGACGACACCAAAAGGATCAAAACAGTAGTAAGAAAACTTTCTATGAATGTATTGTTACTAATATTTTACAAGTTAGGCAATTAGGCTTGCATGTTTTGATTGGATTTTCAAAGTTGTTTAGCTTAGTTTGAAAAGGTTGAACGGGTAGTTAGCTTCTGTGTTTGTGTTTCTTGGGTTGAGATTTGTTTGTTGAGATCTCTTTCGCCTGTTTGGTGTCAGTTTCTGGTGACAGTGGTTCAAGTTTGGCTCTTACTAAGTGATTTCTTAGAGATTTATTACCTCTTGTTACTACAAAGGGTGGGGTGGAGAAAATTATTTTAAGATTGGGGTCCTTTTTTATTAGCTTCCAGTGTCATTTACAATAAAACCAAAACATCCAATCAACTTACCAGACAAACCAGAAAAGTACGATTGTAACACAAAAAATGTTATCTACCTAGCAATGTGCACACACAAAAATTAAAAGGCACAGTACATCGGTATGACAACCAGACCAATCAAATACAGAATCTGTGAACACCTCCAGTCCAACACCTCAGGAATAGTTTAAACAATACTAACCACAAAAGAACAGATATAAGATTCCAAATCTTGGAATCAGCACCAGAAGTTCTCACAACCAATAATGCACAACAAATGTGGCTAAAGAAGAGAGAATACTTCTGGATATGCAAACTAGGTACTCTATCTAAAATATTCACCAAAGGCCTCAACAAAACAATATTTGACGACAATCAACCTAACCAACATGATTTACTCAGGTTTGTTAAGGCATGTAGCAGCCATTTTGGCAATGCGAAAGTTTGATTAAGAATATCTTTGTACTGGTTTAATTTTAAGCGTGGCTAATTAGCTACAGTTGCGCATTTTTTAAAGTGCATTTATTTGGACTAGCCCCACCCCCCTTGATCACGTGATGCTTAAACTTGGTGTGTGTGTGAAGACACTCCAGTGGTAAATATTTGTACCAAGTTTCAATGCTTAGAAATAAACCATTACAAAGATATCCTTAACTAAACTTTTGCATTGCCAAAATACATGCCTTAACTGACCTGAGAAGTAACCAAGGAAGACCACTAGGCATCAAGCACAGGTGCATGTAGTTTCCCCTATCCTGATTATAGCACACAAATCAATTGGAGTTGATGTACCCAAGTGTCTCTACAAGGATTGCCAATGCTGTAGTAGCAGAGCGGAGTCCGAGTCCATGCCGAGTGACAGAGGAACAAGCGTTGTAGCAATCAGTTTTCACTGTAAAGCTCACTGTAAAGCTCAATGCAATGCATTTGATGCTGAGAATTGGACGAGAGATGAATGCCAAGCACAAAGAAATTCTTTTCAATCTGAGTCACACTATCAGCATGAGGGTAATTGTTAAAAGCTGATGATAGCAAGACAAGCTGCCAATCTTGACGGACTACCAACACGAATTGAGAAAATCAAGTTTATCCGCCGAATACATTGCCAAACGGATGCTTTAAGTGCTGAAGGCCCACAGATCTAGACAGACCAAGTGCCCCTCTCATGTAGAAGCGGCTGTCATGGAGGTGAACAATCCAACAGTTGCAGATGTAGAGTGTTTCCTCTCATTACAAAGAGAGTAAAAGGTGTGCATCTCATTCACGTCCGTAATAGTTGCGTTTCTGATGACCCAGAACATCTACCTTTCGTGAAATTGGGTACAGTCAACTTCAATGTCTGCAATGTTTAGACTAGCCAGCTCTCCTAGCTCAACAGTGATGTATGTCACTTGGACCTGAGGTAGTGACTCCAGAGGTCAAAGCAGAAGAACGTGTTGAGGAGAGAGCTTGTAAACAAGCAGAGAAGCCACGTGTAGTGTCAAAGAAAAATTGAAGGCAAGGAAACCAGTACCTAAGAAGAGAAAAATTGTCTCGCTGGAGCAGCAAGAAAGAGCAGCTGCTCGTATGGTGTCTCATTCATACTCTTTTGATGTTAGGACAATGAAAATGGGAAGTGTCGGTGTCTAGTCCAGCTTCGTACAGCAAATATCAAAACAGTAAATTGCCAAATCCATTGTGTGCTAGAAAAAGTCTGGTGTTTTAATGCAGATGATAAGTTGGTTTAATAGGCATATGAAACTGAACAAAAGGAGAAAACATGAGCAGCATGGTGACGGGTTAACCAAGCAAAAGTTTGAAAAAACAACTTTCTGAACGTTTGTTGCTGTTACTTGCTGTCTTTTGACTTAATTATGCAAAACAATTACAAAGCACTTATTTTTGCACAATTATTAGCGTAAATATTTGTATTGTGCTAATGGGCCATCTGTGCCATTCCTATGTACCCAGTACTACCTTACTGGGAATATGTACACCCAAAATGGCAGCACTTGTAATTAGGCTGATCACAGTATAACATTTTTTGCTCCTATAACATTGTATATACGCACAATACATGGAGAAAAATTGCTTGCTGACTAAGCAAATTTCTAAAAATACACATAATATCTAATTATGCACTTGCAAGTTCCTCTGCAGCAGAGCTAATATGTTTAAAAAAATCTTGAAAGATGAAGTTTATTGCTGAATGTGACCAGGAAAATATTCTGATCCCAGCATTGATTTGTAGTAGGATCATGTACAAGCATACGGGTGGACTTCTTCTGATGGAGTTTTACAATGCTGTTCGAGATTGGACAACAATGCTGGAAATACTTTTTGTTTAACATTTCTGATCGTATAAAATTATTCATTTGAAACCTTCAAGCTTCTAATGCAGTATCATTTGGTCCTTTGACTCTAGAGGAACACCTGACCTGTGAAGCTGAACAGTGGACTGGGGTCAAAAATAACTGACAATGCTGCGTCAAACATATTGTAAAATGTATCGGACACACAATTAAGATTGTCAAGTAGTTCGATCAGAGCAACGGTATTAAGGAGCAGTCATTCAAAAACAATTATGTGTAAGAGACATAGAGATTCTCCTGAGATGAATACACAACAAGTATTCACTACAGAAAAAGGCTATGCTCATGTGAACTTTAAAGAATATTCTGGAAACATCGTTCAATCTGTTTCTTTACATACCAGATCTTAAGTTGCTTACAGTTACTTACAGGTGAAATGTACAGTAACTACATAAGTACATGAACGCTAAGTTCTAAGTGTTTAAGGTGATGGAATGGTACCACAGAAGGTAAGTTATTTGCATGAAAAGCTAAATTAAAACCATTAAAAAAGCTTTTTTGCAGTTAACGAAATACGAGTAAAGGGCATGTAGATTCCATCAGGTGAAAACTTAGATTGTACCTTAAAGTTATCCTTGAAATACTCGAAGTCTCTTGTTGAAATGATCTTCCATGTTGGCCAACTCAGTTTATGTTTTTTTATATAGCTAATTAAATATTTATTGGACAATTATTCCCAGTACGGTAGTACTGGGTGCTTAGGAATGGCACAGATTGCCCATTAGCACAATACTAATATTCACGTGAATAACTCTGCAAAAACTGAGCGCTTGGCTCTAAAAGGCTTATAAGCTACTTTTTCTAATGAGCCCCAAAACATGGCCTAAAACCATTGTTAAAGTATCAGGGGCGTAGCCAGGATTTTAAAAAAGGAGGAGCAATTAAAAATGATGCGCGCAAAGCGCGGTGGAAATTTTTCGCGACCGGAAACCACACCCACATAATTAGCTTTTTAGCCCCTCCCATTCATTAAATCGAGCAGTAGCATGCGCGCTCGCTAGATCGAACGCTCTCTAAAGCTTTGTAGCAGCAAATAGAAAGCTTCTAATAGTTGTTTTGGATTGAATTCTGGCCAAAGATGACTGCTTTACATGCTGCTACTAAGTAAGTGCACAAAAAATTATTACAATCTAAAAAATAGTGCATTATAAAACCTACGCGTAAATTTTGCGAGACAAAAAAGGGGGTGCAAGTGCACCTTTAGCACCCCCCTGGCTATGCCACTGAGTATCAATCTAAAATACGCCAAACTCTAATTTTCTCCATCTTCTTATTCTTCTTCTATCTTCTCACGCCATATCTCAAAGACCATTCATTTTTAGAAGCTCATTCTTGAATGAACAAACTTAGTTTCTTTGTCTTCAGTCGCTTTTGCCATCGGTTTTTGTGTCTCTCATTGAGTCACTAGATACAATGCGAAAAGCGCCTTCTTTAAATGGTGGCCATTAATTTCTAAACTCATGCATTATTCATAACTAGATAGCCTAATGACCCTTTCCATATTAAGTGCCCGTTATTTGGAATCCATTGCAATCTAATAAGTCATAGTGCCCAAGCTCTGTGAGACTGTCTCACTAATTATTATAAACAATTATTCGAAAAAAAATTAATAGAACAAACAAGTACAAAAAAACATAAGAAATATAATGCAAACATAGGAATGGCCAAATCATAAAAAAAGGGAGCAAACAAGATAGGACTTGAATGGTTGTCAGATTAAGTGAGTTCATTCCTGTGTCTACAATGTCAATAGGGATATGAACATACAGTGAAATGAACTCCTTGCTCAATCTGACAAGTTCTATTATGTTTGCTCACTTTTTTACGATTTGGCTATTCCTACGTTTGCATTACATTTCTAATGTTTTTTTGTACTTATTAAGTATTTGCGGTGATAATTATCAAATGAAAATATGATTATATAGTTTCATTATATCTACTAACTTTGCTAGCTTTGCTTTACTTTCTACATTATTTACAGCTGAATTCAATGCAAAATTAACTGCAACAACTGGTAGAGAATGGGGTCAGCTATGGGTTTGTTTCAGGAAAGGCTTGGAGCACAAATGGAACGATAAGTGAAGAAGACTGGGAACAGATACTGAAAACTGACAAAGAACATAACTTAAGTTAGGATATATAAATTGTGAGATACTGTATTGAGGTTAACATCACAATAGCTTTTCTTTATACATCCTCACCCTGCCCCATCCACTCTCTATTAACTCATTCCTCTCATAATTTAAAAACTTGCTCTCCACCTTATTACCACCCTCCTTTCCTCTCCATATTATAATTAAATATATTAATTTTAACTTGATCTTCTTTCTAACTCCAACTCCCTAAATAGAACTGTGACAACCTTAATTTGGTAGTGGCATCACCGATCATGGTCAGTGTCCTGTAGCCCATTACAAGTAAGTAAGCAATCTCTGAATGGATATACAGCATTCATGTATAACTTTACTGTAATGGTTCTACTTGTTTGCACCACAGATAAAAGAGGGGAAGAGGGATTATTCATCCATGTCATGTATTTTTCATACAGCTCCACTCCCTATTGTACATTCACCACCCACCTAATTGCTAATTATTGTATTTAAGCCTTATCAAATTTCCTTTATCACTGATGGTGGTCTGCTGAATACTAGTGAACGAAAAGTAAGTTTAAAGTTAGACTAGTTTTTTCTTGACCTAGTCACAAGAGTGTCTTTGCATTACTTCAGTTCTCAGTATGAACAAAGTGCACATAGTGATTCAGTAACAGAACTGACAAGTGATGAAGCCAATGCTTTACGGACATTGTACATGATGAAACTATTTTGAAATTGATTGAAGATTACATTATAATGGAGTTTCCAGTAGTGAATGGCAGCTGAAAGTGATATAACTCAACATAATTGTGAGATACTGAGTTATCATTATAGACTATGTACTGTACATGTACTCTATACTAGTTGTGGTTATGTAATGTAGTACGCATGCGTGTTTTCTATTTCCTGTCATATATAATTCCAGTGCACTGTTTTAACTCTCAGTTGCTATTCAGATAACAAGTTGTTATGGTATTATTGTACGCGTGCGAGTCAGTACACAACAATTGGCGACGAGGATAGAGAGCTAAAGAACCCAACATGGCAGCGAGTCATGGGACTATAGGTGAATTCGACCTGGACGAGGAGGACTGGGAGAGTTATGTGGAACGAGCACAGTTCTACTTTATTGCAAATGATATTGAGGCTGCCGACAAAAAACGAGCCATCCTCCTTAGCGTGTGTGGGACGAAGACCTACTGTACGCTCTGTGACATCGTGGCACCGACAAAGCCGTCAGACGTAGGGTATGATGACATTGTGTCGAAGCTAAAGGCACACTTCAACCCCAAGCCAGTCGTGACAGTACAAAGGTTCAAGTTCAACTCAAGATTCTGCCAACCGGGAGAGTCAGTGACTACGTTTGTCACCGCTCTTCGACACCTTGCACTACACTGTAAGTATGAAGGAACGTTGGACGAGATGCTGCGAGATAGACTAATTTGTGGCGTCAATGATGAGGCGATACAACGTCGCTTACTGGCTGAAGCAGAGGTAGACCTTAAAAAGGCACTAGAAATCGCACAAGCAATGGAAACTGCGAAAGAGGATGCGAAACAGTTGCAGACTCAGCAGAAACCGCCACCTGCTCCTGGAGACGCGGTAGCAGTTAATGCAATCAAGGGAAGCCACAACCAGGCTCCTAATGACACTAAGAAACGCCCCAGTGTAAGCTGTTATCGCTGTGGTGGTGACCATACTGCTAATGAATGCAAGTTCAAAGAACACAAGTGCTACTCATGTGGAAAGAAGGGACACCTGTCTAGGGTCTGTAATTCCAAGTAGAAGAAACAAAAAGGGAAACCACACCAACAAACACATAGGAGTGCAGAGGACACTCTAACAGTTGAGACTCACACTACAAGTGGGGAAGAAGGAGAAGATGAGTACTCCATGTTCAATATCGACAGTCGTAGCAAACCAGACCCCCTGTACGCTGAAGTAACATTGAATCAGGCATCGTTGAAGATGGAAGTTGATACAGGAGCAACACTGACTGTGATCAGTGAGTCTACATATGAGACGCTGTGGGAGGGTAGCACACCCCCACCTCTGCAGAAGACAAAAGTTAGACTCTGTACGTACACGGGACAAGAGATCCCAGTGTTGAAGTCTCCGTAGAGTACGAAGCACAGAAGAAGTTACCTCTAATTGTTACAGGAGGAGACGGTCCAAGTTTGCTAGGAAGGAATTGGTTGGGAGAGCTGAAGCTGAACTGGCAGGACATGTTCCAAGTACGCCAAGCTAAGAATCTCAATAGTATACTGGAAGCACACGAAGAGGTATTCAAGCCAGAGTTGGGGAAGATCAAGGGAGTGCAGGCCAAGATTCACATTGACCCCAATGCAAAACCAAAGTTTTGCAAACCAAGACCAGTACCATTCTCCCTACGTCACAAAGTAGAGGAGGAGTTGAAGAGATTGGAAGCCGAAGGAATCATCCGACCAAAGAAATTTGCAGAATGGGCAGCTCCAATAGTTCCTGTATTAAAAGAAGATGGATTCGTGAGGATTTGTGGGGACTATAAGGTGACAGCTAATCCAGCGATGAAAGTGGACGCCCATCCAATCCCAAGGATTGAAGATCTATTCACAGCCATGTCAGGTGGACAGACATTTACCAAGCTTGATCTGTCACATGCATATTTGCAGCTCGAATTAGACGAAGCCTCTCGTGAATATTTGGTCATTAACACACATAAAGGTCTCTTTGAATACACCCGACTGCCCTTCAGGGTGGCTTCAGCCCCATCAATTTTCCAGAGGGTCATCAAGAATGTCCTACAGGGACTTGACAATGTCGTGGTGTACATTGACGATGTGCTCATCACGGGCCAAACAAAGGAGGAGCATCTCCAGACAGTAGATGAAGTATTGAGGAGATTAAAGGAAGCTGGATTACGGTTAAAGAAGCAAAAGTGCATTTTCTTAGTCCCTCGTGTGGAATATCTGGGACACAGTATCAGCAAGATGGGCTTCGAACCAACAAGTGAGAAGGTGAAAGCTATCACTGATGCACCTCGACCTACTAATGTGTCTGAACTGAAAGCCTTCCTTGGATTGATCAATTATTATGCCAAATTTCTGAAAGATTTGTCGACCATCTTGGCTCCTCTGTATGCACTACGAAAGAACACAAGGTGGAAGTGGCACAAAGAACAAGAAGCTGCTTTCAACCAAGCCAAAGAGCTCTTGAAGTCGCCACAGCTACTGGTTCACTACGATACAGAGAAAGAGCTGATCTTAACATGTGATGCATCACCTGTGGGCCTCGGAGCAGTGCTAGCTCACCGAACGGAAGATGAATCTGAACGCCCGGTAGCGTACGCCTCTCGAAGTCTCACAACAGTTGAACGAAAGTATGCTCACATAGATAAGGAAGCATTGGCCATAGTGTATGGCGTTAAACGATTTCACCAGTACCTGTACGGCAGGGAATTTGTCATCTATTCCGATCACAAGCCACTGATGTATATATTCAGTGAGCGTCGAGGGATTCCAGCGACAGCATCTGCTAGGATTCAACATTGGGCGTTGATGTTGAGTGGCTACCGATACTCTATTGTGCATCGACCTGGAGTAGACCAGGGTAATGCAGATGGTTTGAGTCGCCTTCCGCTACCAAGCACAAGTATGGACAAAGAAGTACCAATGCCTGGCGAAACAGTACTACTGATGGAAAGACTGGATGCTTCATTAGTGACCTCTGACCACATTAGAGCATGGACAAGAAGAGACTCCACTTTGGCAAAAGTTCACAAGTTTGCCCTACAAGGGTGGCCAGAAACAGTTGACGATCCATTGTTGAAGCCATATCATCAGAGACGTGGAGAGCTCAGTGTGGAACAGGGTTGTGTTCTGTGGGGAGCGAGAGTCATCGTTCCACCCCAACTACGGTCGCAAGTAGTGGATGAGATCCATGAAGGACATCCAGGAATTGAAAAGATGAAGACGTTTGCAAGAAGCTACATGTGGTGGCCCCGACTGAACGAAGACCTTGAAGAGAAGGTTCGTAACTGTACTAATTGTCAACAAAACAGGAAAATGCCACCAACAGCTCCGATACAGCAGTGGAGCTGGCCTGAGAAGCCATGGAGCCGCATCCACGTGGACCATGCTGGACCTGTCGATGGCAAAACATTGCTAATCATTGTGGATGCCTATTCCAAGTGGATAGATGTTCATATTGTATCTTCTACATCGTCTGTCGTAACTATTCAAAAACTCAGAGAAACATTTGCAGCACATGGATTGCCGGAGGTTTTAGTATCTGACAATGGTACTACCTTCACATCACAAGAGTTCAAACAGTTTATGTCGTCAAATGGAGTAAAGCATGTGTGCTCAGCTCCATACCATCCATCCTCAAATGGACTTGCGGAGCGAGCCGTCCAAACAGTCAAACAAGGGTTGAAGAAAATGGATGGACCATTGGAAGTGAAACTGACAAGATTCTTATTTAAGTATCGAGTGACACCACAAGCAACTACAGGGATTGCACCGTCAGAACTGTTAATGGGTCGCAGAATCCGAACTCATCTAGATTTGCTGTATCCTAACACTCAGAAGCGGGTGAAGGATAGGTTGGTTGCTCAGAAAGAGAATAGTGACCAACACCGACATTCCAGAAGCTTTGAAGTAGGTGACAGAGTACTCAGTTGGAATTTTAGACACGGTCTGAAATGGTTACCTGGACGAGTTACTGAGAAGGAAGGAAGCACTATGGTGAGGGTTCTTCTTGACGATGGCAGAACATGGAGGAGACACATGGATCATTTAATTCACAGCAAAACCCAGCTACCTACTGATGGTATGTCAGACTCTCACCACCATGAGAGTGAGTTCGAGTCATGGC
>CAXIPT010000011.1:2804852-2820404 GCA_964030475.1 Tethya wilhelma
GTACACAACAATTGGCGACGAAGATAGAGAGCTAGAGTACCCAACATGGCAGCGAGTCATGGGACTATAGGTGAATTCGACCAGGATGAGGAGGACTGGGAGAGTTATGTGGAACGAGCACAGTTCTACTTTATTGCAAATGATATTGAGGCTGCCGACAAAAAACGAGCCATCCTCCTTAGCGTGTGTGGGACAAAGACCTACTGTACGCTCCGTGACATCGTGGCACCAACAAAGCCGTCAGACGTAGGGTACAATGACATTGTGTCGAAGCTAAAGGTACATTTCAACCCCAAGCCAGTCGTGACAGTACAAAGGTTCAAGTTCTACTCAAGATTCCGCCAACCGGGAGAGTCAGTGACTACGTTTGTCATCGCTCTTCAACACCTTGCATTATACACTGTAAGTATGAAGGAACGTTGGACGAGATGCTGCGAGATAGACTAATTTGTGGCGTCAATGATGAGGCGATACAACGTCGCTTACTGGCTGAAGCAGAGGTAGACCTAAAAAAGGCTCTAGAAATCGCACAAGCAATGGAAACTGTGAGAGAGGATGCGAAACAGTTGCAGACTCAGCAGAAACCGCCACCTGCTCCTGGAGACGCGGTAGCAGTTAATGCAATCAAGGGAAGCCACAACCCGGCTCCTAATGACACTAAGAAACGCCCCAGTGTAAGCTGTTATTGCTGTGGTGGTGACCATACTGCTAATGAATGCAAGTTCAAAGAACACAAGTGCTACTCATGTGGAAAGAAGGGACACCTGTCTAGGGTTTGTAATTCCAAGAAGAAGAAACAAAAAGGGAAACCACACCAACAAACACATAGGAGTGCAGAGGACACTCTAACAGTTGAGACTCACACTACAAGTGGGGAAGAAGGAGAAGATGAGTACTCCATATGTTCAATATCGACAGTCGTAGCAAACCAGACCCCCTGTATGCTGAAGTAACATTGAATCAGGCATCATTGAAGATGGAAGTTGATACAGGAGCAACACTGACGGTGATCAGTGAGTCAACATATGAGACGTTGTGGGAGGGTAGCACACCCCCACCTCTGCAGAAGACAAAAGTTAGACTCCGTACGTAGACAGGACAAGAGATCCCAGTCAAGGGAACTGTTGAAGTCTCCGTAGAGTACGAAGTACAGAAGAAGAAGTTACCTCTAATTGTTACAGGAGGAGATGGTCCAAGTTTGCTAGGAAGGAATTGGTTGGGAGAGCTGAAGCTGAACTGGCAGGACATGTTCCAAGTACGCCAAGCTAAGAATCTCAATAGTATACTGGAAGCACACGAAGAGGTATTCAAGCCAGAGTTGGGGAAGATCAAGGGAGTACAGGCAAAGATTTACATTGACCCCAATGCAAAGCCAAAGTTTTGCAAACCAAGACCAGTACCATTCTCCCTACGTCACAAAGTAGAGGAAGAGTTGAAGAGATTGGAAGCCGAAAGAATCTTCCGACCAAAGAAATTTGCAGAATGGGCAGCTCCAATAGTTCCTGTATTAAAAGAAGATGGATCCGTGAGGATTTGTGGGGACTATAAGGTGACAGCTAATCCAGCGATGAAGTGGACGCCCATCCAATCCCAAGGATTGAAGATTTATTCACAGCCATGTCAGGTGGACAGACATTTACCAAGCTTGATCTGTCGCATGCATATTTGCAGCTCGAATTAGACGAAGCCTCTCGTGAATATTTGGTCATTAACACACATAAACGTCTCTTTGAATACACCAGACTGCCCTCGGGGTGGCTTCAGCCCCATCAATTTTCCAGAGGGTCATCGAGAATGTCCTACAGGGACTTGACAATGTCGTGGTGTACATTGACGATGTGCTCATCACGGGCCGAACAGAGGAGGAGCATCTCCAGACAGTATGGGTGTGTTGTTGAGGCGGGTTGCTAATGAAGCTAGAACTGATGAACTAAGAACCCAATTGAACAAAGTAGGTTCTGCCTTTTTGACTCACAGAGACCAGGAAGCTGTTTATAGAATACTATCTTTGCCTATGAAACAGTTGAGTAGGTCTGTTGTATTTGTGGACACTAACCAGAAAAACGAAAGAATAGCTGTGTTGAAAGATAAGAAGAGCCTCAAGGACTTGCCTGATGAGGATACAAATGTGTTTCAAAAAAGCTTGATTGACAGATACACACATAGACCTACACAGTTACAGTCAATGTGTCTAGCTGAGTTTGCAGCCAATTACACTACTGACTATAAGCAAGATAGTGACTGTGGTGATGTTTTGCCCCCCAGTGACAATGATGCAGCCTCTTCATCATCATGTATTAAGCTAGCTAACAACATGGGCACCATGAGAAAACGTAAGAGAGAAGCTGTCATTCGTTTCTGTAAGCAAAACAAAGACAAAGAGCCTTCAAATTGGTTCAGGGCCAGACTCATGTTGTATTTCCCATGGCATGATGAGCACAGTCACTTACTAGGTGGCTATTCTAGCTATGAAGAGCATTATCAGCATGTCCAGAGAACTGTGTTAGACGATGAGAGTAAATTCACTCAGGAAAACACTGATGAAATTGAATTTAATGACAATCTGAATCCTGAGCATGGTTGGAATCAGCTTGCCCCATCCAATGAAGAGAGTAGAGCACAATCCCTAGCAGAAGGCAGTGAGACATTAACAGAAGTCTCTGAACAAGATCTCATAGACAATGCTTATGTCACAAGTGAAAAAAACATTGGAAATGTAATGCAGTGGTGTAGCCTCCAGTACGGTTGGTACGGTTTCAACCGTACCACTTTTGGTTGGACTTCAACTCTTATTATAATATTCAATGGCTAATTAATTGTTTGTCAGTGAGCAGTCAGTGTGGGTGAAACATTTCTGACTCCCATACACTTACAGCCTAAGTAATAATAAGATTCACAATTAATGCCTACAACTTACTACAGCCACAAGAAATGAATCAAACATGTACTACAGCCACAAGAATGAATCAAGCATGTACAACTAACTTGACTAAGCACATGACTTAAGCTAGGTACCACATGGTCAATCATGGCTAGGTTGGTCTTACCAGATATGCCACCAAAGCCACATCAACCGCTCTCCTACAACTTTCCAAAAAGGGCTTATGGGCAGAAGAAAGTGGAGTATTGTAGTTTTCAGAGTCAATGGTTCTCAACTTGGAAGTTTCTACACTATAATGAGGCTGAGGATGCAGTGTACTGTCACACATGTGTTGAAGCATTCAGATTGAACAGGATTAAAACCAGCCTTAATGCATCAACAACCTATGTAAGTGTACTACAGTAACTGTCTAGTGATTCATATTAGCTATAGTTTTTACTAGCTTATAATTACATTATTTTACAGGTTAGTATAGGTTTTCATAACTGGAAGGATGCAACAAGGGCTTTCAAAAAACACCAGGAGTCCAAAACACATGCTGAGGCTGTTGAAGCTATGATTACTTTGCCTAAAACAACTCCTGACGTCGGCGAAATGTTGAGTCAAGCTCACAAGCGAGAGAAAGAAACTGCACGTGAAATACTCATGACTATTCTATCAAGTTTAAGGTATCTCGCTAGGCAAGGGATAGCTTTCCGGAAAGCTAATGATATTGAGTCTAACTTGATTCAATTGCTCAAACTAAGAGCAGAAGACAATGCAGCAATTTACACATGGCTAAAAAGAAGCCAGAGAAAGTATGTATCTCCAGAAAATCAAAATGAAATATTAGAGATAATGGCCAATCACATAATAAGGAAGATCCTTTCTTTTGTCAACGAATCTCCCTACTTCACGTTAATGGTAGATGAAACTACTGACGTGTCAAATAAAGAGCAGCTGACAGTAGTGATAAGATGGATTGATGAACACTTTGAAGCAAGCGAGGAGTTTTTAGGCATGTACTATCTACAATCAACTACTGCAGAAAGTATTGTGGCTGCAATTAAAGATGTGTTATTACGCTTTCAAATACCTTTCCAGGGGCGTAGCCAGGATTTTAGAAAAGGGGGAGCAATAAAAATGGAGCGCGTGAAGCGCGCCGGAAATTTTGCACGACCGGAAACCACACCCACTTAATTAGCTAATTTTAGCCCCTCCCATTCATTAAATCGAGCAGTAGCACGCGCTTGCTAGATCGAACGCTCTCTAAAGCCTTGTAGCAGCAAAAAGAAAGCTTCTAATAGTTGTTCTGGATTGAATTCTGGCCAAAGATGACTACTTTACGTGTTGCTACTAAGTAAGTGCACAAAAAGTATTACAAGCTAAAAAATAGCGCATTTTATAACCTACACGTAAATTTCGCGAGACAAAAAAAGGGGGTGCAAATGCACCTTTAGCACCCCCCCTGGCTACGCCACTGCTTTCATGAAATGCGAGGGCAGTGTTATGATGGGTGTAGCACAATGGCAGGAGCTAAAGGTGGTGTGGCAGCAAAGATCCAAGCTATTGAGCCTAAAGCTGTGTTTACCCATTGTTATGGCCATGCTTTAAATTTAGGTGTGGGTGACACTATTAAGAGAGCTGACATCATGAGAGACTGTCTTGATACCTGTTATGAACTTGTGAAGTTAATAAAATTTTCTCCAAAGCGTGAGGCTATGTTACACCTAGTGAAAGAAGAAGTTGAAAGCGATTCTCCTAGCATTAGAACCTTCTGTACGACCAGGTGGACAGTCAGAGCAGATGCAATCACCAGTATACAGAAATTCAGCTCTTATGGGAGAGAGCATTACAATCAACAGCTGACACAGAAATGAAAGCAAGAATTAGGGGAGTTGCAAGTCAAATGGATAAATTTTGTTTTCTGTTTGGGCTGCTGCTATCGCAAATAATTCTAAGGCATACAGACANATAATGCAATAATGCAGCTCTTATTTAATATCTTGTGGATTTGCAAAGCAAATACAACAGTATGTGTGTGAATATCATAGTTCAAATTTATCAACACATAATTATCTCATGCAGCAATATATAGAGTACAACACTATACTGAAGTTACAAGCTCCATGGAAACCACCCAACATACCGATATCCTTAAAATTTCCACACATAGTTAACTATAAACTTACACTGGACCACTGTATAGTTTCAAACTGTTAAACAATTGTCAAAAAAGTTGACTGTCTTCTTTGGGAGGCAGGACAGGAGCTCTGCATGAGCAGGATGAGAGGATGAGAGGATGAGAGGAATTGACTATAGTTTATGAAGTTCCTTGTGATCCCCTTTGTTAAATTAACACCCCTCCCTCCCTCCATACTGCTCCCTGTAGTGTTTTCCACCACTGTGGGCCTAGCTGATCAAACTGTGGCCACTGGAGATGATCTCACTCTCAACTGTGTAGCTGAGAATGTCCCTGGTGGAGACTTGGTAAGGGATATCAATAGCAAAGTCTTCCCAACGATAATTACCTTATGGAGTTCATCATTCAGCCTGAAGAGGCTGGTTGCTACTTTTATATCTACTCCACTCCATCCATGCAGCGAGAGCCTTAAATGAAGCTTCAGTGGTGATGGTGCTTTCAATTTGTGTTAGTTTAATATAAAGGGTATATTGCTGTTTTATTGTGCTGCTTCCATGCATGGAAGGGATATTTTGTGAGTGTTCTGGAGAAATTGTTTCTCATTTAAAATACTCTTTTCAATTTGAAGTTCTAGAATTGAATGAATTTGTATAGTTGCTAAGCTAATATCAACAAATTAAACCTAACGTACATAATTTGAAATTATTTTAATATATCTCACAGTTCTACAAACATAATACTTTGGAAGAATATATGTTTATTCCCCAAAAACACTTCAGAACTTGAAATGATATGCGATGACTCAGACTATGTAGAACTACAACTTCAAACCCTCCAGATAGGTTAAGAATGTAAACATGGTAGTGTCTTTTGTGTGCAACAGTTAAACATATACAAAAGGTTTGCTTCCAAACATGTGCAGGTTTAGGCTGTACATGTACTTCTTACACTACAATTATATGCCTTCAAATTGTATTCACTGATTAAATGGGATCAAAAGTATTTTTTTAAGAACTATCTGCATGCCATTCTTAATCAGACTTATCCACACACAAACGTACATGCATCAGAGAATCTTTATGTATCAATCCATTTTCTCATCTTGGAGCTTAACTGGCCTACTCTCATTTGCAATAATCATAAATTATGTGCAGTGTACATTGGGCACAAGATAACCTGGACCAAGTTCAAGTTTGTCATTTTCCAGGAGATCATTCCGTACTTGTGTCGTTTTGCTAATGTCCAGCTGATGATCACATAATTACCAATGTTCCTGGTGAACTTTTTGACTCCAAATATTTAACTCTGTACCTTATCGTCCAATCATATACAAGTGGATAGTCACAGAAATATACACATAAGCACTTGGATTCGCATGAATATTTGTATGGGTCATCATCTGTACCATTACTGTGTACCCAATACTACTATACTAGAAATAAGTATGATCAATAGTGTTTGAATCTCAATGAATTTCTAAATAAAGCACACCAGTCTAAAACACTTTACCAGAAAAATCTGAAACATCAATTTGATGAAGAGAAAAATGTGTTGGCATGGCAAAGTTAGTAAAACTGTGATTATTCTTTCTAATTTTTGGCTGGACCCCAACTTCAATGATAAAATCAGAAACATACTGGCTGCATGTAGTAGTAACATGCAGGACTAACTCATACATGTGTCAGAGCGAGTGTGTTTGAATCTAAAAGAGTGGCAAATGATTTGAAACACAATCTAAGGACAGATGGCCGGTTGACCAGACTGGGGCCAAGATGTGTTCGTCACAATACAACAAGATTGAGCTGGCATTACTGTTTGGTTTTGCAGGCAATGAGGAAGGATATCGAGGCATGCATACATGATTGTACGTATACTGTCAGCATTGCAATCTCATGTAAAACACACTTTCTATACTTTACTGCAGCTCTATAACATCGAGGCTGGCAATGCAGACTGTATACTGTTGCATGGGCGTGGCTACTTAGGCAACGTCGCGATCATAATATTATCACAAGGTACGAAAGCATCAATATTCCACCTGATTTTCAGTGAAATTCACGTGATTCCATTCACGGAGCGCGTATGACTTTAGCGACTAGATATTGCAAGCTTTTTGAACATCTTTGCAAAGATCTGAGCTTTTCCAGCTTATGTATAGGCCAAAAAAATCAGTTTGGCTGCCACTTAAGCGCTTCAGCAAGTCTGCATCCCTCTCACACAGAGAGTTGCTTGAATTGAGGGGCAGGGGGGCCCAGATTCTTTCTTGAACTTTTCTCGATCATTTGGTACCAAATTTGCCCAGGGAAGTTGCGGGCAACCCTGAAAACTAGAGAGCCTAAGATAAAGTACTACTTGCATACTGGACGCTCAAAGCTGAGTCAGCAAAATAGATGGATCACGTGACACTTTTGTACCTCCTCTGATCACAAGCTATCTTGCTGCAGAGTTTGCAAAACACAAGCGCTTGGACTAGAAATACTCTGTTGCATCTAACCATTTATACTAGAGTCAGTGTCGCTATCTTAGACTTCCAGTGTTCTAGCGAGGTACAGCTAGCGTACGATCAGGCAACTCTCGTTAGCTCGCTATACATATACGAATACGTAGTGGTAGTGGGTGGGGCCACGTAGCCAAAATGGCTGCCCGAGCGATGGCTCGGACTGAAAATCCTGGCATAGTTCAAGAACTATAAGCTTTTAGCTTCTGATACACATATTTTTTTTAGATGAACATCAGTACTCCATGCTTATGTCCATAATTTTCAGAGTAGATTTGCTGTTCTTCAGATTAAGAGTGAACACACACACACACACACACACACACACACGGAAAAAACGACTACTATAACCCTTTTTGGCGTGTTTCACACGCTGAGGCTTAAAGAGAGGCCAAGTGCCTCAAAACCTACTGTAGTGGCTTGTTGTAAACTACGATACACAGATGGTTAATAAAACTTTAATTGCAATGTCATGCATTAATACTAACTGCAGACATCAGCAGTGACCTCAGTGTTGCAGCTAGTACAATAAAGGTTGATAGTAGCATAAATATATAGCTATGGTCATTTTAGAAAAAGATTTTAAATTGATTCAGTTGGATTTTCTCCCTTATGCTTTGTGGACTGCTAACTTTGTTTCGGCCCAGTACCTCCATGACAGGAAAAAAATAAGAAAGATAACAAAAAACAAAATGAGAAAGAGGAAGACCAAAGCTGAGAGTAGTGCTCAGTGTGAACATAATAATTATATTCAAATACTCAAATATTACCACATACATGCGCACACACACACACACACACACACACACAAAGCATGCTAAATTAGCACACTAAATGCACACACACACAAAGCATGCAAGACAAAGAACTGGCACGGTATTAGTCACAGATTGAACTGACTTTCTCACTCATATATATCTATGTAAACTCCATGCTCCCGGACATTCTGACAATAACTGAAGACATATGTCACCAATCATATAGTAAAGATATAATATGAGCTTGTGGTGTCAAGATAGATATTTTATAGCCAACTTTATAGATTTATAGATCGGCACACCGTAAATGAAGACTTAGACTCTTGGAACTGTAAAGCTTCTTAACTTATGTGCCCAATTTGGTCTCTAGTAATGCTTCTGCGTTGAAATAGAATCTTGTGAGTGAAAGGTCAAAGGGGAGCCTGGGGACGCGAGGCTATGATATTATAGTGGTGCGCTCAACTCGGGAAAGTCGGGAAATTTTTACTTAATGACGTCATGTGTGTGCACATGCCATGCCATGCCATGCCATGCCATAGTCTCGTCCCCTGGGGACGAGACTAGCCATGCACACCACATGACAGGTCTTCCTTGAGCTTACGAAGCTTCTTGGCTTTTCGTTGCTCAGGAGTCAACTTTTGAGCTGCATTAGCTTCTTCATGTTTCCTAAAAATTACAAAAATTGAGATAAGAATGACAATGTCATTAAATGGTGGACACATGTGATTCGATCATGATGTACTGTTGTCTCTCGCAACGCGCAACTTAGTCTTTAAATAGATCATTACGGTCATCATGAATAATTAATATTTACATAGCAACGCAAACTAATTATAGCACCGCATGGTCGCTATGTGTCTATTGAGCAAATGCACACCATATAAGGCTGTTTAACCAGCTATATATAGTAAACAAACACTACTGAACAGTGCTAAGCGATCTGCGCAACAGCTGCAGACACTACCGTATAGCCAGAAATATTGACGGGGATTTTAATTTGACGGTTTGACGGTCAAAGTCCAAATCGTCAAATTTAAATCTGCCAATATTTTGGGCGCCGTATATGAATGTATTATGCGCACGCGCAAATCGTCAAATTTAAATTCGTCAATATTTTTATTTTACGTTCTGCGGAGCAAACCGTCAAATTTTTTGACCGTCAATATTTCCGGCTATATGGTATAACACAATGCGCATTGGTTACAGCTGCATGTCTTGTTACTATGCAAACTAATAGCACTCTTGTGGGTCTCGGACAGTTTTCCTGGACATGAATTAAGTGAAAATGGAGAGTACTAGAGTGAGTGAACACAACTACATGCAAAATATTATTCCACTTATTTTTTGCAAAGACATACAAGTAACACAAAAAATACGAATAATTTAATGATAAACACATAGGTACAGACTATGGAATCTTCAAACACTTTCCACCAGGAAAAGCTTAAGTGCTTCTGTAGGGTGTGTGCATGGCCAGTCTCTGAAACACAGCAGAACTCTCTACACATGTGAAGACTACAAACTTAGATTACTAGCTGCATTCCAGATCAATGTTGCTGCTGACGATCCTGAAGTTCACCCGTATTATTTCTGTGAGGCTGTCCTTCAAAGATCTGAGAGTGCTGCAAGATCAACTAGCATGTACACACCTAGTGTGAGAGTGTACAACTGGACTGGGCATGATGAACATTGTACCATTTGCAGTCCTCCTACAGGTGGAAGGCCTAGGAAGCAGAGAAAGAATAGAGGACGGCCATCTCTCACAAGTCCTCGTACCATTATTGCAGATATTAATAAGGTTTCATCTCCTAGCTTCATACCTGCCAACAGTGCCGACCATGATTCCAGACCATTATACACACTCTCCAAATCAAGTGGATTGAAGGATGAGGATATAGAGTGCTCTATCTGTGGACTCATTCTTGACCAGCCTGTCCAGCTTCCCTGTTCTTCAATTGTATGTAGAGGCTGCATTTGTAGGTAGGTCAAACAAGGAAAAAAAAAAAACACAAATAAATTGATAAATATAATTATATGCACATACACATACACACGGCACCTGTATCTAATAAAGGCACTGGTGGTGCACAAGCCTCGGCGCACTCTGTCACTTGCAACTTGTGATTAAGCAGCATAAATCACAGACAATGAACCAGATGAGCAATGCTATGATCATCAGCAAACCTATGGGCTACCTGAATCATGTAATATGAACATGCAGCTTAGCTAGCTGGAACTTGGCATGTGGAAGTTCACTGGTAAACACACTGACAGTGACAGCTAACTTGTAAGCTCAGAATTTTAGCTTGCAGTCAATTGAGTTACTTACCTGTGCAAGCAACTAAGCCACCCGCAGAGCCAAGCACATCACATCCAGAGGCTGAGTGCCTGAAGTCCAACTGTATTTCTAGATAACGCACACTACACGTGGAGGGTTATTGATGGGTGCGGTTTCGAATGTAAGCATTCAGAGAAGCACAAAAGCCTCGTATCTCAGAAACTACAGTGTCTTGCAAGATTCTACACAACCATTTTCAAGATAATTTCGATTCATGAACGTAAGTACCTTCGGTTTGGACCATAGAGCTGCCATTCTTCACATTATCCAGTAACAGACAGATGCGCACACACACACACACACACACACACACAAAACGACTACCGTAACCCTCTGCACGTGATACTCACGCGCTGAGGCTTAATAACTTGCAGGTGGATGGAGTACCAAGACTTACATAGCAGTCCAACATGTCCATGCTGTTACGGAGTACACACATGGATTGTTCAACCACCCAGTGAGCTCCTTGTGAGAGTCCTCAAGAGGGTACTGGTAGAGTGCTCGGTCTGCCACCATTCTCTCCACTATGAAGAATACCAGGCTCACATGAGTAGTGGGTGTATCACTGTGAGCTCACCAGACATGTCCGTGGATGAGACTATGTCTCAATCATTGACCACACCAACAAATGACACAGAGCAGCGTTTAGCTTCCAACCTTGTTAGGCGAATGCTCAAGAGTGGAGACCATGTTTCAGTCCAGCTGTTCACTGGTGGCCAAGTAAGAATAATAGACAAATACAAAAAACATTAGAAATGTAATGCAAACATAGGAATGGCCAAATCGTAAAAAAATGAGCAAACCGGCAAGATAGGAATGGTTGTTAGATTGAGTGAGTTCATTTCACTGTGTCACCTTATGTTCATATCCCTACTAAGCTCAATGACATTGTAGACACAGGAATGAACTTGCTCAATCTAACAACCATTCCTATCTTGTTTGCTCACTTTTTTACGATTTGGCCATTCCTACATTTGCATTACATTTCTAATGTTTTTTGTACTTGTTTGTTCTATTTTTTTGGAATAATGTTTATAATATCAGTGGAATTTAGTCTTTATAGCCTGAGCAGAGAACTTGCCAACAGGCCTACAGCCTCAAATGCCTTTCAGACAGCTCTGTGCGTTATTCGTAACTCGTGATTATTGCACATTGTTATGTAACTTTTCTTTGTGATCATGTGATGCACCTCGTGCTGAATTTTGAGAAAGAAAGTGAGTNTCCACAGCAAAACCATTGGGTGAGATTGAAGATTATGGCATTAGAATTGAGTTCCAAGCTCGTGGTTCCCCTCATGCACACTGTGTGATATGGATCAAAGATGCTCCAAAGTATGGTGTTGATGGTAATGCTGATGTGTGTGAATTTATTGATAAGTACATCTCTTGTGCAATTCCAAAAGAGGATTGTAAACTGAAAGAGTTAGTTTTGTATCTCCAGAACCACAAGCATTCCTCATATTGTAGAAGAAACAATTCATGTGGATTCAACTTCCCCCATCCACTTAGCTACTCCACACTAATTGCTGAGCCTAGTTCTGAAACAGATGATACCATGCCAGTTGCCAACAAGAATGCACTAGCAAAGTCCATAAATTAGTCAAAGATGGTGAAACTGATTTATCTCTTGATCAGTTGTTAGAAAAAGCAGAAGTGTCTGAAAGTGACTACATGAATGCATTGTCTGTGTCCACTAAAGGTAGTGTGATTTTGCTAAAACGTGAACCTAGTGAATGTTGTGTCAATAACTACAATAGTGCTGTGATGTTAGCCTGGCAAGCAAACATGGACTTGCAGTATGTCATGAATGCCTATGCCTGTGTTATGTATGTGGCCTCCTATATTATGAAATCTGATAGAGCCACGCTTCTGAGTGTTAGGATACAGCAAATCTAGATGAGTTCGGATTCTGCGACCCATTAACAGTTCTGACGGTGCAATCCCGGGTTGTGTTCTGTGGGGAGCGAGAGTCATCGTTCCACCCCAACTACGGTCACAAGTAGTGGACGAGATCCATGAAGGACATCCAGGAATTGAAAGATGAAGACGTTTGCAAGAAGCTACGTGTGGTGGCCCCGACTGAACGAAGACCTTGAAGAGAAGGTTCTAATTGTCAACAAAACAGGAAAATGCCACCAAAAGCTCCGATACAACAGTGGAGCTGGCCTGAGAAGCCATGGAGCCGCATCCACGTGGACCATGCTGGACCTGTCGATGGCAAAACATTGCGGATGCCTATTCCAAGTGGATAGATGTTCATATTGTATCTTCTACATCATCTGTCGTAACTATTCAAAAACTCAGAGAAACATTTGCAGCACATGGATTGCCGGAGGTTTTAGTATCTGACAATGGTACTGCCTTCACATCACAAGAGTTCAAACAGTTTATGTCGTCAAATGGAGTAAAGCATGTGTGCTCAGCTCCATGCCATCCATCCTCAAATGGACTTGAGAAGCGAGCCGTCTAAACAGTCAAACAAGGGTTGAAGAAAATGGATGGACCATTGGAAGTGAAACTGACAAGATTCTTATTTAAGTATCGAGTGACACCACAAGCAACTACAGCTGTTCCACAACACTGAGCTCTCCACGTCTCTGATGATATGGCTTCAACAATGGATCATCAACTGTTTCTGGCCACCCTTGTAGGGCAAACTTGTGAACTTTCGCCAGAGTGGAGTCTCTTCTTGTCCATGCTGTAATGTGGTCAGAGGTCACTAATGAAGCATCCAGTCTTTCCATCAGTAGCACTGTCTCGCCAGGCATTGGTACTTCTTTGTCCATACTTGTGCTTGGTAGCGGAAGGAGACTCAAACCATCTGCATTACCCTGGTCTACTCCAGGTCGATGCACAATAGAGTATCGGTAGCCACTCAACATCAACGCCCAACGTTGAATTCTAGCAGATGCTGTCGCTGGAATCCCTCGATGCTCACTGAATATATACATCAGTGGCTTGTGATCAGAATAGATGACAAATTCTCTGCCGTACAGGTACTGGTGAAATCGTTTAACGCCATACACTATGGCCAATGCTTCCTTATCTATGTGAGCATACTTTCGTTCAACTGTTGTGAGACTTCGAGAGGCGTACGCTACCGGGCATTCAGATCCATCTTCCATTCGGTGAGCTAGCACTGCTCCGAGGCCCACAGGCGATGCATCACATGTTAAGATCAGTTCTTTCTCTGTATCGTAGTGCACCAGTAGCTTTGGTGACTTCAAGAGCTCTTTGGCTTGGTTGAAAGCAGCTTCTTGTTCTGTGTGCCACTTCCACCTTGTGTTCTTTCGCAGTAACGCATACAGAGGAGCCGACAAATCTTTCAGAAATTTGGCATAATAATTGATCAATCCAAGGAAGGCTTTCAGTTCAGACACATTAGTAGGTAGAGGTGCGTCAGTGATAGCTTTCACCTTCTCACTCGTTGGTTCGAGACCCATCTTGCTGATACTGTGTCCCAGATACTCCACACGAGGGACTAAGAAAAAGCACTTTTGCTTCTTCAACCATAATCCAGCTTCCTTTAATCTCCTCAATACTTCATCTGGGTGAAGGATAGGTTGGTTGCACAGAAAGAGAATAGTGACCAACACCGACATTCCAGAAGCTTTGAAGTAGGTGACAGAGTACTCAGTCGGAATTTTAGACACGGTCTGAAATGGTTACCTGGACGAGTTACTGAGAAGGAAGGAAGCACTATGGTGAAGGTTCTTCTTGACGATGGCAGAACATGGAGGAGACACATGGATCATTTAATTCACAGCAAAACCCAGCTACCTACTGATGGTATGTCAGACTCTCACCACCATGAGAGTGAGTTCGAGTCATGGCTCGATTCTACTGTTGAACAAACAGAATGTCAGAGACCAGTGGACACTGATGAAGGAGGTTCGTAATTGGAACAACCGACTCCAGTTGTACGAAGGTCTACACGAGTTAGTCGACTTCCAGATAGACTGATGTAACTTTCAAACTTAAGAGAAGAGGAATTGTAAGATACTGAGTATTATTATAGACTATGTACTGTACATGTACTCTATTAGTTGTGATTATGTAATGTAGTACGCATGCGTGTTTTCTATTTCCTGTCATATATAATTCCAGTGCACTGTTTTAACTCTTAGTTGCTATTTATATAACAAGTTGTTATGCTATTGTTGTACGCGTGCGAAACACTCAACCATTTTTAACTCATCTTTCCATAGAGACCCAGACTTGTATAATTTAGCATAAGAATCACCAACTGTACTGAACAATTGTGACTGACCAACAGGGGAAGCTGATACAAGTCGCCAACAGCAAGAGTGCTAACACCACCAAATGTTACATCAGGGGATACACCTTTGATTTGTTGCAAACGTTTGTGAATCTCTAGCAACATGTTTGAGCCAACCATACTCACTTCATCAATGATCACTAACACAAGATGGGACAGTTTGCTACGCAATGTATTCAGTCTGTAATGACTTAGAGGCTGAAATCCACTGTGCTTGCTACGGCCTAGCAAAAATGCCAAGTAAAGGGTCATGCCATTAATATTAAAGGCAGCAACACCAGTTGGTTCAGTTAGCAATACAATCACATCAATGGTGTTTGACAGTTTAAGGAGCTTTAGTGTGTCAGAGTGAACAAGTCTTATCACATGTGATTTACCAACACCTCCAGGACCACTTAGAAACACTCTATATGGCTCAATGGGTTTGTTTTGCTTGAGGGCAATAACTGCTTCCTTACACCAGTTACGATGGAAAGTTACGATTTCTTTCTGTTTTTCATTCAAACCACGGAAAAGGCTTCTGTACTCATCTGCTGGTATTTCATTGCTATTGGCAGCACTTTCAAACCTAACACTCAACCCAGATCTAGACAAGTACAAAAAACATTAGAAATGTAATGTAAACATAGGAATGGCCAAATCGTAAAAAAGTGAGCAAACAAGATAGGAATGCTGGTC
>CAXIPT010000012.1:0-32121 GCA_964030475.1 Tethya wilhelma
CTGTGACAGAAGTGTGAATCAAAAAGTGATCCACCAGCCTCTGCTATTTAAATGTGAAATTCGTCACCTTGCCATTAAATCACAAAATTATGGATCAGTCAAGTATCAAGAAGTTCTTCTCTCCATTGCCTCCAGGTGCACCCAAGCCAAAACCCCCACGTACTCTACAACCAATGAGAAACGCCCCACCAGCCAAGAGACCAGTAGGAAGACCCAGAAAGAGACCTAGTTCTGAAGTAGTACAAGCACCAGCCACACCTTCAAGAGAGATCAATGAGTCTGATAGTTCCTCAACAACCACAAAGCCACCAGCAAAGAGAGTTAGAGCCAGCTACTCTATGAAGAAGAAAGAAGAAGTAGTCCAGTTTGCCAAAGCACATAGCATATACCAGGCCAGCAAGTTTTATGGATTGAGCACTGGTACGATTGGACCTTGGATGAAGATTGACTTTTCAAAAGTGAAAGGAACAGTTTTCAGGGCCCCCGGAAGTGGCAGAAAGATAACGTATTCCATGGAGAAAGAGTTGAAGCTTGTCCAATGGGTATTAGAACAGCGAGATCTTCATCTACCAGTGTCTGTTCAGTCTCTCATGGATAAAGCAGCAGAAATAATTTCCCCTACCTGTAATGGCTTTCTGGCATCAAGGGGCTGGGCTCAGAAGTTCATGCGACGGAATGAGCTTGTCATCAGAGCAAAAACTACTGTAGCTCAAAAACTCCCAGCAGCATTGGAGCAGAAAGTGACCAGTTTTTACACAGCAGTTAAACAAGCTGTCGAACAGAATAAGTATCCTCTTTCTCTCATCGGAAACATGGATGAGACACCAATGTATTTCGACATGGTATCCAACACCACTCTAGCAAAGAAAGGTACCAAAACAGTGTCTATCCGTACAACAGGAGCAGAGAAGAGACATTTGACTGTAGTTCTTGCAGCAGCTGCTGATGGATCTATGCTTCCCCCTGTTCGTTATCTTCAAAGAAATACGAAAACTCAAGAATTTAACAGTTCCCAAGGGCTGGTTCGTGACTTTGCAAAAAAAAGGATGGATGGATGAAGAGTTGATGAAGACATGGGTTCAAGAAATTTGGTTGAAGCACACTTCTCGAAAGAAGGCTCTGCTGGTCATGGATTCATTCAGCGCACACTGTACAGATGACATCCGAGACCTCTTGTCACGTAACAATACGGACATAGCAGTTATTCCAGGAGGATGTACATCTAAACTTCAACCGTTAGATGTGACTCTGAACCGACCATTCAAGTCAATTTGTCGCTCTGAATTCTCCAAATTCTGTCGCTCTCAGTTATCTGTGGCAGAAGATCCAACAAGTAGGTTGAAGACAGCATCTAAACAAGAAGTTTTGAACTGGCTACAGATTGCACAAGCCTACCTAGAAGCTCAGTCTCCAATGGTTGCTGGATCTTTCAAAGTAACTGGGATATCCACAGCTACAGATGGATCAGACCAACTGATTAGAAATCCAAGTTTGGTGGTGCAAATTCCAGAAGAAGCAGAAGATTCAGATGATCCATTTGAATCAGAATCTGAAAGTGTGTCAGACTCTGATCGTGAACTAAATGAGTGATTCTGAATGTAACACATATGTACTCTTGTCTTTGTGTATTATGCTTTTAAAAATTGTTTTCTTAGTAACAAGTATTATTGCGTTAGATTGGATTCAGCAGAAAATAATTAGACTGAGCATGCGCTAAATTAGATGCAGTGGGAAATTCCTGGAAATTGAATTTCTTGCGTTAAATTAGATCATGCGTAATATTAGAATAAAGACAGTACTAATTTTCCGTATAGAAATGTAGCAATGGTTGTATAGTATAATCACTGAAAATATGAAGACTGGAGCATGTTTCGCATCAAGTTGTCCGGTGACCTCTATTTGGCTCATTCTGAAACTTTCAGGACTCAACACACAGACCAACAGCCACACAGGAACTTGTTTCTTGAGTATACAGGGCTTCTGTTTAACAGTATTTAGTAATTAACTCTTGGTGCGCACATGTGCAGTACGGTAGTCGTTTTGTATGTCTGTCTGTCTGACAGATTTTTTCTGCACTCTATATCTCAAGAACGGAAGGCCCAGTCTTCAAAAGCGGCACACCAAGGTAAAATAATCGATATTATCAAAAAAAATTACACGTAGCATTCAATAAAACCTTGTAGTTCCTGAGATCTGAGGCTTTTCAGCCTCTCTGAGCGCTAAGCTTCGAGGCCACACCTGCTAATCATGTCCATTTCTTAGTGTGCGTTATTTAGAATTGATAAGGATACCCAGTTTCACTTGGCAGAAGCATGCAGAAGGAGTTGAGGGGCAACTAACTTACTTTGTAGGTAAACTTTAGCAAGCAATAACACTATACTCTTATTAACCATGCTGTTTTGCATATTATAAGCCCATGTTTTGAATCTAAGGCATCTGATCAGTGATAGATTGATGAATCACTGAGTCATGTAATGTGAACTTGCCAGCTAGTGCAGTGCTAGTACTCTGACTATATCTTTGCAGTTAATATATAGACAATCAGATTATTGTTAATGACCAATATTCTCTGTGTAGCCTGGCAGTCAGTCTGCGGCCAGTGCCATCCTCCTGGTCCTCCGGGGCATTATCCACAGTTATTATATAACTGTAGCTGCTGGGCCCACTGTTCATCGTACTAGTAGTTAGATTGTCATGGGTGACAATGTAGTAGGGCAACTAAAAATCAATTTTTTTCCCCGTATATCGCTGCACATTTGATGTACCAGAAGTAATCAGCCATGTAACCCGGGTCTTGGTGTAGACTGGTTTGTTCATTCAAGATAGAAGAAGAAGAAAAAATATTTAATAAGAAGAAGGTGGAGAAAATTAGAGGTTTGGCATACTTTAGTTGGGTACTTTAGCGATGATTTTAGGCCATGTTTTTGGGCTCATTAGAAAGAGAAAGAGCTAAATAGTAGTCTAAGAAGCCTTTTGGAGCCAAATGCTCAGTTTTTGCAGAGTTATTTGCATGAATGTTTGTATAGCACTAATGGGCCATCCGTGCCATTCCTATGTACCCAGTACTAACATACTGGGAATGAAAGCTCATTTCATGCTGTGTAATGGTACAGTAACTGGAGTAATGATAGTATTGTCAGTAACTGGTGTAATGGAAGTATTGCCAGTAACTGGTGTCTATTTTCAAACAATAAACCCTTCGATCACTGGCAATAATCAAAAATATGTAGTTTGTATAGAAAAATACACCCAAAAGCACCTTGGATTACCACACAATACTTCAATCTGGCTGAATCCGAGGCCATTATACACTAATAAGAATACTTTTTAATACCCACTTGAGCATAATAGAGTATAAATAGATCGTAATTTGCACCATTGTATTCAGTGCAATGAGAACATTCAAACAATATCCATTTTGTTATGATTTGCTAAACATAGGCATGATTAGGTCCTAAAAAGAAGGTTGGAAGCTCATTTCATGCTGAATACAATGGTATAATTTGTAGTTTTAAACAATTAACCCTTTGCTGGCAATAATCAAATTTATACAAGTAAAAAAAACATTGGAAATATATTGAGACATAGCAATGGCCAAATTGTAAAAAGAAAGCAAACAAGATGGAATGGCTGTTCGAGTGTCTGTGGAATTTTTCCTGTGTAGGCTGCATATAGTGCTCTCTTTCCATGTTAAGTCCCTCATGTTGCCCATATATAGGAAAAATTCTTTACACACTGAAACAACCATTCCATCTTATTTGCTTTCTTTTTACGATTTGGCCATTCCTATGTCTCAATACATTTCCAATGTTCTTTTTTACTTGTTTGTTCATAATACTTGTACACTATCAGTATGGAAATTATAGCGTATGTAACATATTTATGCTATCAGCATGGCAGTATAAAAGTTCAGCATCTCAGGAGGCTGGGTTGTTAGATTCTACTTGCTTTTCTCATCTTTTAAGTGCAACTAAGTATTCACCTCATTAACATTCAAAACTGAAATGTTTAGCACAACTAGCAATCTTCAGGTAAAGCAGGAGGCCAAGAATATTCCGATTCCAAATAACGCCCACTTATCTATCTAGTCATTTTGAAGTTTCAAGTAGCTTATGAATTCTGCATGAGTGTAGAAATGAATGGCGGCTATACAAAGAAGGCACTTTTGCCCTTGTATTTAGCAACTCAATGAGAGACATGAAAAAACGATGCCAAAAGGACCTGAAGACAAAGAAACCACAAATATCAAAGGCAAAAGTATATAAGGACAACATTCACATAATACTATTGTATTATAGTATAATTATTGTATTGTTATGTATAGCAGAATAAGTATAACAAAATTATTATCTTTGTTTTTCATCTTGTTTGTGTACAGATTGGCACATTTCTAAGGACTAATTTGATTTATGACGACAGTGATGCCTATGGCATCAGATTAGGCGAAGTGCCTAACTCGAGTGAAGCTACACAGCGAACTATTAAAGAGTTTGTCAGGAAAAGAGCTAGTGCAAGTAATCCAAGACCATTCTTGCCAGACAGCCAAGTAGAGCTAATAGTAAATAATAATCATAAATTTCAACCATGCTATTTCCGTACATTTCAAACATAAAGCTACCAAAGAATTTGTACCTATTCCCAGGTGAAAGATGCACTATTATTGTAGCAGGTATAAAAAGAAAAACAGTCATCTTTCCACTCAACCTTGCATGGAATCACAATTAAAATGCCATCTTCATCTTTAGCTCTACAACAGTTGCTTAGTAGTAAGCAGCTTAGAATGAGAGGAACAGCAAACCTTAAGGTTATGGGCTACCGTTTGCTCATGAATATGTTAATGAGTATGCATAGTTATTTTAGTGCGGACCAAACCACAATTTGTGCAAAACTGTTGGCATGATTTTTTGGCGTCAGTTTTTTTCCAAAGTATTCCGCATGTGACCGTATAAAGTGGCACGTTCAACGACAGAGAAACGGCAGCTTTTGTCTTCGCTTCTGCTGCAGGATCACGACAAGAAGTAAGTTTGAGCTACCATTTTTTTCAAACTATAAGAAAGAGAAGCCAACGGAATAGATCTGGCCCTGCAGACAGTTGGAAATAAGCATCTAACGCTTCCATACTCGACCTAGAACGTTGCCTCTTGAAATATACTGACGCCAAAAATTTTTGGCTACTCTTTCCGTTTGTATCTCTGAGCGCAGTAAGCCTGCTGAGGTTGTCTTTTCGCTGTTTAGGCCTGAAAGTTAAAAAGAATAACTGTCTAAGCTGTTTAAAATTTGGCAGGGAATTGCTGCAGTAATTTGCTAAAAAGAAACTTTTTATTCTTGCTCATTAAATATTCATAACAGAATGTACCCCGTAACCTTAAGTTACACCAATAATAATGACAGTAAGCTAGTTGGTTCCTCAGAAGAGGAAAACATCAACAATAAAGTCTACCTCTTGCTCAGCTTATGTTAACCACGAGTGTATTTGTGATTTATACATACGAGTGGCGATTGAAACATGCATGTGCAAAATTAATGATATGTTCATAAGGCCAGGCAAAGTAGGTTCATTGTTTCTCATCACCGCCCGCTCCTTTCAGAACTATGCCGCTTTGACTGTAATTATTGCTCTTTTGACCTTGACACGTGACTTGGTTTGATCACGTGATCCAGTAAAAAGCCCTGCCTCATGCATGCTCGTAGTTGCTTTGTTGAGAGATGGCTCTTCTTTGTCAAGTTTAGCTGTTAATGGAGCGGTGGTCATTCCGTGGACAATTTCTAATGTGACTCCTGGGCAAACATTTGAATCACTCTATGAGCAACTTCGAGCTGGGTCAGTAGGATTGTTTGAACAATTTGCTAGCAAACTTGGTTCTACACGTTTGACCACTACATTTGTGGGTCCAGCTAGAGACAACCTGTCCGCTGTAGACCCTACGCTGCCCATAGATCAAGTGTGCAGACTGTTTGGAAACTTTGCAAGACTGAATTGTGAGAAGATAGAAGTGGATTCAGCGAGTAGTAGCAGTGACACTGTACGACCAAATGCATTTCAAGTTTTGATGATGAATCAGAGGGCTCTGTCTCGTAAGAGTACACTACCATCTTGTATAGCAGAACTACAAAACAGGAAAGACAAGATGTTCAATGATCCTGTGCTGCTTTTTGAGAAGAAAGACTTGACGTGGGGTGATAGTGGTGACACACATGGAAGGAAATTCATATTCTCTCTGCGGGATATGTTGATGGGCACCACGAAACCCTCCAAGCCAGGTCGTGTGCCATCCCTGCACCATTCAACACATTCTCTGGGTACAACATTCCTGAGAAAAGCAAACACAGGAAGCGAGAAGCAGGAAGTTTGAGTTTGGATGTGCTAGTTAAGCATGTTGACTCATTGAAAGAGAGTCAAATGACAAGTTGGATGCAGCAGACAAGGTGTAGTGAGCTTCGGGAGATTGTATGCACGCTGACGACTGTGTTGGATGACTACTGCACATACATGAGAGAGAAGTGCAAGTAAATGAAAGCAATGCACGGTTCTGTGGTTGTCCCAGATTCAGACTCTGGAAGTTTATCTGTTTTGCCTCGTATCACTGTTGTCAGTAGTCGACTTAATCCCCTCAACAATGCAATACGAGAGAAACCCTGCTATGATAAGCTCTGTGTCAATGATTTCTGTTCAGCAGAACCCAAGAAAAAATACCAGTTTGTGCAGGATTTGAAGAAAGGTCTCACAGTGCCATCCGTGATGTACACTGCCAGTCTAGGTTCTGACTTAGAAAACCATTTTTTTTTTTGAGGATTCCTCAAGGTGTGTCACTGGAAGCAGCAACTGTCCAGAATATGCGTGTGATCAACGAAATCAAGCGATCTCTGAAAACGTTCCATTCCCGTGCTCTAAAAAGAGAGTTTGTTAACAAGTTTGGGCTGGTTACCAGAGGTGTGAAGTCCCATGTTCTTAGACAGATTTACCAAGAGTTGACAGGTACATATTGTATTATATATACAATGTGGTTTAAAATTTGTGGTTTGCATGCAGCTGGTGCACACACACACACACACATACAGGGGACGCTTTTGCTGGAAGAACAACTGACGAGTGTGAAATAAATGCAAGAGTTGAAGAAGCGATTCTAATGGAAGATCCTGACATCATACTTTATCTTAGGCACCTGAATCAAAACAAACCAGACAAGTATAGAGTGTTGTTGGGAGAACTGTCAGGTATACCTTGATGAGTGCACTGCTGTACACATGATTCAGTAACCTACATCCAAGAACGAAAGCAGCATCTCAGTATACAAAGAGACTTCCCATCAAAATGATGGTGCAGAAACGCCAGTTTCGTCAATACCATCCTGACAGTCACTACTGTGCTGCCATCTTCCGCTATCTTCGAGAGTATGCTGTATTGTTTCGGGAATCATCACTCTTTTTGTGCTTGAATAACAAGCACAAAGTAAAAGTTGGAGAACCTGGCACACCAGTTGCCCCTGCTGAGAGAGGAAAGCAGGTTCTTGTGTCGACATACAGTTTCCATGGAAGTGTGTGATCACGATTTTACAAGATTCAGTCTTTCTTGTCTTATATCTGTATTGTTAAATGTTGACATTCCGGCATCGATCGAAGGTTCATGGTATGATGGCCAGGGTTTTGTTGGCCTCAAAGAAGCTGTGTTTGAACCATCAAGTGGATTTAGGCATGCTTCTGAGCTGCATAATATCCTTCTGACCGAAATGGGGACGAAATCAGTTTTGTTTCTCTACACAGATTGTGGCCCAGACCATAGGACCACGTATGTAACCACTCAGTTGTCTCTTATTGCCCTCTTTTTGAATCTCAATCTAGACTACCTCTGTGCAGCCAGACTGCTCCCCACAATTCCTGGAGAAATCCAGTGGAGAGAATGATGTCAATTCTAAATCTGGGCTTCCAGAGTATTGGCCTCATGAGGTCTGAGATGAGTGTGCCAGCAGAAGCAGCCTTGAAAAATTGCAGCAGCATTGCACTTCTTAGAAAAGCTGGTGAGCTGTTCAAAGATGAAATTGCCAAGTCACTTGAATCTACCATTTCCCTTCTTGGTGATGTGGTTTGTCGCCTTCAACTGAAAGGAAAGAAGTTTCAGCTCTTTGAAAGCAGCTCCAGTGACGATATTGACAACTTCTGGGAGGTACTTCAATTGATTGAGCCATTGCTTGCAAGAAGTGACACAACAAAGAAAGATATCAAAAACAAAAATGATTTGCAAGCATTTTATGAGCATTGTTGTTGTTCAAGACACTACTTCTTTTCAATCAAAAAGTGTGGCGAAAGGGAATGTGAAATATGCAAGCCTCCTCTAGAAGAATTCAACAAACTCAAACACCTGACCCTATGAATGGGGAAGAAGGGCACTATATTTCGTTTGAGGAAACCTCAGATCAGGACAGACCATCTCTGGCAAAACAGCCAAGAAGATCCCTTCATTTTACACCCAGTGTACAGCATGTAAAGAACGTAGGACTTATGCTTCAGTGCGAGGAATGCCAACTGTGGCGCCTGCTGTATTCAAAAAGGAAACTCTCTGTACAAGACAAGATAGAGATTCAGTCTGTGATTGACAAGGCATCGTATACCTGTGGTGCTACTTTGCATGAACTTAATCTCACGGACAAGTTTTCGTGTGTGTGTGTATGTAAGAGAGCACAGTTGTTCTGACCCAGTAGAAAAGCTCTACTATTCTGCTGGATTTGAACCAATCTGCATATATTGTGCTGCTGAGGAAGTCCAAGAGTCTGATGGTTTTATCCTAAATGTTCTGCTTGCTCTGATAGACCATTAGTTGCTAAGAGATCTATTGTTTTTGTATGCAATTTGTACAGTGCCTTTGTGTTTCATGTGTGTTTGTACTTTGTGGTTTTCAATTGAATTATGATGATGTCATAATGAATAATGACTGCCCGCCCGCAAGAAAATTGAGGAAGTGGCTAATGAGAAACAATGAATCTACTTTGCCTGGCCTAAGAGCTTGATATAATATTTAATAGTTTGTTCTCCAGCAAACCCTCAATGATGTGATAAAACAACTGAAAGAATAAGCCGTGAGGCCTTATCCTAGTTGAGTCTCTTCTGCTCCTTCTCATCTTTTGAGCACGATCATTATGACAGATACTCTGAGAATGACAGTCATAAACCTGAAGACAGCTCTAGCAGTGGTGTACTAGGCACAGTGGAGCCTTATGAGCACTACAGATAGTGAAGCTATGATGACAGTTTATGTGATGAAGGCAGGATAGGAAATACTGACTAGTAAGTTTGTATAACCAAATTAGAGTATTATGTGGCCATATTTTCTTTCTCTCATATGTAAGATATGGTGGCTGTGTGGCGATAGCTACTAATAGGGAATCTTGTGAGATTGACAGGATAGTAGATAAAAAGGGAGAAAACGAAAATGATATTCAGTGCATTGTCACCACGATGGATTTGATCCAGTGTGTTTCAATTTGTGAGTTATACAACCAAATACTTTGCCTGGCGCTACCATTTTATTGCATACTGCCAACTATAAATAGTTAGTGCTCGGGTTGGTTAAGAAGAAAACAAGTGGCGCTACCAAGCTGTGTAGTAACTACAATCCATAACAAGTGTCCTTAATCTGAGTATGCAGGATTTAAATACCCAAAACTGTAGCATTAATTGTTAGGTTTTGCACTGAATAATGATTTGTACCTAGTTACATTTGTAATGAAAATCAACTTCTGTGCTCTTCAACAGCCTGATCTTTGGACAGCCTTTCATACAATGCACAGAGAGTTGGAGGTGATGTAGGCTTTACTGGTATGGTATGTGTCTATTGTGACAAAGCCCAATTGTAGCCGTCATTAGTTTTGTCACGTATTCTAAGAGGAATAAGACACAAGTGCCAGTGAATTGTTAGAACATTAACATTGTTTGAAGACTTACGATATGCTGAAGCTTCAACAACTTTTTTGACTACATATTCTCCCCTTCTTGTACTTGGGGAAAACAATACTAAATCGACGTTTTCCCTCTTAGTAACTGCCTGCTCTCGACATGAGTTTTCGATGAAGTTCAATGCAGCAATTATTGGGTCCTATATACACAACAATTACATCGAAAATGATCGTTCACAACACACAAACATCTGAATGAACCGCTGAATATCTAATCAACTGATGTGCAGTACCTTTCTCCCTTCACGCTTTTATACCGCGCTCTTCTCTCTCCACTCCAATCTTATCTCTTCGAGGTCTCTTGTGTGCACTTGGATTTCTTTGGCTAGATGACTGCCTAGAAAATACAGTTGGAATGACTCCAGGTTTCAACTCCTTCCTCTTCTTAATCCCAAACTGAACTCAGCCTCAAAACAATTATCTGTGAAATGCTTCAAAAAAAGTGCTTAATTGCCTTCCAGTGACCTGTTTCATGTCTTAGCTGAGGGTCTTTGGGAAACTTGTACAGAGTTGTACTGCTGCTAGAGCTGTTTGAACAATCACCTGAAACGCACTTGTATATACCACAGTTTACTACACTGTGCACGCATGCCACAAAATATTGCAATGCCTACTATTACGTCACGTTTGGACACACCCATATTTGACCACAACAGGAAGTAGATTTTCAAGATTGAAAATGTGCTCATAATCAGAGCCATTTACAGCAAAACCAGCAGTCCAATAATTTTTAAAAAATCATGGGAACCATAAAGACCATTTAAAATTTATTCATGGTACTTTCCCTCTAAAACATCCAAAACATTTTTGAGGCTCTGCATCAACAGCGGAGCCTTCAACAAAGATGCACACGTATTGAACTGCCCACAAACCCTGATGGGTGTGCTAATAGGGACCACATGTGGGTCAATGAAATTCTCGTTGTTTGACAGTGATCTGCACTTTACTTATCATTGCATCTTGCATTCCAACAGCATACCAAAAGACAAACACTGTTTACTCCACAACGTGTGGGCCATGCTTCACCAAAACACTCAATTGACCATGGAGCAGATTAAAGGCATCTTGAACTACAGGATAAAAATCAGTCCACATGGCTTGGAAGGAAACCACACCCACAAATAAATTAATTAACTTTTTTTTCAATTTTGTCTCAACTTTGGTTGTACCACAGAAGCCATATGATATCGAAGGTATTGCCTTGCTTTAAATTTTGTATAGTACCCAGACAGTCATTTTAACATGAAGTTTTTAACAGACAACATTTCAAGTTTAATGAAATTCTGAACAATCATTGTTCACAACCACTAAAGCAAAACAATCAATACAGCAAGCAATCAAAATACTCGTCAAGTGCTGACACAAAGGACTGGAGCTCACTGGCAGTTTATAGTGATACTTTGGCAATTGTTACAGGATGCAATCCAACAAGAAGTGTACATGTTTTCTTTGTCTTCTATGACCTTTGTTTTCTTTTCGGTACTTTCTGACGTCTCTTTGTGTTGTTTCATTGAAGTATGCTTGCACCTTTGGGGACAGTCAGTGCTGTGATGATCCTTTCTTTCCATTATGAGCTGTTCCTCCTTATACCTTCCTGATACAATTGAATATAGTTGTGGTAACTTGAGTGGTTGGTTATAAACCCTTGACATCTGCTTCCTCACACACAATAGTACAGATTCTGTTGGGCAATTTTTGTACTAGACTTTTTGTTTCTAGATGAGAAGGGGTGTCAAATAGAAGTCATCAACTACATCAGGTGGTCGGTGTTCACGGTCAATAGCCTGACAAAGCATCGTCTAGGGTTAGAGACATTAGCATACTGATACTTTTATCTATTTCAAAATTTCCAAACTTTTCGCGCGAAAATAAAAAAAATCAGGCACAATCTTCAAAAACCAAGATTGAAAAATTCTAGCCTATGATATAAATACGGCTACAAGGGTAAAAAGTTCATTAATTGAAGAAATTGGAGTGCCAGTGGATTCAGTTCAAGACAAAGTTTCAAGGTACAATCATAGAGTATGGTACGAATTGCTATATGCTAAGTGAACCAAAGGGTTCGTGGTGCATGCTGGGGAAAACGGGAGTGGGAGGCATAGTTAGTTATAGTTAGTCCGCAAAGTGCACACGATGAGATGAGAGATCATTGCAGTGTATTTGTTTCTATCTCTATATCTCGGCCAGTATGATGGGGAAATCAAAGCAAAACCCAAAATGAGTAACGAAAGCTGGGATATGTACATGCCTCAGTGAAGTCGATGTCTTATCCAACTGCTGTTCACATATAGTTACCAGGATAGTGTGAAGTGCCTACTGCTTGATCAACCTCCTTGGCAACCACTTCAGAAAGGATGGAAGCAGAGTGGAGATTCATTTCGAAGAAAGGCTGTTGTGATCCTAGTAATGCCAGTAACTACAGTGAATAGTCACGGTAATCAATTTGAAGATGAAGTTTTCTATTTGAGACATATTTAATTACCCTTCCTAGAGATGTGTCATGTAGTCTTCACGAGGCTGGAGAATGTGGGCTGACTTACAGGGGACACAGTGACTCGTATGACTATTGCAGTATTCTTCAGTGATGTGATTTTCATAGATACCAGTAGACTCAGAATCTTAGAGAAAATGCAGGTTTGCTTTGACACCACTATGCTCTTCCGCTCTTCAACTTCTGGTTTTGGGATCTCCATTAGTATCGCTGCTCGTCATTACAGTCATCAATATCACCCTGACCATCACCCACATATTCTCCCACAGAATGGCCAAGACTATGAAGATTGTAGGGCGTAAGGTCTTGCATTTCTTCAAAATGTTCATGTAGAAAGTATGTGTTTATGTATTTAGATGAATACTGTATAGCATAGTAAGCATTTACCATTTGTAAACGTACTCCTTTTCTGATCTCTTCTGACGTTTCTCACTCCACTCAGTCACGATGCTGGTCACTGCTGATGTTAGCATCTCCACTCCCATGTTGAGACAGCACAGCACCTTCTACATTGGTCCAATGTTCTATCATGGTATAACAATTATGGCATTATTATGTGTTAGAACTATTGTTGTTGTTGTATACCTAGCCTTACACACATACTCAGGGCGGTTAAGGTATGTCCAATGAAATTGTGCACGCGCCCCGTTAAACATTGAATTACGTCATACTTTGCTGCCAAATCACTAGGCAACCACCGCATTATCAATGACGTAATGTTTAATTTACGATCGCGAGTTGGAAAAAGTCGGCTCTACACCTCAAAAATCAAGACTAAGATGGTTTTTTAGCTTTAGTTTTTACTGATTAGGCTATGTAGACCTCGTAGAGTGAGCTACAGAAGTCTCTGGGCAAACTTCCGTACGCTAATTTAATATGACGTAATGCCCAAAGTTGGCAAAGGCCGCATGGTTTGCAAGTTTTGTGTACAATTTGATGTGAATTCCGGCCAACACATTTGCAAGAGTTTTAGCAAGCTTTTGAAGCTACGAACGCTAAGTTTAGAATAGTTTTAGGTGATCTATCGGAGGGATTTGGGAATTATAGCACAGAAGGTGAGTTATTTGCATGAATAGGTCTAAAAACCATGGCAATAAATGTTTTTTTGCAGCTAAATTACAAAATACTTAACAAATTCAAGAATCCCTCCGATGAAAACTTAGTTAGTACGCTAAAGTTTAGCCTTAACTATATAAGGCCGCTTATTGCTATGATCTTCATAGTTGGCAAACTCAATTTAGTGTTTTTCATATGCCTAACTTCATTTATTCGTAGTTAATTAAATATTTGCAGTTAATTAATCTGTTAAGATACTGAAAATAGATTATAGTTTTATTATAAATACAAATATTTGATACTAGTTTTCTGGTTTCTGAATTATCTGCATTGGAAATCCATGCCAAATTTGCTGCAAAATCTGGTGGAACATGCCTTAAGGGCCCTGAGTAGTGTGAATGACCAAGATCTGTTCTCTTATCTCTGTACAGCAGAGCCAATCCATGGAACCCCTCCACAGTGTTAGTTGTCATCCTTCCTTGAGAAGAGACATAGTCTGTCTTTGCAGGACAAGAGAACTTATGAGATGTCTGATAGGGCTTGCCATCTTTCTCCTGTGTGTGTGTGTGTGTGTGTATAATTGTAGAAATGTGTTGTGTATTGTTTTTTTCGTGTTGTTTTTTTACATAAAAAAAACTAGAGTGGGCACTATTTAGGTTGTTGCGTGTATTGCACTCATCATTCAAGCAATAATGATTGTGATCGCATTGGAAAATGTCTCATACGGGTCACTGCTCTCCATGATGGTACCAGAGGCAATCAGGTTCTTCAGTGCCCACTTGCAGCTAGCAATGAATGCTTCACTCATTCGTTTGCAACATCCCAGCTTCTTGGCTTTGCACGGTAATGAGTCATCCAAAGGTAACAATTCATACTGTCGAGTAATATCTTGAGTGAAATTACTTCACATTTGTTCTGCTTCACTTTCAGAAGCTCAGTGTGAAGTGTCTTAGCACAGTTGTTGCTGCAATATGTGATGGTGCCTTCTGGGAAGTGATTGCAGTAGGTGGCATTCAATCCTTGTCAGTAATAAGACAGTGAAGCCTGCTTCCTTCACCTCTTCAAAAATCTCATTGAACATGTCTGCCTCTGCTTCTCCAGATGTTCCTTCCCAGTTGTGTCATCTCCCTCTCTTGGTTCAATGTTTGAACCAAGCAATGTTTCCAGTGACATAGTCGTGGAGTGTTGCTGAGGAGTTGTTAGAGTAGTCTGGTAAAAACCGTCATAGGAGTTCATGTCATCTCCTCTAGAGCGAACTACCTCTCAAACTTGCTCACACGACCATTCCGCTAGCTGTGCTCAACCCATTCCATGATTCGTCTCTCAGAACAGGATGGCAAGCCAAGAATATTGCAGGCTAGAGTGTATTTTGAGAAGAGTTCACCGTTGAAGAAATGGCAGAATAGTTCAACAGCCAAGATCTTGATGACAATTGCAGGCTCTCTCTTGCCATCGGGAATTACCACTTGTAGCCGAGTTGAGCATGGCCTAACATGTGATGAGACCTGGCTGACATCTAAGTTGCACCCAAAAGACTCCATCGCCTTTGACACTGAAGTGGTGGATGGAGTGCTCTTAGTACCTCCTGTGGCATGATCTGGAGCTGAAAGAGACTGGCTCTGGCTGTGGTTGTGGTTGTGGTTCTCCATGGCTCTGGCACCACAACTGGAGTATTTATATTTACTATACATGAATACTGTTGTACTATATAATATGACAATTTTCTTACTTACCACTACTACTTGACCTAATAGATTGCACAGGTTATAGGGATTCCACCGTTTATCCCTGGCTGAAAGGGTTCCTTTTTTCTTGCACTTCAAGTTTACACAGTGACAGTAGTTGAAACCTCACGCTTTTTCTAACTACCATGCTCATGCACAGTAAGAAACTATTTTATCATATTCATAGCTTTGCTTGTTGCCTTGACATAGCTTTGTTGTCTCATGCATAAGTAATTACCCTTGTCAAGGCTGACTACCCTTAAGCACAATTTTGCTTATTTTGCCACAAAAGACCCAGGCCTTAAGTGCGCAGTGTAGACTCTGTACTTACTCCAAAGAACCACTGTGTTAGGATGTTGTAAGGAGTACAAGGGGCAGGTCAGGCAGAACATGCCATTGCAAGTTGTAGAGGGGTGTAAACCCTGACAGTTTAGGCAGAAATTGGCTCCAAGTTGGATTGGCAGGAGATCAATTGTATCCGGAACAAGTCAATGCAAGAGACATTGAGTGGTCACAAGAAAGAGGGATTAGGAAAGATACGTGGATATGAAGCCAAGATCCATGTTGATCCCAATGCTTAACCTCAGTTTGACCATCCATGATCTGTACCTTATGCATTACGTAGCATGGTGGAGGACGAGTTGGATTGTCTTGTGGCAGAGGGTACTCTTGAACCAGTAGAGACAGCTCTGGCAAATTTAGGACCGACTCAAGGGAAAAAAATTATTTGAACTAAGAATATCTTTATCGTTTAACATGCTCTCACCATAGTAACGCATGTTAATGATGCTCCAAACATCCTTAATGATTTGCCCTGGTTACCAAAGTCACATGACCAATCTGATTATAAATACTCTTGAAAATATTTTTAATTAAAATTCCAGAAATGATATGTAGTTGCCATGGCAACCGAACTTTATGTGAAATCTTGTGTTTTAGTACTATTCATAAATATTTTGGATATCATGTTGCCATAGAGAGATATGCAGCACTTTCCATTTAATGCACACCAAAATTTACTGACATACTACTTCTGACCCTGAGCTATCTTAGAAGGAAGCAATGTGGTGGACTGGTCCTTAATCTAGTGTATGACGTCATTACTTCCTTACTATTTAATGTTCCGTTTGTGTAAATTGCATCAGTTGTTGCCATGCTCAGTGTCATATGAAGAAGTTTGTGATCATTTTTGCAAATTCACAGCTTGTCACACCTTTTGACATTGGAAAATGACCATAATTGTCTATAATTTGTATGTTTTTCTTGAATATTTTTTTTCATAATTGATATTTCAAATTTTGCAACCCATTCTAAAGTTGTTCAGTCTTTCTTCTATCTGATGATGCTTAATTTGATAGGTATTTGTCTTATTTTCCCGCGGCATTTTTCACTTGAAAGAGACAACTCTAGCCATTCACTCTATTGAACTGTATAGCAACTGAGCTGGCAGATCCAACAACCCTTTACCTTTTTCTAGATTTTCTCCAATTATAAGAATTTAATGGAAAATTGCAACACGTGGTGATGTTGTTTAGAGCCTCAGCTTACTTTTTGCCAATCATTGTGTTAAGCAAAAGTGAGTTTATAGCGTGGCAAAATTGGATGAAAGTTCAGTTTGAAGGTTCTTGGTAGCATTACTAATGTACAGTGAGCAGTGATAGTCACACCTTGGTCCTGAGTTCTCACTAATTGGCACCTGCTGAATCAAAGGCTCTACTAATTTGCAGTTCAAGGAAGACATGAGCGTTTTGACTTCTTCATATGTATTAAAGTTATTCAGTAAAATCCATCTATGAGCATTGCGTGTTGCTACAATACATTTCTACACGAATGCCTGCATGTGGTGGAAAAGAGTGTGGTAACTCCACACATTTATCCTTATTACTGTATGGACAGGAACGTTAGTACAGTCTCTGGATCTGATCTGCATGTCTGCACTGCAGCATTACGTGTCCAAATACACATTGGAGCAATTTCAATCCATCGTATTGTTTTCTTGAGCTTCAGAGGAGGTATGACAAGAGTGCGCCTAGCAAGTGTGTTAATTGCATTCCAATATGTGACCCCAATACTTCACAGTGTGAGTTGATCACTTGCACCCGCTTGCCAGCTCAGCAAATGCGCACTCATAATGTATACCTCTCTGGTCGAGTGTTTCCATTTACATGCCCTCACAGGCCTAACTTAACCTAAGTCATGCCTTCTAAAACTCTTTTGTGGGCGGTGGTCACTAATAGCAGACATAGAATAATTTCTGCTCTGTGGCCACACACAAACTTAGTGTTGGATGTGTAGAGGAATATCTCACTATTATTCTTGTCAGGTTGTTTTTGGTGGTTGCCCTGGGACTACACACTAGCGAATTAGCCCACTGAACTACATCATCATGGAGTATTCTAGTGTAATTATGCCCACATCCTAGCACCATGCATGCAGACAGATATGTGATGTGTGGTTTGCTGGGTTACTAAGTATTGTTATCCTTTTCCTTCTACAAGGTAATTGATTTACATGCGTGCATACATATACATGAAGTTATGTATTATGTGATTATTAATTTTGTATTGATGTTTTGTTGGCTTTGAAAAATTATTAGTTTGTTAATTTTTCTGGTGGCATAATGTAATCATGAATAAGTGATCAATGAATGAGAATCTGATACTAGTTAGTTACTGTATTAGTTCTATCTTGGGGTTAAAAGCAAGAGTAACTCTTATTTGGTAACATATTACATATGAATTAACCAGAACACTTCAAACGGCATTGACTGGCCGCAATAAGGTTATTAGTATGTAGAACATTAGCTTCATACACAGAGATGCATTTGGCTACTCTAGAACAAAGAAAATGCCATTGTAATAAACTTAACAAGAGCAGGAAAATGAAGATCTTGTTGACTACTATACAGTTGTTTGTAGTCAGACAAAGCTTCTGTTCAGTGTGAACAACAGTCCAAGAATGAAAGTGAGTGCTGTAGCTTTTGACTTCCAGTAACACCTTGTGTGTCTGTAAAACAAAGGTTTCAGTCACACTGGCAAACTGTGGGCTTTCCGTCTCCTCCACATAATGCTTTACAACCACAACAGCACCACTTTTAACGTGTACACCATTTATCTGGACTCAGTTGGCTCTGTAAAGGATTGAATGCAAACAAACACTAATAAGTATGTCAATCAATACCTAGCTAGCTCACTGTTTAGCTTTGGTGGTGATTGCTATGCAGATAAGTTTTATCACACCGTTTTTCTAGAATTTTTTTTGAAGAGAATATTGTTGGTCCCACACCTATATACGTATTTCCAATTCAATTATTAACACGTACATGTTACAATATTCCCCTTGTCCTCTATCTACAGAGGTGAAAAACCTAGCTTGTCTTTGACCCCTAACTTACTAGCACTATTATAGCCTGTCAAAGAATAGCCATCCAATAGTCTTGTCAGGATGGCCTTGGAACTTTGTACAATCGGTTCAGACCATATTAATCACATCTGGCCTCAGCAAATGTCACCCTCTCCTTTTGCTCATTCACGTATACATGCAAAGTTTTGAGAGGACAACCAAAATATTTAGTTTTTTTTTTGTTTTTTTTTGCAAAAATTAATATGGTCCAGGGGACCAAGCTACGGATTTCACAATCAGAATTCCAGTGACAGTGCTCTCTATTTTTTGCTCCACTCACATATGGTGTGGAGAGAGGGGCTGGCCTACTTTGCAAGGCATGCTTGGAAATATTTCCTAAGCAATAACTCTTCGCTAGATCCTGATGAGGGAAGACGGTCTAGCTCAATGGCCTGTAACTTTGTTAACCCTTGATGCGCTTGCGCACTAAGGATTAATTATGGTAGTTGCTTTGTCTGTCTGTGTGTGTCAGATGGTGTGGTAGTACACAGTCACATTTTCTGGGGGTAATTGGAACTTTTTTGGAAAAAGTTACGGCTAGGTAAGTAAAACGAAAAAGAAAGTTCTTATAGAAACAAAGATCAACATTATCCAAATCTGTTGAGAGAATGGCATAATTCTGGCGTATATTGATATTACAATATGGTTTTTAACAGACTTTCACCAGGAACAAACTTTATTTGCTACAACGTTTCGAGAGCACTCTGGCTCTCTTCATCAGGTAGAATGATACAAAGCAATACATACATGGATTAAATAGTACAGATGTGGTTCTAATAACCCGGAACAGGAAGTAGGTGAGAAAGAAATTTCGAGGGGGAAAAAAAAAAAAAATTTTTTTTTTTTTTGAGAAGTTTAAAGCTGCTTGAGGAATGGATTCCATACTTCACTGATCTTCAAACCCGTGTCTTGGTTGAAACTTTGGTTCAGTTTGATGTGTAGGGCCTCTTTGATCCTTCTTGAGGTGAGCTGGTCATCTGCTGCCAGGATGCTGCAGGTGTCAAAGTCTATCCTGTGGTCCTCCCGTACGGCGTGGTCTGCAATGGCTGACTTGTCTACTTGTAGAAGGGTACACTGTCTCTTATGTTCTTTGAGGCGGGTCTCCAGTTTCCTACCAGTTTCTCCTACATAGACTTTGTGGCAGTCCCGACATGGAACGCAGTAAACAACCCCTTTCCTTTGGAGTGAATCGGTCCTGGGTTTTGTTGGCTTTGTGGAGAATTCTTTGTATTCTTTTACTGGTTCCTTTCACATAAGGGATGGAGATGGTTGTCAGTGGTTCTCTCTTCTCTTTGTTTGTTGCCTTCTTCGTGAGTGCTCTCTTGATGAAGGACCTCGGGTAGCCATTGTTCTTGAAGACTTTCATCAGGTGTTGCCTCTCTTTCTCGACATCCTTTGCATGCGTGCATACCTTTTTGCCTCTGCGTGCCTGTGTTCTGATAACACTCGTCTTCACTTGGTGGTGGTGGTAGGAGCTATAGTGTATGTACTTGTCAGTGTGAGTGGGTTTTCTGTACACCGAGGTGTGCAGATTGCCGTCCTCATCTCTGATGGCTTCCACATCCAGGAAGGGGAGTCGACCATCTTCCTCGATCTCCATGGTGAACTGGATCGTCTTGCGTAGGCTATTGAGATGTGAGAGGAATTCTGAGAGCTTGTCCAAGCCGTGTCGCCACAGGATGAAGGTGTCATCAACGAATCTCAGCCATAGTTCAGGTCTCGTCTCGCATGTGAAGGATGTCGAGAAAGAGAGAAAGTGAAAGGAACCAGTGAAAGAATACAAAGAATTCTCCACAAAGCCAACATCCGCACAGCCTTCTCCACCAGGAGAACTGTCAGATCCATGCTAGTAAATGTAAAACCCAGGACCGATCCACTCCAAAGGAAAGGGGTTGTTTACTGCGTTCCATGTCGGGACTGCCACAAAGTCTATGTAGGAGAAACTGGTAGGAAACTGGAGACCCGCCTCAAAGAACATAAGAGACAGTGTACCCTTCTACAAGTAGACAAGTCAGCCATTGCAGACCACGCCGTACAGGAAGACCACAGGATAGACTTTGACACCTGCAGCATCCTGGCAGCAGATGACCAGCTCACCTCAAGAAGGATCAGAGGCCCTACACATTACACTGAACCAAAATTTCAACCAAGACACGGGTTTGAAGATCAGTGAAGTATGGAATCCATTCCTCAAGCAGCTTTAAAACTTCTCAAAAAAAATTTTTTTTTTTTTTTTCCCCCTCGAAATTTCTTTCCCACCTACTTCCTGTTCCGGGTTATTAGAACCACATTTGTACTATTTAATCCATGTATGTATTGCTTTGTATCATTCTACCTGATGAAGAGAGCCAGAGTGCTCTCGAAACGTTGTAGCAAATAAAGTTTGTTCCTGGTGAAAGTCTGTTAAAAACCATATTGTAATTATCCAACAAAATTGATGTACTTTTTGCTTGTAGTAATTCCTGTGATATTGCATGCAATGAGGAACATCAACACTGAATTCTTGTTTGGGTTGTGTGTGTAACTTTACTCAGGAAGTATTTAATGATATTTCCATGACACACAAGGATCTCGGCAAGTTTCTTAACTTGAATTAGGAGTCCTAAATGCTTTCTCAAATTATTGTATATTTTTTGAAACGTAGCTTTGTTGTGTGATCTGAATTTGTGTATTATTTCAGTAGTCTCTGCTGCTCTTGGAAGAGCATATGAAATGATATTGATAAATCAGGAATTTAGCATTAGAAACACTCTGTGCTTGTATTTTTCCAAAATCTGTTAACCCCAGGGCCTGCTTCTTACATTCCTTTCATGTCTTATTAGAAGAATAATTCTCTCGCATTTTTCCATGGGACTTGATTTTACAACTGCGGAAGAGATTCTAGTAGTTTTAAAAACAGTAGGCTACTTGCTCATATGCATGCATGATTCAAGTGTGTATAACCTGTACGATTATGACGTCTGTACTGTCACACCACATGACAAATTGTGCAGAAGCACAATTCTATACAGCCAGACTAAAACTTTATTAGGCACAGTATAAAATGTCTATATATGAAAGATAACTGAGTAATGTATCCCAATTTATAGTCAAAGACATGTGGATATCACTAGGATCCAGTGAGGTTGCACCAGTTGGGTCAGCATCTGCACACACACACACACACTTAATAGTGGGTTGGCCACTTAGATACCTGATATGAGCGTTCCTTCCAAGAGCTCTTTTCTTTTGTACTATACATCTTTATTCTTTCTTATTCAAGTATTTGCGGTGAGAATGCAGCCACAGTATAATATTATAAAGGGAGAAAAATTGTATTGAGTTTCAGCTTACATCTTTTTTCTTTTAAAAAGTACATCAAGAAGCCCGTTGGCAAGACTTTCAGCTGAAGAAGTCTGATTTTCAACTTGTTTTATGAGTTTAGGGTTAAAAAACTCTCTACCCTTCTTTTCTATAGCCAAGATAACAACCTATGTGTTTGGAGGTGATATGTACTTGTGAATGCAAACAGAGATATTTTCGCGTTGAAATTATTGCGTATGTTAAAATTCCTCATGTTTAATTTTCGTACATGTGTTAAAGATGTGCTTTCTTTGACTTGGTAATTCTCGAGACTGTTGGTATGAACAATAGAGGTCAACAAAACAGGTGTATTGAACTACTGTACCTGCATGTGTAGATATTGACCTTCTCCTGGCAATCCTATACATGTATCTTTGGTAGTGGCTGAAGAGGAAATGGGTGTGCTCTCTTTTGTCTAGGTAGTTCTTGAGACTGTTGGCATGAACAATAGATTGTGATTGTGACTGATGTGGCGTATGGTAACAGGTTATCACGCAAGCTTGCACACTTGCGTTTACATGGGTTGCCATATAAATTACTGTATGATGTAGTTTTGGTCAGCATTATCATTGATCCAGTCAAGAAGTCAAGATCTTTTGTAAGTCGGTAAATTTTTTGCGTGTTGACATTGCCCATTTAATCGTCAAAAGTACATGGCAAGCGCTTCAGAAGGCACAATATAATTGCTTTGTTAGACAGATTTGGGACAGTTGAAAAAAGATAAAGTTTGAGAATGGATTTTTCTGGAAAAAGGGCATTTCTGTCGGACATTTTGGGTAGATTTTGATTTCTTTGTGGGACACGAGACAGTGGCTTCAAATCCGAGAATCTCCAGGGAAATCCAGGACAGTTGGCACCTATGTGTACATTTCCACGCTTATCCTAAACATGCTCATAAAATTTGTACAACAAATACTTTATGAATAATTTAAAGTTTTCAATTTCTCATGAATAATTAATAATGCGGCAGTTAAATACTGTTGCTATGCCAACCAAAATTTGTCATAGGATTCGCTAACTGTGAAGTATCCTGATCTGCCTGGCTCCAGCTAGTGCATGACATTTATTGTGGTCAAGATACTGCAAAAAAAAGTGTTTCTGATTGTTGTGCTTTATTTAGAAAATCAATTGTAATTCTGTGCAGCAATTGGCAATTGGTTGCCACAGCAACTGCCACCTAATCAATAATTCATAAGAAGCTAATTATGCAAAAATCACATATGTCATGTGATAAACGTAATATATTATACTATCTATATCTCCATTTACATTGTCGTGTCATGTATAATTCTGAAAGTTATAGAACTTTTCAAATGTGTACCAAATTAAGGAAACTACATGGGCTCAGTCCTTAATACACCTGAGCGTGAATTTGTTCAACATCACAACGTCTCTTACGTCTGTCTTCCAACTGGAGGCAGCTCCCGTGACTTCTGCAATAGTACCAGGCAGCCTATTCGGACTACCACTCAGATTCTTAAAGGCGCAGTTGCACGGAAGTAATTATGGCGCCATTTTTTTTGAATTCCAGGCCCAAAAATCAAAAACTCAATCTGATTGGTTGAAATACGTCATGGAAATGTATTTATTTCGCACAGTTAGGGAGAATCGCATATTATTTGTCCATGTGTTTGCGATCGAGAATGCACGATGAAAATCGGTGCAGAAAAAGGAGCTGGGTTAGCTAGCAAACTAGTGAAGAGTAAACTAGAGCTTTTCATGAGCGTCGGCTGTATTTGAAGAGCGTGGACACTCGTATTAGTGCTGGTCTATATTCTGCGTGCAGGAATTAAGTGCATGTAACCTCCGTGCGACTGAGCCTTTAAAACAAAGACTGGCACCAATCTTAAAGTTTCCAACTCGATGAATGATGTGAGTAATCTTTTGATTCAACTGTATTCCTTCAACTCATTGTGCAGTATTCTGTTGAAGCAAATTCAAATGACTCCTCAAACTAGTGTTAAACTCACAAGGAGGCACTCCTATTGTTGAGTGTGGAGAGATTTCATATATGACAACAAAATCTTAGAGCAAAGTTCTATCTGTAACTTTCTTGAGGTCCAACACTCAGCCAAACCATTGCTTGCTGGAGTCGTTGTAGTGTGTTTTATGCCATTAACTCTGACTTAGAGATCTTTGACTGACAAACCAGAACTGTTGTCAGTGACAATCGTCTTAATTGGGCTACCCACACTTGAGTACAAAGCTCTTCGATCACAGATTGTGAGGTCACGATCATCGCCTCAACCCACTTCAAGTGAGCAGCAATAAAAATAAAAATGTTATTCCCAAAAATATAACCCATGAAATCCAAGTGCAACCGTGACTAGGGCCTGGATGTCCATTTCCAAGCGTGAAATTAAAGGTACTAGGGGAGCAGAATGTACTTCTTGACACAAACTGCACAACTGAACTAACTCCTATTATGTCAGCCATACCGGATTACCAGAAAAACCTGGCTAGGGTTATGGCTAGGGCTTTCATCTTTGTAATCCCATAATTACTCTCGTCAAGCTCCTGTAACACTGCTTCTCTTCTCCGCTTTGGAATGATCATGTGGTTTCATCACAAAATGCAGCCATCATATGCAAACAGCTCTAACTTTCGAGTCAAATGAAGCCTAACTTCAGGGTCACAATTCTACCGCCAGACATATATAATAGGACATACTGTAGTATACTTTTGAGAGTGTTGGGAGATGACTTATCCATGAGTTAATGTAGTAAGTGGTAAATCAACAAGATGTTCTACCAATAGAACTAACTCAGGTGGAGGTAAAGAGGTTGCAAGTTCTACTGGTAGGGGCAGTTGGGTAAGAACTTCAGCTGCTGTAATGTTCTAGAATGTCAGTGTATAAATACTGATTGTGATTTGTTATCAGCTCAAATGATCTGTCAAAGAAATAGTCATGACCAATCTGGTCATTTGTGCGACACCAATAGCACCAATCCAGTGCTATTCACTGTACTATAAACAACTTCAACTGCAGTGAACTAACTACAAAGAAAATACACACGAAACATGCAGGATATACTATATAACACAAAAATGCAATTAACCTACACATTTTAATGACCAGTCACTGATTTAAATTACATTACTTAATTTTGTTGCACAACCACAATGTTTTATAACGATTTTCCTTTCATTATTCATATGTACAGGCCGACTGTCGCATAGATGCAATACAAAATGTAAAAAGCTGGTCAAACTAAATGCTCTCACTGACAGATTACTAACAGTGTCCTCAGCACTCGTAGAAAGTGCCAGTGGGAAGCCACCAAAGTGCCATTTTTGTTTTCCTAACATGGCATTTTTAACCTAACTGACTTACTTAAAAAGAACTTCCAGAGAACCGGAATGTGTGTTCGACAGCACAAAGTAAGTTCTTTTCATGGGTACTACATTCCTTGATACTCATTTTCATCTTAAATAGGCCTAAACTAAAACTAGAAAGCTTTGAAAGTTAGTGTCTATCCTTTTAGGTAGAGTTCAAAGGTCATTATCTTTTTCAAAATTGAGACCATGCCTTGTTCCAATACTTTGTACCGTACTGCTCATTCCTACACTACTTATATTTTTTTAAAAAAATTACTAGTGTTATGACATTGTATACATTCTACATTCCTTTCGTCACTGGTTGTTCTCCCTCACGATCATACTCACAGGATGTAAAGAGTGGGAGTTTCTGAGACACTATTACAGAGGAACTGCCCTTACCCGTTCTTTTAAATAAAAGTTTTCTTTGGCTAGCTCTTCCATGAGGTTTTCTTCTTTGCCTTAGACTCATCGCATAGTTTTGCATATTAAGACCTAATTAAAATTGAAATCAAAATATTTCAGTGTAAGAATGAACATACAACATCAAACTTGGAGAAGTAGTACATATCAACGTTTGTGATTTCCACATAAAGTTTGATAGTCATATGACCCCGAAATAATTGCATAACTAAGCACGATTGCCATGGAGATAATACCCCCATATTTGGGTGATGTGTTAGTTAAGTTAATTAGTAGTTAACCTTTCCAGCACATAATTAATTAGTTATGACAATTTTCTAATTACAGTGCGCCATCTTTAAAATTCTTTCTTTTCTTTCCATAACTCATTAATTATGCACTATGCACTAGGGTGGTTAATTAGTAACTAATTTAATTAACATGTTCACAAAATATTAACTTGATACCATCCTTGAAAGGTAACTTCCTACAGCAGTAAAAAACTCAAAATATAACCTTGAATTATACACATATTTATTGTCACATGACCACTAAACTCAAGGTGAAGTTGAAAATTGATAAGTTGAATCACAATACCGATTCAGCAATGGTTCCTAAGGGCAGATGATATATATATACAATTTTTATCTTAACACAGTCATTCCTTAATACTCCTGAGGATGGCTTTGAGACCTTCAGGGCATTCAATCCTCCATGCACTCTATCCTTAGCAAAGCCATCTCAAAACACATTTAGCTTTGATGAAAGTTTTGTTCTCTACTTTTTTCTGATGATAATAGCAATGTGTCCACTTACATTTCTGAGCAGTTTTAATGTTGCATACAACACCAGTTAGGGTGCTGTCAGGGAGTCCAGAACTGTCTGTCTACCTTGTCTATATGGGCTTGTTGCTTCAGGCTGTAGTTTCAAACTTGCACCTGTTTGGTGTCTAATGGTCCAGCATCCTGTCACTGTCAATTAAGTGGATAGTGGTCCATGCAGGATAAGAGCAAAGTCTGTGTTTGGCCATCAAAGCCTGAATAGAGTCTTTCAGCCAGAACTCTGGTCCCTTGAGGGGTGATCCTTTGCATCTAAGGAAACAATCCAGTCAAGTTCATTAGTATTGTGGTCCTGAGCTCAAAGGTGATCTTTGTGCTTATAATAACACAAATGAGGTATGTATGGTGTTGGTTGAACTTGTCAGCTTGTTTCATGTGAGTGATATTAGTACATATTTTAAACTCTATATCTCCATATGTGAATTGTAGTACAGAGCTCAAAAACTGATCAGTGTGTTTGTTACAATGAGAAAGAAAAAAATATTTAAAATTTTAATTAATAAATTCACCATAATTTTGGGTCTCTGACTGTAGGTAAGCATATAAGTGTCTCTGTCCTAGAGTTTGTTAAATTTTTCTTTAAGTACTTTTAGTTAAGTAACCTTAGGGATGTCTGCAGTTCTCTCCACTGCAGCTGGTTAATAACTTTTTATAAGTACATCATCAGATATGGCCAGGGAGGAGATGAACCAGATAAATATCAGGGTGAACATCATGCATAGGAAAAAGAAGAGAGAGCTACACAGCCACTGGAGAAAGACATGTAGTTCTGGATTACAAATGAAGCTATAGAAATGGGTGGTACTGGTTATACCTTTACCACTTAGTGTTTACTACCTCCAAAGATTAAAACCATGGATACCTTTGATCTTCCGCACCCCATTTTTTACAGTGTATATATGGCTACAGAATTCAAAAGTATGATTGACAATTTTTATTTACTGCTATCATGTAGTACATATAGCCCAATATCAGAGTACAAAATATCAAAACAAAGTCTAGCCCTAAAGTCTAACCTACTCAAAGGCTCTCTCAGGCAGATTACAAGTACTAAAACTCTCTGAGCTCCCGTAGAGAGCGCTATATAGCTGGAATCCACAAATCTTGTTCTTACTGCATTAAAGTTGAACATGATATCAGAAAGGATTATTGTATAATAGGTAAATTTGGTGAGAATTAATTTAAATTCTTCAAATCGGCAAATAAAAAATCGCCCAGTAGTTTTATATGCATGCCTGCACATATAAACAATAAAGTGTGCAGAAATAAATTGCCAATCATGCCAAAATGCCAAATTTTAAGCCTGCCAAAATACACGCTATATTCCCAGTATGGTAGTACTGGGTACGCAGGAATGGCACGGATGGCCCATTAAGCGCAATACAAATATTCACACGAAAAACTCTGCAAAAACTGAGCACTTAGCACTAAAAGGCTTCTAAAGCTACTATTTAGCTCTTTCTCTTTCTAATGAACCCAAAAACATGGCCTAAAAACATCGCTAAAGTAACAAACACAAACATGCCAAACCTCCAATTTTCTCCATCTTCTTCTTTCTTCTTCTTCTTTTTCTTCTTTTTCTATCTTGGCTCAGAGACTATTCACGTTTAGAAGCTGATTCTTGAACGAACGAACTTGTTTTTTTCCAGTACAGTCGCTGGATCATCTGTAAAGAACGGCACCGGAAGTTAAAAAAGGGGTGTGTCCAAGGCGATTTGGCAAACTCTTTCAGTACCACACGTAAACTGAGCATGCGCATTTAATTAAACTTAATTGACTTGGCGGAGAAAAAGCGGGTCTTGGAAGTAAGTGTGTCTCTTTTGGAAGTTGGTCCAGCAATATTTGGTGGTACTGCGGTTATCATCACTTACATGAGAACTAGAAAACTTCTTGCAAGTAATTTTGACTGTATAAGGTACATATCCAGCTAGTTGCAAGTTCAAATATTATTATTAGTTAGTATACCTAGCTAAATTACCTTAAATACTAGTCCATATCATTATTAAGGTGCTCTATACCAATGCAAAAGAGACCTAGACGAGATGTGACTGATGGCGAGAGCTGGTGGTGTCCGCAATGCAAGACGAGAAAATCTATTAGAGAGGGTAGTTTCTTCTCAAAATCAAGGATCACTTTACAGAAGTGGTTATTGATTATGTACTTGTGGGCCAGGCAAGATCCAGTGTCTGATGCTTCAGATGAGGCTAAAGTAGAGGGCAAAACAGCCATTGATATTTATCAATGGCTTCGTGAAGTATGCTCTACTCGTCTGATAAGGGATGGTCCTATCATCGTAGGGGGTCCTGGTCAAGTGGTACAAATAGAGTCACTGTTCAGGCATAAGCCCAAGGTAATCAACTTAATGGAATAAATTTAAAACAAGCATGTAACCATGATCAGGTGACTGTGTATATTATAATGTATATATTATTATTTTCTCTGCACTTCTGGATTAAAGATAATTATGCTAATAATAAATAAAACCATTCACTTTATACAGCATCATAGAGGACGAGCAACATCTTGAGAAGTGTGGGTTTTTGGAATGGTAGATACTTCTCATTCTCCTGCTTTGGGCTACATGCAGATTGTACAAAGACGTGATGCAGCTACTCTTCTCCCCATAATCCAGGCACATGTAGCTCCCAACTCCATAGTTTATTCTGATAAATGGAGTGCATACAACAGAATAAGCTCAGTAGCCCCAGTAACACATGAAGTTGTCAACCACTCTCTGCATTTCGTTGACCCTGCCACTGGAGTACATACTCAAAATGTAGAGAGCTATTGGAATAGAGTCAAAGGTAAACTCAAGCGAATGAGAGGATGTCATGCTCATCAATTGCCCTCCTATTTGGATGAATTTATGTGGAGGGAACGCCATGGGAGCAGTGGAGGCACAGCTTATCATCAAATAATCAATGATATCAGCACACAGTACCCTGTTTAGTGCCCGCGGACTTGTCAGTACTTTGAACGATCTTTACCCAATTCCAATCTGGTTATTCGATATACTTGATTTAGTATTTTATCACGACTCCTTAGTTTGTCTTTTGTATTTATGACATCTCCTTATAGTTTTGTCTTTGATTTATGTATCTCTCATGCTATAAATAATAGTCAATTTTGATTAAAACACAGTAGATCCAGAAGACTCTTTGTGACACACCCCTTTTTTAACTTCCGGTGCCGTTCTTTACAGATGATCCCAGTCGCTTTTGCCATCGGTTTTTAGCGCCTCTCATTGATACAAGGCGAAAAGTGCCTCCTCCACATGGCCGCCATTAATTTCTACAATCACGCATAATTCATTAGCTTCTAGAAAATTCGAATTGACGACCCTTTCCATACATAAAAGTGTGGGTTATTTGGAATTAAATGCACTGAAGTTGCCCGGAACCAGAGACTATTTTGTGATATATACCTGGTTGCTCTTCTTAAGAGATGAATCAGGACTTTGATTATCAAAAGACAAGTAAATCTTATGATACAGCTCCTGCCTCCAAGTGACTGAGATGTGTGTTTCACTTGTTTCTTCTCGTTTTTCCATATTTCTACAAATTACATTTGAGTTGGTGTGTGTAGCTAGCTACTGAGCTAGTAGTCTGGCAAGCCAGACTCACTGAGCCAGCGGCGGGCTGCTGAACTGGTACTTGACGGTCACAACATACATCACAAGTTGTGTAGCCTGCTAGATGAGACACAGGAATGGTTAAATCGTAAAAAGAACGCAAACAAGATGGAATGGCTGTTAGAGTGTGTAAGGAATTCTTCCTGTGGGCAAAATGAGAGACTCAATAAGGAGATTGTTAAATGCAGCCCGAATTCTGCACACACTCTAACAGCCATTCCATCTTGTTTGTGTTCTTTTTACGATTTAACCATTCCCGTGTCTCATTACATTTCCAATGTTTTTTTAACTTGTGGTAAATTAGTTTTGACTTGGCAAAAGTAACTTGTTTCGATGTGGAGTAGTGCCTTATACACTCACTTTGTGCCTAAATGTCAACAAACTAAGCGTAGCTTATACTATAACTGCATGTATAGCCAGGCCCCTCCGTTAATTGCCTAGTATGATTGAAAGACAATTTGTAGACAGGTACGTAAAAATTGTGCCCACTTAAGAGAGCATAAAGACGTTGCAAGCACTCACATGCATATGTAATAGATGTATTTCTGCTCAAGATTGGAACTACACTAAAGCCACTTAGAGAAAAACTAGAATGAAACAGACTCAACAAACATAAACACCTATAGACCAAGAACAGCAAGGACACAAAGATACCCATTATTTTTTTGTAAAAGTTTTATTACTAACAACCATTATGAATTTGATGACAACGGTTAAATAAGCACACAAGGACTACATGTGCAGCTATAGTCCCCTCCCGTAATTATTTTAATCAACTAACCATTAGGATAAGATACCAAGAGGCTGGCTATTTTTGCACAGGCGTATGTAGCTCCTGCTGATTCTTACAGTATCACTTCAGAATAAAAATCAAGCATACTTCTTTAAAATTAGTTGCATTAGCTGAGTTTGTAGTCCAAACGCCATTAGGCCTCAAGGCTAGTAGCCAAACTGATAGCCAATTAAAGCAGGTTTTACTAACCTACACATTATAAGCAGCTGCTAGCCTCATAGTTGACTACTTTCTGTTTCACTTACCTGATCTAATAATGAAAATAATACTGATAATTATGCATGAATCTCAGCGCATTCAACTAGCATGCACATTAAATAAACAATAACTGATTGAATGGTAAAACTTGAACAACCACACTATGCATGACCGATTATGGCATCGTGGCTGAGCCTGCATGAACTTTCACTGATACAAAACAGCACACAACTATGCTATGAAGATTATAGTTCTACAAAATATCATCTCACTAAATTTAACGTGCAGTTGCCCACCTATAAAGCAGCAGAGCCAACTAAGCCAGGATCTGTATCTGCCTAGTCCAAGTTCTACTGTATTTCTAGATAACACACTATACGGGGCATGATCAATGGGTGTAGTATCAAAGCTAAGAAGCTAAAAGCACCCAAAGCCTCAAATCTCAGAAACTATATAGCGATTTGCACCACTCTACAAGACCATTTTCAAGATAATATTGATTTATGAACATATGTACCTTCCATTTTGACCATAGAGCTGCCGTACTCGCGTTCTTCAGATAATCTAGTAACAGACACACAAACACACAAAACGACTACCATAATTCTCTGCAAGTCCTTTGCAAATGATGTGGCTAAATAATATAGCTTAAGTGGCCAAAGGTCAAACACTTCAGAAAGTGATACCTGATTTACATGTACACTGATATACTAGGGGAATGCTCGCATTGGTGGGCGAGCGGAAGTGAGATGCACGATATTATAATTGGCACAAAACTTGAATGAATTACTGAAAGCAAAAATTTAATCTAAAATTCAATAAATAAAAATATATTTGAAATTAATAAACATTGTAGTGTAGATATGTATAAGTTACATAACTGCTTTGGAAATGTAGTAATCTTGCACCCTATTTGAAGGGTGGTAGCCATGCAAGCGTACTGTTCTTATACACATCTGACGCTGCCGACGAAGATAG
>CAXIPT010000012.1:34465-45064 GCA_964030475.1 Tethya wilhelma
TGTCCTGCTCCATCAGTGTCATCCTCATCAAGATGGTCGCCATCAGCTAGAGTTCCCTTAGCCACCTCTATCTTACCAAACCAGCTACCTCCAAATGTACCTTCAATGGTGGTACCATTAGTCAGGGTTAAAAGACCCTATGAAATGAGAACAGCATTATTAACCTGGTATAAAAGACCTACTGCATCTATGTTTATTCTGGTTGAAAGCCCATGTGCATACTAACAATATAATAAAGTGCTGTGGGACTATTATTCTGTTTAAATGGACCATACATGTAGGCAAAAACTGGTTTAAAAGACCACCATTATGTGTGACAAATAGTCTAGTTTAAAGACCATGTGTATTATTCTAGAACTTTAGACCACATACAAGTTAAACTTGTGGGATATTACCACTTAGGCCTATTAATCCAGTTTAAAAACACATAGGGAACTATTAATCTAGTTTTGAAACCACTTTAAAAGACAATATAATCTATGTATACATGGGTCTAAAAGACCATGTGGGTTTATCAATCTGGTATAAAAGATTATGTGCAAACAAATCTGGGACTGTTCTGGTTTAAAAGACCATATGCATACACAAAAGAGATTATCTGTCCAGGCATGGGTCTATTAATCTAGTTTAAGAGACCATCATGATACCATACCCAGGTCTATTAATCTGGTTAAAGGACCACCTTAAGAATCTAATTTAAGAACAGGTCAATTAGCTAGGTACAAAGATCATGTTACAATATTTGAATCTGGTTTAAAAGACATATTTACAAATTTTTGGATACAAATTTTCCAATCAATGCACACTGTTTTGTTAACATCATGCTACAATGACATGTGCTCAATGAATGGCAAATCACTGGCTATGAATATCATCAGCAATTCTTCTGAGGCATGAATAATAACTCTTGCCACACCCAAAAACAGCAACACAGCAACTACTGTGAGAGAGACCGACTACATAAGGTCATGTGACACGTGAGTGACATACAGCTAGACTGAAAAATAAAGACTGCTTTTCAGTCACAGCACTTCATGGGATATTTGTGCTAAATGAAAACTGCAAGAACTTGTACTATCTGCTAATATAATCAGCTGAAGCATTAATCAAATAATTCACAAACTTGGAGACATAACCTCTACGAAATTACCAACTAAAAGATCTCAAGCAACAAAGGAACACAAGATGTTAGGATTTCACTATGATGTCTACCGGTACACTGTCTTCATAGCCCCCCTGGTGGCCCTCTCTCTCAGCCTGCTGGGTCTCATCATCACAGTCTACGCCATCATTCTCATCTGTTGGCCTTTCCATCGCAACATGGTGAGATTTGCTCAGCGAAGACTTCCACAACGCTTCATCTCACAGGTGGAGGAAGATGGAGGCAAGATACCTTGCTGGACACTCATCTTTGGAGCTCTGAAGCTCATATACGGTCACCAAGTTGATGAAATGGAAGCGCCTGGTAAACCAATAATCTATTCCATCTGTGGGAGGCACGTGAAACCATGGTTACTGGCCGTCCTCTTCATGGTGGTCATCTTTGTGTGCACCTGTACGGGCGTGGCTTTCTGGAATGAATTTCTTGTGGAACAGTCCGAATCTTGCGACTCAAAAATGGACTGTTTTGCTCTCAACAATCGCACATACGCACCAGTCGCTCAAGAACCACTCCAGAACTGCACAGACTTTGAGGCTATGGACAACATTACCATATCCTGCTATAAGTTTGTCTTCAACTATGCCAGCGCTCTAGGAAATGCAGGCGGGGTGCTAGTACTAGCCTCGGTTGTCATGAACATACAAGCCGGGCTGTGGATCAGTGCGAGCAACCAACAAGGCAAGTGTGCCTGGCACTGTGCCGTGATATCAGTGGCCACTGTCAACATTGTGATAGTCTCTGCTCTGTGTGCCACCCCGTTCATTATAAACTTTGTGCCACTTTTCAAAGAAACTGTCTGGAGCACAAACCGAAGTTTGGTCCAATTCTTCACCTACTGGTCTACATTTCTATCGGCCTTTATCTTCTCGGGCCCAATTTTGACAATTTTCTCCAAGCGCCTTCGCCGGGAGACGTGTATCGACGGAGAGGAGCAGTACCAGAGCATCCAGAGCAGCAGTGTGGGTGTGGGGAGCGCCGGACAAGACCAGTATGGCAGGAGGAGTGAGTTGGAGCCATTAATGGAGAAACACAATATCAATGTTTGAGAGAGAGAGGCAGTTTTGATTATTTAATTTGTTTGTTAGTTTGTCTTTTTTGTTTGACTAAGTTATGATTCAGTTTACTCAATTTGAACGTAATTATTATGATTCTGTTTCAGTTTCATCATAAGATCACTATCGATGGTGGGAGCTTTAGTTTTAAGCTAAAGTTTTTACGCATAATTTCTTCAAACCACATAACATGATCATTTCAACTTCATTACCCCCTCATTAACCAGGGACACCCCCTCCTCCACTACACTCACATGTAGAGTAGATATACCCTCGTACCCAGGCCCCTCCCTCCTCGATAAATAAGGAGGTAGACCCGACCCGAGGTAAACCCGACAGCTCTTACCTTCCCAGTGAGTCTAAGGTCGGCTCCTATCCTGCCCATGAAGGACCTGCCATTGGGATCAATGATGAAGCCATCATTACCAGACTGTAGGTGGGAGAGAGAAGAGATGTAGTTTCTGTATACTGTGTACTGTGTACTGTATACTGTATACTGCGTACTGCTTACTGCGTACTGCGTACTGCTTACTGCGTACTGCGTACTGCTTACTGCGTACTGCTTACTGCGTACTGCGTACTGCTTACTGCGTACTGCGTACTGCGTACTGCGTACTGCTTACTGCGTACTGCTTACTGCGTACTGCTTACTGCGTACTGCGTACTGCGTACTACTTACTGCGTACTGCTTACTGCGTACTGCTTACTGCGTACTGCGTACTGCGTACTGCTTACTGCGTACTTCTTACTGCGTACTGCTTACTGCGTACTGCGTACTGCTTACTGCGTACTGCTTACTGCGTACTGCGTACTGCTTACTGCGTACTGCGTACTGCGTACTGCGTACTGCTTACTGCGTACTGCGTACTGCTTACTGCGTACTGCGTACTGCTTACTGCGTACTGCTTACTGCGTACTTCTTACTGCGTACTGCTTACTGCGTACTGCGTACTGCTTACTGCGTACTGCGTACTGCTTACTGCGTACTGCGTACTGCTTACTGCGTACTACTTACTGCGTACTGCGTACTGTATACTGCATACTGCGTACTGCATACTGCATACTGCATACTGCATACTGCATACTGTACTGTGTACATGGGTACTGTATACTGTATACTGTGTACTGTATACTGTATACTGTGTACTGATACACAGTACACAGTACAGTATACAGTATACAGTGACACTAGGCACTAGATTTTTTGCTCAACTTTCCTCAACTACTATAGGAGAAATTTAGTGCTTGCTGTCACTAATGTCACCCCCAGGTACTATAGGAGAATTTTAGTGACAGGCCATTATAATGCTCCCCAAATACTATAGGAAAAATTTAGTGCATGTCACTAAAAATCCCCTATAATATATAGGAAAAATCTAGTGCCTAGTGTCACTAAATTTTCCCTTAAGTATATAGGGAAAAAAAACTAATAATAACATTATGTACGGAACCGGTCAAAACAACTCACAGCAATAGTCCCACTAACAAAGATGGCCTCGCAATAGGTGCCAGTGGAGTTGACGATGATGCCTGGTCCACTCTGGACCCCATCCATCCACATACCAAGGTAACGCTCATGTCTGGAGACATAAATGGTGGATATATGATAAGTTATGACTCACGCTTCATACAAAACTATCAGTGTAGGAAAGAAATGAAACAAAGCAAGCAAAAATGAGAAACATTGCTTCACTCTTTGCAGTGTATGAGTACTTCAGATGGCATACAACTCAGTATTAAAGCTATTAAACACTAGTTAAGTACAGCTGCTCTCAAAGTACAGCATATACATACACCAGGAGGAGCAGCAAATGTGTTGCTTATAGTTACAGTGACACAGCTGCACAAGAGCTCCCTCACCCCCTCACCTCATCTTGTCCTCATACACCCCGTAGCCATGGCGCCTGTCATTGTCCCAGGCTCCCACGTAGAAGGAGCCCTTCCTGGACGTCTCCTCCAGCCTCCCGTACCCTGACCTCTGATTGGCAGACCAGTGGCCAGAGTAGATGTCACCATTGGAATATCTACACCACGTGTGTGTGTGGGTGTATAAAGGATAATTCCTGATTTAAACTCTATCATTCACCCAAAATGTGTAATTATACTGTAGCACAAAATTTTGGTGGATTTTAATATTGGCATATTGGTAGTTTCCAATATCAAATCTGCCAAACAGTCATTTTTGCACCAAATTTTATCCCCGCCAATATTTTGTACTATACAATATCATTTGATGGTTCAATTCATGCTGATTACAATAGTCCAGGTCCCATTCTAATACAATTGACTAACCATCTACCTATAATGGTGGCAAGTCTCAGTACCAGTCTTACTTCATCTCTCCCTGTCCATCCAGTTTGCCATTCTTAAATTCTCCGATGTATTTCTTTCTTGTGTCTTTGTCAGCAAACCAGTGCATTTCTCCCTCTCCGTGAAACTTGCCATCTTTGAAGGTTCCTGTGAAAAGTCTGCCAGTGGTCTCTTGTTTGAACTCACCCCTGTGTGTGTGTGTGTGTGTGTGTGTGTGTGTGTGTGTGATCTCCCATTCTTACAATTCTCAATCTGACTTACTGTCCATGAGGTCTGCCATTCTTCCATGCTCCTTTGTATGTCCCATCTTTATACTCTGAGAGAGTGCGAAATGAATACTCAAGATAGTCTCTGTTCCTTAGCAACTCCAACTTTGTGTCAAGATTAAGATCTCTAGAGAGAGAGAGAGAGAGAGAGAGAGAGAGAGAGAGAGAGAGAGAGAGAGAGAGAGAGAGAGANTGAATCAGTTTGAAGTTCATCTTACCAAACCACCCTCCTCTCACCCTCTTCCACTAGTGAACTGTGTGATGTTGAAGGCCATCCCCAGTGTGTCTGCTATGGCAGTCACCCACTTGGACTGGAGGAGAACAATTGTATACCAATGGTGAAAACACCATCAAAATTTTAGGTAAAGGTTGTCAATTTTAAAAACTACTAAAGTATCACACTATAAAGTTTATCATAGTTCTGGAAGTTTCTGTAACAGAACTGATTGTGTCTAATTTTCCCCAATAATAGGCTGCATAGTATGCATTGCAGTTTGATAAACAATTGTTAACTGAACATACAGTCTACATGGGAATTTGTAAGAGAAACTATTTCCTCGTACCTTGTGCACTAGTTCTTTGCATTGAAGCTCAATGGTTGATTCTGGAAATACTAGTTGGAATGAAGAACTGAAAATGGGAATCAAAATTACAGTTTAAGCTCATTATAATTCTGACATAACTGACGTACATGTTCTGCTGAGTATGAATGCCTTCTGAAGGGACCACATTCTCCAGCCAGACAATGTCCAACAGATACTCTGTAGGATTAGCACCCTGGAGAGAGAGAGAGAGAGAGAGAGAGAGAGAGAGAGAGAGAGAGAGAGAGAGAGAGAGATACTAAGCCTCTGCTGACTCAGCAAACAGATGCATGTGATCTTATTCAATAATGTAAATAAACAGAGGTCACATGACAGGAATGCAATTAGCAGGCCCCTCCCATCTCACCTGGACCATGACAAAGGCATCGTTGAAGAGGTAGAACTTCGGAGCTGTCTTCAGAGACAGTCTGAGGGAGGAGGTGTGGACGAGGGAGAGAGGGGTCTCATCGCTGGAGAGGACCAGACGACGATGGTCGTGATAGAGGGAGGACTGTGAGGGAGTGAGAGTGTGAAGGTGTGAGGGTGTAAGGGTATGAGAGTGTGAGGGTGTGAGGGTGTGAGGGTACAAGTGTGTGAGTAAATAATTGCATGGGGAATTTCTAAGCGGCATTATAATATACGTACATTCAAACAATGGCCCGCTATCAATCAGAAGGATATAGTGAACACATTGTCACTGACACTCACGAGGAAAAGAATCACAATACAATAAAATACAATACAATGCTCTGTCTCTCTCTTTCTCTGTCGTAAACAAGGTTAGTTTCGTTTTACAAAGAGCACACACACATTCAGATCTTAGTAAAGAAATCCATTGGTATTTACAAGGTATCTTCACCTAGAGTGACCAGTTAAACTCTAGAGCGATTAGCAACAGTTATCATAAATCATTACTATTTAACTCTTCCATTTTAAGAGTCAAGTACTAACAGGAGAGTGGGAGGTGTTCATGGTCTAGGACAGACCCCCACAGTGAGTCCATTAGCAATACTACCCCCCACCTGCATATTGTAACACCATACTGGGAGTGGGTTAAAGCTAATCACATTAGCACCAAGCCAGACAAGGAGAGAGAAAGGGGTGAAAAGTTTCCCCTCAAAAGATGTAAACTTTTCTCTTTCATCTCCACCAGTAATGGTGCTAGTTCCAGAGTGGGCCGATGTGTTGATACAGCTACAGAGGACTGTGAGAGGACAGCATTAGCTAATGACACTCATCAGCAGCTGTAAACAGCTCAGTTATGAAAAACAAGACAAGCTGGTTTATTTTTGTACATGAGAAATAAAGTATTTTCTAGCAGCACTAGCAGAAACAGCTGTTTTGAAGAAGGAATACAAGCATGCACTGCAAGAGAAGAACAAACAAACTAAAAGGAGTACATGTTGGTTTGAGACCAGCTTGTCACAAAGAATGTGAGTATGATTAAGCAGCACATTAGAGGGAGGTTCATTTTTGGGAAAGAGAGAAAACACACACAGCATAAAGGGGAAAAGATCTTAAAGAATTTTGACGCCAGACTGTTATCACACAGATTTGCTGCAGCTGCATTTCAAGCCATTCAATATCTCCATGGCAACCATTTATATACAAACACATAAACAAAGCCGTGTATCCATGGTGTCTGTATAGCTGTGAAGAATCAGGGAGTTGGACTATTGTACTCCCTGCCAATAGACACCTATACACAGGCTGCCAGTCAGCAAATGGTTACCCTTTGAAAGGTAGAGTGATTTAAACAGCCATGAAAGGGCACAAGGAAGAGATAGATTGAGACATTTAAAGGTCTTAATTCCTAAGCCAGGAAGTCACGAACCCTTTAAAGGTTAGTTGACATTTAATATTAACTTCCTTCCTTCTTTAATATAAATATTTATCAAGCTAGCTGGATGTCAACACCCTCCAACCCCATGACTGGCTTCTGGGAAGAGACAAGGTGTAGCTGCAGAAGTGCAATGTTTAGCAACAGCTAATGGACCACCACTTATGGAACATGTTTGTGTAATTAATGCTGACACAACACTTGGACAAAACCAGTCTTCATTGACAATACACAATTTATGTATGATCTTTATGGACCAATTTCTGAATTACATTTTTAACTCTACATCAGCAACCGTTGGTCGTATTGAGATGGGACTTGTACCATTACGATCAGCATGAAGAGATCTTTTAAATGGTATGGTTTATTTTGGAAATTGAAAAATGGCCATTTTGTCAAAAAAAATCACACTTAACTAAAATGTGGTACTTTAGTTGAGTGTGATTTTTTTGACAAAAATGGCCATTTTTTAATTTTCAAAATAAACTATATTATTTGAAAGATCTCATTGAGCTGATCACAATGGTACCAATTCCAACCTTCTTAGACTGAGATAATGTTACTGGGTGTATCTCACACACAAACGTACACACATGTAATTATGATCATATACACCAAATAGATAACAATTGTTAACCACAGGAGACTTGGCGTTAACAAGTGAAGTCATGCATGAAGAAAATGTTAAAAAAAGAACATAATTTGATCAATTACTGTTAACAGGCACAGACAGATATTAAATTACTGTTCTAGTCCTGTTCAACCAGCCACTAACGATATTCACAGTCGCCATACATGTACATGAAACATGAAACATGTGTTATGACATTTTGAGACAATTGTTAAAATCTTCGTACAAAAGTATCACTCTACTATGAGAGGAGCTCTCAAATAAGGACAAGCAAGAATATCAAATATGGAGAGAGAGACAGGAGGAAAGATTACATTTTAATTGTTTTTTAAGAGAAAATTAACCTACCTTTAATTATCAACTATTTCAATCAACCACAACATGGTCCATGCTAATTGGGACGGCGCACATGCAACAAAGGTCCTCTTTGAGTTGCTACACACCTGCTAGCCTCCTACATGGAGAGGCCTTCAGCTAGTCCCTTCCCCCAACCATAGCCTAGCAACAGCATGGATACAAGAGAGAGCTAGTGAAATGTACTTGTACACCTTGTATACACGCTACTAATGGAAGGAACGAATCAGAAAATAAACGTCTGCTATTTTAGCCCACACTTGAAAAAGAGGGCATTGCAATGAATGGTGGTATTTTTGAAAGCGAAATTCAGACCATCTATTGAGTTAGGAGGGTTAGCTGTCTTTGAAAGAAGTGGTGAAAAGGGCCTATCTAATTTAGTACTTATCCATTTGCATCAGCTGGTATTGAGGTGAACCAGGTAGGTTTCAAACATCCACTGAAGTTTTCATAACTTAGGGTATTTGTATAGACACAGAAGCCACCAGTGTGAGACACAGCTCAGCCATCACTCACAGAGGCCCAATCTTGGAAGAAAGTACACCTAGTTACTTCCCTACAGCGAGAGGCAACAACTAGCAAAACAGGGAAATGGGGGCAGCTGGCCATATATCACTTCTGGAGTTGTAAAACTTTATTCCTTAACTCCAGAACTGCTTCAAAAACATTTTCAACTTCAATGATAATTGCAAAGAATTACTATACCAAAAGACGGAAAAGCTATATCAGCAGTGGATTCAAATACAGCCAGTGAAAACATGCACTATATAGACCCACTATATTTTGTATTCTCTGACTACAGCCGGTACTTGAGTTGAGAGCCAAAAATGTGTATTGAATGAGTGTTGGCATTATGTCGGCCAGATATGGACAATGGACAGAGTGTGTGTGTGTGTTGAACAACCAGCCATGTCTATCAATTATACTAGCACAGTGTAGAGAGCATTTATACCAGTACATTGAGAGTAGAAGCAGCATAGTAACAGTCAATTGAGAGAGACAGAACAGACATGGGTCATGTGACAAGTTAAAGAACAAAGCACTGAGTTACGTAGCTAGTCTTTGCTTTGAAGTTAGAGAGAGAGGGAGAGAGGGAGAGAATTAAAACTAGAGGGGGAGACTTAAAACAGACCTTCCTAACAAATTGTATCAAAAACTTCAATTAATTTATGCACACAATTCAGGAGAGATAAATAAACTACTTTGCAGTGTTGTAACAACAGTACAAATGTCTTACAAATGGCCAGCACGGGGTGCACTAGTGCACAATGAACTCACAATTGCTGAACACACACTTTGGTAAAAGTTTTACTATCGGTTGCTACGTGAAGTACAAGAACAAAGGCTGAACAAAAAACCACAAAGTATTTTTACCTTCAGCTTTGGTGGCAGAGAAGCCCAGAATTCTTTCATTTCGCTGTCCCGACGTCCGGCCATTGCTCACGATAGAAATTCTTTAATAAAACTGTCTCTTTGTGCGTTACTTCTTCTTGTTTATCTGCTGAGTCTTCTTTTACCTTTGAACCTGAAATTATGCCGCGCACACAAACTTTGTTCCGCTCAGACCACTTGGTGAACAGGGCCACGCCCACAAGCTGAAATCATCAACGGTAATGAGATTCATAATGCACAAATGGGTGGAGTCGCATGCCAATTTACGTCACGTGATCTTGTTTTGGTCGTCACGTGCAAGGAAAATAAAGGTGGAATTCTGAATGAAGAGGGTGTATTGGCGATCTGAAGCCATTGGTAGGTAAATAAAGGTACTAACATTATAATCGGTTGTCACAAATGTACATATTAGCCAGACAATTGCAGCAGGCTTGTAGAAAAGGCGCCAAACGCGCGCTGTCAGCTTGCAGCCACATTGTTTGATGATCTGTTTGCTATTTATTATGCAAGCTGTGTCACAGCAAGCTTTAGAGCTTCCTAAATAGGTACTGCACTCTATAAGCTGTGTATGAGTGCTGTAAGTATGTAGGTATGAATGGATGGGTGTCTTAAAATAGAGAACTTCCACAGTTCTGGACATGATGTTAGCTTGTTGGACATCAGTGTGTGTGTGTGTCCTTATTATTGCCGTTTTGGTACCAACTACACAACCAAACTGTGATGTAATAATGTGGGCTAATTGTGTGTGTGTAGTTGCAAGGATAATATTACAGTCTCTCTATTAGCTGTGATATTTATGTGTGTGTGTATAAATCTCTGTGATCTTTGGTGAGATATACTGTGAATGGGCTAATGTGTTTACAAGGGATGGTTGAAGTTTAGCGTCAATCAACACTTATCTTAACATCTAGTGATCACTTGAAAGAGGAAAGATGTGTGTGTGTGTGTGTGTGTGTGTGTGTGTGTGTGTGTGTGTGTGTGTGTGTGTGTGTGTGTGTGTGTGTGTGTGTG
>CAXIPT010000012.1:48122-194034 GCA_964030475.1 Tethya wilhelma
AGAGAGAGAGAGAGAGAGAGAGAGAGAGAGAGAGAGAGAGAGAGAGAGAGAGATCATATTATTTTATTCAGTTATAACTGTCCACATTGAAATTATAACTGGAGTTATAACTGTCCATATAACTGTCTGCATGTTAAAATTATAACTCCAGTGAGAACAGTTACAACTCACGTGCGGATAGTGCATGACAGAACTTGCATGATTTAAAAACAAAAAAAACTCTCTTTCAATGTACCTACCTATGATACCCACGACCAGTTCCCCCGTGGTCTCATCGATGCAGGTGAGGAGGGAGTAGTCCATGATGGAGTTGTGGGCCAGGAACTCTGAGTCAGCTAGGACAGCTTGCATCAGGACAAACTTGGAGTGAGGGTGAACATATACCGGGTTGTTACAGATATCTGAAGTAATGGGCCGACCATTAAAACATGTACACAGTCACTGATATAATGTTGCTGGCGGTATCAATGTAGGGAGTATGGGAATGGGATTTTTGGAATTGGGAATGGGACTGGTGGAATCCAGAATGGGAATCGGAACTGTAGTAAACTTTATAATAATTATTCACTTACAGTTCAGGTAGTTCTCATCTAGTAGGACAGACTGGGTGTCTCGGCTGGTGTCTTTGCTGGGGTCGATGTACCGACTTCTCATGGAACCTTTTAAATCAAACACCTGAGAATGTGTGTGTGTGTGTGTGTGTGTGTGAGAGTGAGTGAGTGAGTGAGTGTGTTGACCAGTAAGTCAAGTTTAAGACTCAATTCATTGAAAGCCAGTCATTTTCTCTACCAACTAAAAAAACTATCCAGAAAGCAAACCAATAGCACACCCAGCCTCCATCTCTCTCCCTCCCCCTCTACCTTAGCAGTGCTGTGTCCATAAAGGAGGTTCTCCATGACCAACACATCCAGTCTCTTGGAGTTGCCTGTCTTGGAGTTCTTGAAGCCAATGCTGTAGGCACCCAGGATCTTGGCCAGAGCCAGTGGTCTCTGGGGATGGATGGAGTGAGAAGAGAATGAACATGGTTAATATCAGTGAAACCAACTGAAGGATGACACATACTGATTTCATATTGACTCACAATTGATTCATATTGATTCATAATTATTATTTATCCATATACTACACATTCGATTTATAATGATTCACATCTGATTCATATTAAATTTTAATTCAATTGTCAAACGATTGGTAGGAGATATTGCACACACACACTAGCTGAAGTAGTTACCTTCTCTTCCAGTGCCTTTGTGACATGCTCCAGATAGTGAGTAGCAAACTGCTCAAATGCTGAAATCTCAATTGACTTGATCTGCTTCAGAATAAACCTATCATCTGATGTAAGGAAAAGACTTACAAAAATGAATAATTCACTAAGTGCACATTGAACAGAATCTGGTAATAAAGAGTTCAACTGTTTATGAGAACGAAAACTACTTACTAACTAGCAATGATGTAATGATTACATCATACCTGCAACTTTGCAGAATGCTGATCGGGATTTCCCCCCCTTAGCGTCATACTTCACACACCTAGCCAGTGACCTAATGTACCTGGAGGGAGGGAGGGACAGATAATGGCAGAGAGAAAGACATGATTTGATTTGATCGATTAGCTATTAGCGGCAGCAACTACCTTTCTTCTCCACTGGGAAAGATCTTCTCTCTCAGTTTATGAAACTCCTGGGCATGGTAGACCTTGCAGAAGAAGCTAGCTGACTTGTCAGGGTTAGTGAATTCTAGAGAATATAGAGAATACTTTTAATTTACCGTTAATTTTTTGAATGCCAGCTAACAACTTTGTCTAAGTAGTTTTTTTTGGGGGTTCCCTAATAACACCACTTGCCCATGCCTAGTAACACCACCTACCTAGACTGATGTGCCCGGAGCTCTTGGTGCTATCAGTCTCGTCCATCTGACCCCCCACACTGCCAGCAGTGGGATGATGTAATCCCCCCTCCAGTGTGACATCACCTGACTTAGAGAACTGTGCCCCGCCCTCACGACCTTTGTAACTGGAGGAGCTACTGTCCAACTTATGCTCGTGGGAGCGACTGAAAGGGTCTGCTTTGGGATCTGCTGAGTCGGCAGTAGACATTGTGAGGCCAGAGAAGAGGGAAATGGCAGAGCTCTTCTTCTTGAGTTCGTTTATAGCAGCTTTGAAGTTGAGGGCCGCCTGACTCTTGAGGGTGGAGCCAGAGTGAGGGGGGTGTGGCTTCTCAGGATCAGCAGCACCTTTCCTCTTCCTGAGATGAACACACATCAATATCAGAATCAATATCAGTATCAGTATCAGAATCAATATCAATATATTAACTTTAATTATATACAGTAGTTAAGATCAAACTATCCATATCAATATCAAAAGATCTGTATCGATATCATCACTAATAGTAATCTTTATTTAGTAGTTAAGATCGAACATCAGTATCAAAAAATATCAAAATGTGAATTAATTTTCATATCAAAACAGTATCAAATCAATATCACAGAGAGCAATCAATCTCAATCAAATGTGATCACTCACGCCTTAGGACTTGTAGAGAGAGCTGGTTTGACTTCAGGAAACCCACTGGGAGCAGAAGCTAATCTCTTCATGCTCACCCTCTCCTCCCTCTGCATCAGGGTGTTCAGCTCCTTGGCGTACTCCCGAGAGCTGAGAGCAAATGCAATGATAGAGGTTGGTTCCTTCTCGTAGATCGCCACGGGAACCGTGAGGTGTTTGGTCATGGTGTGGTGCTCCGTGTGTTCAAAGGGCGGGGGGAGACGCTGGAAGGGACGAGAGAGGACTCCGTTCTCCCTGTAGCGACTGGTACGTCTCTCCCCTTTACCTGATCCAATTATCAGAAAGACATATGTGAAATTTCAAAAAAAAAAGTGACCGGTATGTAGTATAATAATAATATCGTACACTTACAACATTTTGTGTAAACAATTAATTGTCATAGAATATCAACAGAAAACATATCCGATCCAATTAATAGAAAAACACATGTGAAATTTCAAAAAAGTGAATGGTATAATAGCATACTGTATAATACAGCACTTCCTCTATAAAATTAATTGTCTTAGCAATAATTATCAAGCGCAAACATACCCGATCTAATTAACAGAAAGTGAAATATGCACAACAAAATTTCGAAATGCCTACTAGTAAAGTAAGTTGCCTACCTTCACTGGCCCCCTCTGTGCTGACCACAGTGCTGGTGAGGGTCTTCCGGGGGGCATTGCCGGGTCGCTTGTGGTACACTCTGGTGGGTGGAGTCTGGTCGCTATGGTTACTGCCAACGTTAGCGGAGCGTGTCATTCTTGGACTGCCACTAGTTGCTAGGATAATCTCATTCTGATCTAGATGGTAAAACTTTGAAGTGTCTTCACGACCATCATCACGACCAAAGTCTAAGGGGGGGAGAGAGAGAGAGAGAGAGAGAGAGAGAGAGAGAGAGAGAGAATGATTACTACAAAATTAATTGGTACAAAATTCTTGTTAATGAAAAATTTTCAGCAAAAATGCATGTAAATGGGAAAACCAATATTATAGATTCTATTACATACCCCTGAACTTGGCCAAGAACCCTCCTGATGAGTCTGTGGTGTGGACCCCCTCATCCTCAGGGGGGTGGGTGGACTCAGAACGACTGGAGATGAGAAGATCATCTTTAGAAGATGTGGAGGAGGCATTGCTAGAGAGAGAGAGAGAGAGAGAGAGAGAAAGAATAAAGATGGAAGGTTACAACCATGATGACGTTAAGACGATTTGAGTTACAACTATGTACATGTATGTTGAGATTTGAGTCATAACCATGGTGATGTCTGAGTTACACTGAGTTTTACTGAGTTTAGTTAAATAACCATGCTGATATAAGTTATAACTAGTCTATTTTGCGGAAGGCAATATCCAATTCCTCACTGTGATTTCTCCTGACTGCCTCCCTCTCCTTCTGTTGGGGGTAGTGTGGTAGATGCCCCCAGGGGGTCCTCCAGTGACTCCTTGGTGCTGGCGGAGGTGCTGGTAGTGCCCCCGCTGAGGGTAGCCAGCTGGTCCCCTCCTCCTCCGCTGGTGGAGGGGGCATCTTTAGGAGCAGCTGGGGTGGAGTTAGAGTCAGACAACTGACGTTGGTGAGACTTCTCTGAAGGTAGAGGACAGAAATACGTACATTATGGAAATTATGAAATGTTGAATGTATTAATGTCACCAATAGAACAGCTATGAACGGATCACAAGTGTGTATGTGAAATGGTTAGTTGCCAGATCACTTTTGTACAGCAAACCTAACATCAGTTCAAACATTTATCCTTCCAATTCTGTAAACCACTATAATAGAAGGTATTTAATTTATATACTATTGGGAGCGGCTTTGTGGTTAGTTCAACAATAATTCGGACTACCAACCCATGGGTAGGCAGTTCGAGTCCAACCTTAGAGTCGTCTTTTTTCTCCTTTAAATTTAACAACCGATAAATTAACTGACTTGTTTTCTCATAGCTTCCATCAGAGAGGTTCCTGGAATGGGAATGGGACTGTTTACCATTGGACTGTGTGCCCAGGAATTGAGATTGGGAATGGGATGAGGACTCTGTGGTTGGTTCCCGTTTCAGGGATGGACTGGAGTTAGTAGAGGTACTGGTAGAAGTGGGTGTGGTTGAATGATCATCTCTACAATAGAGAGAAAAATTGAATACTAGCTATTATAAATAGTGGGAAAATTTGAAATATGCTTATAAATAGAGAGAGAAATAAATGAATACACTCATACGATATTGAACACAGTACTCTTAAATAGAGAGAAATATTGAACACTAGTAAAAACAGGACAAAAAAATCTTACTTCAATGTGATGTCCCTGGCTCCACTCTGACTGCTGCTGGAGGTGTTGGTGGCAGTGAGTGTGAGGGGGGAGTCCCGGGGGGACCTGGAGGGGGGACCCTCTAGGGGGTAGGCAGGAGCCTCACGCAACTTCCTACGATAGTCCCTCACACGGAAATCAAGATCTTCCAAACTATAAATGGAAAGGACAGCAGTGGGATGAAAATAGAATGATTGCAAGACATGTAATTGTTTGTGCAGGATGCTATAGTTTGAGGCTATACTGTACCAGATTGTGAACTAGACAGCTCTGATGACTATATACACAGAAGCATTAAAAGTATGCATGGCAATTGTTTATTAAACCACAATCAACCACATGGAAGTACATAGAAGTAAACAAAAGCATGTTGAGAGGGAGAGTCCCTGGGACTTCCCCTGGAGGCTTCACATCACATTCCTAACATGGAAGGACTTTCAGTATCATAGTCCGTGAAGCTGAGTGTGATTGTTTCTACTCAACTCAAAAGTGGGTTCAGCTTGCCTTCTTGTCTATAGCATCAAGTCAACAGTCAGGAATGGGAGGTATACAACAAGAGAATAATAAAATTAATTATTAATTTAATACTTCTACTATAATATTATTATACAGAATCTTTAATATTTTACAGGATCTATTCAGTCTACATTGAATAGTACATGCTCTGGTGCTGCTGAAGCTGATCCAAGCAGGGAAGTCATTATACACAACGATGTGTGGAGGGCATTTCGAGACTTCAATGGCATATTCAAATACTACATCTTTGTAGCTAGTAACTGCTCATCAAAACGCTCCACTGGATGGTGGCACACAGGTTTGTGTGTGCAGAGACCAGACACTGGAGAAGCACTGAGGTTGGACCTCCACATCAAGACAGAAACTTCGGTTGACAATGAACATCAGACACAGGCAAAAAGATACTGGAACGTGACAGTATTGCCCACAAAATGGAGACCAGGATGCTACCCAGTGTTTGAATCTTCTCAAGAATGGCACGCAGTGAAGGTGTTCAATGCTTTTACTGAATATTTTGGAGAATTTGGTGTCTACAAACTTCTAACCAACAACTGCATTCATTTTGCATATGGATTCAGGGAACACATGAAGAACTATGACGGAGATTGTGAGATGATCAGAGACTACTCCGACTTTAAACATTACGCAGGAGGAAAAGGATTTGCAATCAACCAGCCATCAGAGCAGGCATATAACTACTTACAATGATCATTGCGTTGAACTGTATAGCCACCAGTAAGGCAGAACAGAACAATAATTATAATAGGTAATAATGACTATATATATATCGTTCAAACTAAATATAGAAAACTAGCACTATAGTTTGGGTAGTGAAATAATGCCATTGGATAAACTGTCATGTCATGAATATTAATCATATTTTACATATAAAGAAGTTCAATGTCACTTGATGAGTTGGAATGGACCAGACAGTCAAACACACAGGCTCAAACAAAGCAGGCAACAAAAGCTAGTGCTTATTAATCTTTGCTAATCAGTTTAGTGTATGTACGTTCAAATACTGTACCTCTATATATACCGTCCACACTATAACTTATGCATGCATGCACCATGCATGGAGTCTCTCTTAAGTTTGTTCTAAGCATGAATAAAATAAAGGTATATAATTTTGATGCAGGCACCTCAGTTAAATTCTCTAACAAGATAATCGTCCATAATGATGTCTCCATGGAGGAAATTTCGAGACTTCAATGGCAAATTTGAATACATTACATTACATTTTCATGAAGATAGCTGAAAAAGCAACCAATAGAACGGGGAGAACGAGTGCTTTCCAAAGGTGCTTAAAAAATTTGGAATTAACTGGTTCAATAATAAGAAAGTTATTCAATTTTTTCTACCGGAATTCTCAAAACAGATGGACTTTAGTAGCTAGCCCTCAAATGGAGTCATTTTCTATGGTAATATCTCACATGCAGGCACATGACATTGTATGCATGCAACAAAAGATCCTTCAAACTATAAAATCACTAGCATCATAGCATGGCTAGCGAAACAATAGCAATGTATAAACTGATCGAGCAGAGAGATTGATAAGCACTATAAGCTTTTAATGCTCATCACATGATAGTGCACATATAAATATTCACGACTGCATGTCATGAATATATTATTATTATATCTTTTACATATAAAGAAGTCCAATGTCACCTGATGAGAATCAAAAGCTAGTGTTTATATCAATCACTGCAGATAGTCTAACTGCATGTTCAAACATTGCACCTCTATAATTATACCATCCAGTTAACAAGAAATGGGAGGTAAGTAATGTAAGCACTCATACAAATCTGTGATTATCATGCATAGACTCTCTCTCTCTCTCTCTCTCTCTCTCTCTCTCTCTCTCTCTCTCTCTNCCTTATAACAGTACAATAGTCAATTGTTGCATTAAGTAATACTACCTAATTAGCACCTAATATAATGTAAAACAAAGTGTTGGTTTTGCTACTCTTTTACCACAACTCAATATAATCACATAAGGTGTTATACTAGCATGCTATGTGCTTATCAGAAAGAACCACGGTTTGCTGATAATTATGCATGGACTGATTCAACACTCCCTTTTGACCATATAATTATTTGTACAAAACAAATCCAAGCTAAATTTTTATATAAAGATACAATACACTACTGCATAGTGACAAACCATCTCATAACATTATCCACACTCACTTTATGTTCCAGCACTCCACCACTTCACTGATGGACCTCTTGAAGTCCTCCAGGTCATCCAACAGGGCACTCACCATCTCATCCTCCCTCTCCTGTCTCTCCCCCGGACTAGCAGAGGCAGTGGAGGACTTCTCCTCAGAGGACGAGGTGATCCCTGAGGCAAGGAAGCCAGCGGACACTACCAAGGTCTTCAGGTTGTTTGCCTTCACTCTCAGAGCCTCTCTCTCAGCCTGTATGGGTTAGCAGGACATGGGAATAGGACATCATGAGAGAATCTTACCAGTATCATTATCTTGAATGTGAAAAAAATCTATTCACAAACTGGTTTGCACATAGCCATCTTACAGTCTAATTCCCACACACATCTTACTAGCATGTACATTGAATCTGAAAACTTTTCACTGTTCACAAACTGGTCTGTACTAGCCTCACACTCAGGGCCCTTCTTCCTCAAAAGGTCAAAGGAGAGAACCTGGGTACAAGGCTGTAGGTTTGCACAGCTAGAGCCTACCCTTAACAACACAATATAAGTTAAGTTACAACCCATGGCAACTAGTAACTCAAGCAAACTAGTAACAGTTTACAGCTACATCGTAGCAAATGAATCCTGTTCTATTTTCTTTTTTAAGTTTGACAATCTCCTCCTCCTTATACCTTGCAGTTGGCGATGTGGTCCTCTACTAGTGCAGTGATAGGCTCCATGCTGTACTTGGACAGCTTCTGAGTGATGCGATAGAACACTGCCTCCATTCTGAAGGAATAGAATACAAAATCCATCGTCATAAAATATACCAGTAGATCAGGGGAGGATGTACATGTACATGTAGTTTTTGAAACATGATTTTAACTCTAAATAGGCAACCGTTGGTCGTTAGAAGCTGGGACTAGCACCATTACGATTGGTATGAAGAGATCTTTCAAATGATATGGTTTATTTTGAGAATTGAAAAATGGGCATTTTTATCAAAAAATTACACTCGACCAAAGGCTATAATCCATGGTTTTTGATGATTTTGGTCAAAATTTAAATCTGACTATAAACCACATCATTTGAAAGATCTCTTCACACTGATCACAATGGTACCCACCCCAGCTCAATACGACCTTCCTAGGCTGAGATACAACCCAGAATGCGTCTCAACCTACATACACCTAATAAATGTATGGGAAATTGAAGTAGCTAACAACTGTACGATACAAGTAAAGACAGGAAGACCATAGCTTAGCACGAAGTGCTCTGACTAGAGAATTATGTCATCAGGAAGTATGCTACCACTGTACTCTGACACTTTCCCTGAATATATTCCCAGTACGGTAGTATTAGGTGGATAGGAGTGGTGTGTGTTATTACATTTTTAATGTTTTTTATACATGTACTTGTTTCTTATTATCAAGTTGGGAATATGCAATGTCATGAATACATAAACACCCCATGCATGTGGTACACTTACACTCTCTGGACGTCTTTGATGTCAGAGACATAGTTGAGGTGGTATTTATCATGGGGGGTTGTTATAGCCAGTTGACGAGGGGGCAGGAGGACCTCCAGGGAAGATATGGTGGAGGGCCTGCATGGGGGAAGGAGGGGGTAATTATAATAATGCTTTTAATTGGTGAGTTAGTGTGCAGTGGTAGACAACTCATGCCAAGATACTGGTACATGTATTAGGTGTGGCAGGAACTGTGAATGCTGTAGACAATGATAAGTAAATTCATATTGTCATGTGGTGACTATTGACGTCACATGTTTCCATGGCAATACTATAGTATGTGAATGTTATCACATGATGAGGGTTATGATAGCTACAAGTATATTGCTATACATGCAGCATAACATTTGCTGGATTTATAAAGTGCACACAATTATGTATAGGCTCTCAACTGAGACTGTCATTTGAAGATTCTGTTTGAGTTGGAGGCACATTATCGACTATACAGGTTTGTCAATACATAAATGGCAAATTTATATGCCTATTATACTTACTAGCATAGGAAGGGTGGGTGATTGAGTACAAAATATGTAACTTGATGATCATTTTCTTATAATTTTCCACACACACAGGACTGATTTCTTTCCCTGCCTAAATTTCCATCTGCCCAAAGAAGCAGACTAACATCTATAGGCACACTCTGAGTCGAGTATCAATATAACACTTGTTGATCAAAATGGCTAGACGACCAGACAATGAATTGGGTTTCTCGTTTGCTAATGTTCAAATCTTTCGAGATCAAGAACTAGGACATGGTTCCTATGGAGCTGTCTACAAGGCTAAATGTGACTCACTGCCATGTGCTGCCAAGTTGATCTANCTTTCCGCGAAAATTTTCCCCCACGAAATTTGTAAGGTATGTGGTCGTCACGTATAGTTGAGACGCGATCCACGAAAATTTTCCCCACGAATTTCTATTCAAGACGAAAACGCAAAAATTTTCCCCCACGAAAATTTCCCGCTATACGGTATGTCAAGGTAGGGGGTAGTTACATGTCAAGGTAGGGGGGTGGCTACATGTCAGGGTATAGGGGGGTGGCTACATGTCAAGGTAGGGGTAAATGTCACTGGGTAGGGGGCGGCTACATGTCAGGGTACAGGGGTAGCTATACATTGAGGTGAACTATAGCCTAAAGAAGAGGTAGACATGATGGTGCCTTTGCTGACCTGGCAATTCTGTTGAATATATTCCAGTTATGTGACCACACACCCACACCCACACCCACACAGACCCCCAACATGTATTGCATGGGCTGAAGGTGGAGCTTCAAGAGTTACAAGAGGTACATTAATTAATGCACAAGTGCCATAATGGTAGCTAATGTATCTTGTGTGAGCAGTTTAGCCCTGTAAACCAAGTCCTCCCCGCAATGCTTATTGCTAAGCGCGGAGAGGGCCTGGTCTCCAAAATCATGTGAGTGACATCAAGAAAAGTGAACATGGGCAATTTTGCGTGCACGTGGAAGTTGCACACCTCAAAACCACTTCCTGCCCATGCATTTCAACTTCTTTGAAGCGCCAAAACGCCGCGTACAGGCCAGGACTACCTCAGATAGCTGAAGATCGGTTGCTGTGGCTGGTGTATATATGCTGTTTGAGATCACTTAGTGAGGGAAGTGCTCCAACAGAAGCTCGATCACATAGGCCAACGCTCTCTCGTTCAACTCCTGTGCCTCTTCTCGTGGTTGATGGTAAATTGTCTATTGACAAAGTGTCAATATCTCTCTGTGGCCGATTGTCTGCCCAGTCAAAACTGAAGCTGGGGAGATTACGGATTCTGATAGCTAACCAAGCTATCAAATTCAGTACACCGGAATCTATAATGGTATGATGTGGTGTTGTTGTGTCATATACCCTACTGTATCTATTATTCTATTCAAGCACACCTTATGACGTATCCCTTGGTGTATGTTTAGATTGTCGTACACCCATATCCAGTGCCCATCTTGAACTTTTTCAATATAGCTACGTACTGGGATTCTGCATCAGTTAGCTTTAATAGATACTTCCATGCTCCATTGTATGAAGCACATATTCCAGCATGCATGGTTAAGCACAGTGATTGTCTATTTTTATCCATACCAGCCAGTATTATATAGATTTAAAATTATTTTAATGCTCTTACTTGTCTATTAGTTGCTCGTGCTATTAACATGTAGGTCAACAGAAGCTGGATTTCAAGAAACCATTTTGAACCCCCTCTCATCAATGTACACAGTGACGACACAACTTCAACCAACCTCTCTGGATCACCGTCAACGTGTGACTTATCTGCCGATACTAGTGCAGAAAACAACTCCATAAAGTCTGGAGCATGAGTACGTATATCAGCAATCACTCCATCAACAGAGAAGGTGTCAAAATGCTCAATTGTATTGGGACCACGATGTACACTTAGAGATGGAGACATAACCGCATGGACTTGATTCTTCAGGGTATCAACTGACACAAGTGGAGCTGCTGGTGACGTACTGGAAAGTTGTAAAGCATAATTATTTTTAAGTTCAGGCTGTATTAGCATTTTTTGTACTTAGTAGTACTGCATGTAGAGGATTTTAATTCTGACCCTTAAGGTGCTGCACTTCAGCTTGAAGTTGTTTTACTTGTATTTTTAGCTGTTCGTTTTCACTTATGCTATGTGGAAATGCCTGCTTCACTAGCTGGGAAACTAGGTTGTGACTGTACTCCCTGTGGTGGAAATTTGATTTGAATGTTCAAGTTCTGAAAACTTGACTCTCTTGGCAATTGGTCCTTCATGCGGTGCCTACTGGTATTTCCTCTTAAGACAAACTACCTCTTCAGCTTCCATAACCACTTTACATGCACTGGTTCAATCATACATGCCATGTGATTTGATTTTAATCTGATGTCAGAATAATGATACAATTTTTAATTGACATTTAGAATTCATAATAAAATTGATATAATTGTAATCTCACTGACCAATGCAGTTATCTGATAATAAGCACGGTAATACATAATAATTATAATCAAACTGCTAATAATATGTGGCTAAAAATCTAGAGTCCACGTATAGTCTGGCATATCCAGACCTTTACACGTGCGCTATAAATATGCGTGTATTTATAGCATGTGTGTAAAGAGTCTGGATACGCCAGACTATGAACCTGCATGACTTCAGCCAGACCTTTTTTAATACACTGAGTGCCTATATAGTCTGGCCCATGTTTTCAAGTCTTGTCTTCATGTTTTCTTTTCTTTTTTGGTCAATGTTTAGCATGACTGCCGCGTATACTTGTATGATAATAATTGGCTGCTGCATGGCTATATGCCAGCTCATGGATCGGTGTAGCATAGTCTTGATAGAGGCCATGCACTTCAGTCAGTAAGCACAGTAGCTCAACAGTACACGTGGCACTTGGAAGCAATTGCATAGGCATGCATGGTCATGGCTCTGATCTCAAGCTGCTCACATATATGACACTAGGGTAGACACATTGTTTGACCTCTGCACGCTGCAGTGAGTCAGAACTAATGTTGCTACGGTTCATAAATTGATTTAAGCTGCCCAAACCATGAAAATAAGCAAAGTAAGTATATAGTAAAATTACTTAATCTCGAGTTGTTTGTGCTAGGCACTTGTAAAAGGGCACGTTTGTGGCAGAGGTCAAAGGTAACATCTACCTTCGCATCATCAATGATGAAATTCACGTGACATTTCTGACCAGGATCTCTCCTTCCTTACCGTGAGTTTAAGGACAAAGGTGAGAGCCTGGGAACAAGGCTACAGAAAATCTATGATACAGTTATGAGAATTCAAGAACACATATATATATATATAAAACAACACGGTATCTCTGCCTAGGAAGGTCATATGAAGCTGAGACCTGCACAATTATGATCAGCTCAAAGAGATCTTTCAATCGGTATATTGTATTTGATATTTAAAAATGCCCATTTTCTGAAAAAAAACACACTCAACCATGGGCTATATATATATATATAATTTATATATAGTTCATGGATTGGAAGAAAATTTAATTTTACAAGAAAAGTACACCATTCAACAGATCTCTTTGAGCTCATTGCAAGGGTGTCAGTCCCATTAATTGTTACACAACCTTAATTCCTAGGCTGAGATATGCTGATTTCTAGTTTACAATGAACCACTCATAGCCTCGTAAACCAGGCCCTCTCCATTATGCTTATTGCTAAGCACGGGGCCGGGGAGGGCCTGGTCTCCAAAATCACATGAGTGCCGTCAAGAATAGAACCGTGATTTGCATTCCCACGTCATTCACGTGATATTTCCGACCAGGCTCTCTCCTTCCTTACCGTGAGTGTAAGGTCAAAGGTCTCAGAGCCTGGGAACGAGGCTAGATTTTCTGCAAATAAAACTGCGTGATTATGGTAAAAATTTCAAAAAAATAAGTAGTGTAGGAATGGGCAGTGCGATAAAAAGCATTGGAACAAGGCATGTCTCATTTTCGGCACATGACTACTTCATTTTTGATTTATTCTTGATCCCTAATATGGATCGTCAGTGTCATAAATGCAATGATCTGTACTACTATAGTATACCACAGCTTATTGTTGCATTTTTTTAATCTAATCAGTTGGCTAAGCAGTGGAGTAAACTATAACAAATTAGGATTAGCAGCCAACGAGTTGGGCATAAAAAATGAAGTAGTCATGTGTCGAAAATGAGACATGCCTCGTTCCAATGCTTTTTACCGCACTGTCCATTCCTACACTGCTTATTTTTTTGAAATTTTTACTACTTGTTCATTCACTTTTTTCAACACTACAGTGTGGAGACCATCAGAGACTGGCTTAAGTAGCAGCTACAATTAATGCATTTCATTATACTGGAGGAAGCTAATGCGCATACACACAATAATACCACGTGGATAATGACCTTTGAACTCTACCTACAAAGATGGCTGCATTGTAGTACATGAATTTATACACTAAGTTTCAAAGCTTTCTAGTTTTTGTTTAGGGCTATTTGAGATTGAAACGAGTATCAAGGAATGTACTATCCATGAAAAGAACTTACTTTTTGCTGTCAAAGTTGGCTCAACATATTCTGGTTCTCTGGAACTTCAAGTAGGTCAGTTAGAAAGTACATAAGTACGTACGTACGTACGTTAGAGAACAAAAATAGCACTATGGTGGCTTCCCACTAGCGCTCACTGCTAGTGCTGAGGAAAGTTTTTGTGAGTTTTAGGCCTTGCATGCTAATCTGTCGGTAAGTACGTGCCTCTGTACAACTTTGAAGGTTTAATTTTGTTTGACTAGATTTTTGTAGTGGCCAACATTTGGCCAGACAAACTTGATTTGTTGATTCTCATCAGCCATTTCCTGGAATTAGGTGAGGGAGGGCGGTCATTATTCATTATTTCATTATTTGATTTTCATTGAACTAGGCCGCTGTCTTGTGTTGAAATAACAAGAAGTTTCCTTGAGATGACTGGCTTCAGCCATGGCCACGCAGGTTGCAGATCGATCGTGCATACGGCTTGCCACGGCCACGATTACAAATGGTCACGTGATTATTAATTATTAAAATAAGGGGCGTGCCCTTTGCAAAACGCAATAATGAAAGTTGAGGCGGCGTGTTTGAACTAGAAGCGGGCGCTGATGAGAATCAACAAATCAGGTTTGTCTGGCCTTTTGTATGGTGTCTATTAGACAGTCGGCCCATTCCTACTATACGTACTACCGTACATATGATAATTATATCAAGATCTCTTTGATCTGTACAACCAATCATCATAATGATAATGATGGTAGTATCAGTGGTTGGTGAACATCTCTCTCTAATCTCTAGGTCTTCCTCCTGGTAATACAAGATCTGATAGACAAGGAGGAGGAAGAAAATGACGAAGAAAAGGAGGCTGATGTAATCCCAAGTTACAATCAACCAATGAGTCTTACAGATTTGGTATCAGGCGGAGATAACACTGACCACAATGATGATGACCCTTTCAGTGAGAATTTCAGTACATCAGAAGAGTCAAGGTACCGACGATTACGACCAAGACTACTTACGGAAGATGGCCTCAGCGACAGTGACAATGAGGTGAATTACGAGGATTATCTCGATCAGTTGGACCAGGAGGAGGAAGAAAATGACGAAGAAGAGGAGGCTGATGTAATCCCAAGTTCCAATCAACCAATGAGTCTTACGGATTTGGTATCAAGCGGAGATAACACTGACCATTATGATGACGAATTGCTGTATGTTTGTGAAAATGAAAGTTAAATGTTGTTGTATGTTTGTGAAAATGAAAATTAAATGTTGTTGTATGTTTGTGAAAATTAAAATTAAATGTTGTTGTATGTTTGTGAAAATGAATGAAAAAAGAAAAATAATGAAAATGCACAAACAAGAATACCGTTGAACTCAAGGATGACATTGGCCAATAACAGACTGCTCCACAACTGGGCTGGTTGAAGACTCCTCCTAGCTCATCCAGACTTCGAAATGCTGCCTTACAAAAGGCTTTAAATCTGTAGAGTGAAAAGTCAACATACAGATATCAAACTACATACACCTTTGCATGAATACAGTTTTTTTTTTTGTTTTCTTTTTTTTAATTAATTTTTTTATTTTTTTATTTTTTTAATTTTTTTTTTTTAAATTTATAATAATTTTGCTAAGCAGCATGGACAACGCAAATAGCAGTTGCTAATACATGTGTGCACCCAATATAGTAAATGTTATAGTTACAAAGATCAATAAACTCTAAGTAATAACTATGGTAATATTACAACAACAGACTAATACAAGTTAACATTACACACAATGACAATATAAATGCTGCAGCAGTTGGGTTTTAAAGTTATTGACGTTATCAGCAGAAACAATATCACTAGGCAGTCTATTCCATAATCTTACCACATCGCAGAAGAAAGAAAAATAGTAGGTATATTAGTTTTAGCATACGGGACAGAAATTGTTAGGCTGTGTGACCTTGAGTTGTGCTTAAACTGTCTCATTTGAAGTGGGGATGGAGAAGGAATTGAATAATTACCCTTCAGTAAATTAAACAGGTAGGTTAATCGTAAGTAAGTCCTCCTCATCTGAAGATTAAAGATGGCCATGCAGGAGAGTTTCATAGGGAGCACCATTCCATTGCTTGCGCACCCCCCCAGCCTCTTTCTCAGGCTTCTGAACTAAATACTATATTACTATCACAATAATAGATTTACGTGCAGACAAAAAACACATGTATAAACAACCAAATAAAAACAAAAAAACATGCTAACAAAACACGACTAAACAAAAGGAGCAAAGAACATGCAAGATCACGCCCACCACCCATTTACACCTTATATGGATCATAAATCCAGTTCATAGTGCATGATTGCAATTGCAGAGGTCAGTCATGCAGCCTCAGTAAGTTGCCAACTTAAGCTTACTTGTGTTTTGATCTTAGAAAGTGGATGCTAAATTAGCTCTGGCTCTCTGTCGCCTCCAAAATTAAATACTCCCCAATCTTTTTTGAAACCACTATTCGCATCTTTGTGCACAATCCAAGCCCTGGCTTTCCGGTCCAGTTACATGGAGTTTGATGTCCATTTCTCCTACTGACATTGTTACAGGTACTCGGTCATTATCGAGAATCGGTACTTTGTGTAGATAGAGTCTATGCCCTCATCTTGCAGAAAAACTAAGGATCTTATTCCCTTTTCACCGACAATCAATTCATTTCGTACTGTGCCACCAGTGAACCACTCGATCTGTTTCCCGCAACAAGTCAGCTTGGCGCAATTCCGATATTCCAACTCTGTCAATGTTGACCCCTCTAGTACTCTCTCTATATGAATTGAACTATACCACCTGTGCCATCATCAGTAGTTCTCTCAGTGAAGTTCTAAGGCAATGGCAAGCCAAAATCTGCTCAGTCTATAAATGATTGCAGTTGTACAAATCTGTCTGATTCTGAAATGTTCCTCTTCATCCTGCACTCCAGGCCTGTTGGTGGGGAATTTAATACTATAATTATAGCAGAGTGAGCACCCAAAATTGGAAAAAAAATTATATCATTTTTACCCCCTCCCGCCCCCCTTTCAGAATCCTATGATTTGTACAGAAACAATTTACCATTGATAGTGGTCGATGTACCATTCTGTTTGTAGCTCTGCAGGTATGGTGATTGAACGGTTTCCATACGGTGTGGATGAATAGAGCGGGTGCAATCAACGTCATCAAAAACCGGAAGTATTTTGAGTGATACTAGAAATAGTTATTTTGCCATACAGAAGTAAATGACAGCTAGGCCTTGATAGATTATGCTCAAGACTCTGCCTATTTTTCTTTTCTTTTGTGCTCAAAGAATGGCCCAATTATGTTCCAGAATCTGCCTATCTGCCTTCTCAAGTTGTCTATTATGCTTATTACTACCAATAATTGCAGAAATTATCGATTTTTGATGAACAGAAGCACAAACAAATTAAAGACCATTATGATAGTTATGTGTTTCTGTAGTTAATTCACATTTTGTGGGTTAACTTGCTGTAACCGCGGATGTCGGACCTCCTCCCGCATTTCTCCGTATTGTTCTGTACATTTTTGCAATACGGAAGTGACTCATTTTACGTATTGCATCCGCTCTATATAATTATAGTGACTTGAGTGTGCGTTGTCTAGAAAATACACGTGGTTCTGCACGTGGTTTCAGCCGCGTTCGACTGTAGCCTCGTGCAGTTGGTGTTCTGTCTCTGGTTGTTGATGCTCTCGTTAAAATCCACTTTCATCTTTACTTTGACGATGGCATTTTTGGTGAGTTACTGTATTTTGTGTTACAATGTAATTTTGCTGCATTTTGAATCATGTCTAACAAATTTTTCTGGACTGAGTGTAAATGTGTCTTAATTGTTTTGTATGTGCATGGCCATGTGTAAACTCGCCCGCCTAAAGACGTACCAATAGACTTCATGTGCCAACTAGGAAGACAGAAAAGCAAGCGCCTAGTTAGAGACCTCTTGTTTGGTCAGTCACTATGCCTCTTCAAGTCAACTAGCTGCTAGCCACTTGCAGCTATAGCACTGAGATAGGGAGAGGCTATGCTGAGGGTGAACCATGCAGCTTTGATATACCAGTGCATGTTTAAATTTATTGTTTTTAATGACTATTATCAGCTTGGCACAAAAAGTTTGTGGAAAGTCTGCATGTCTTATGGAACCAAATCACGATCTGAAATATGGTGAAGTAAAAATTGGTTTAACTGGAAGTTGTGAGCTGTTAATAGTTTCAGTGTCTTTGCCCGTGCAATCTGTCAGTGTGCCGAACCTTAGTGGTTTCATTCATTGGATGAACATATGCCTTTTTTTTTTTTTGTGCACATGTGTGACAATATTGGATAGTCAATATCCTCTGTTATGATAGTTTACATTTACAAGTTTTGCCATAATTTGATAATGCTATGTCAACACTCATGGTATACTTTAGGGATCAACTGTCACCTCTTCCCATGGAATCTATATTCATAGCCACTACTTCATCTGCAGTGCCCCAGCCCACACCTTCTGATAGCTTCCTAGTGGAAACTTTTCTCATGCAAATTCAGCTAGATGCTGTGCAGCAACATGGCTTCTCTGAGGTGTATGGTAAGCATTTTGCAATACCTATCTCTAGCAGAAAATGTTAGAAATTTGAATAGTAATGTGTGAGTGAGGCATGCATGCATTGTCTTAATTCTGTTGAAATATGCAAGGCTTTTTCTACCAATGGGACTCTTATTGTTGACCAGTCTTAACATTATTTTTTTGGTTTCCCTTTTTCCTTTGTAGGGTCAAATATTGAGACCTCTTTGGAGCAGTCCAGTGTTTACATGCAGCCACTATACTTCTCTCAAGGCAGCCATCACGTCCTGTACAGTGGCTATGTGTGTGAGGGGATGCCAGAGGATGGGTCGTCCATCTAGCCTGTGGTAGAAGATCCTGAGCAGCAAAATGTTTGTAGGTGGTAAGCATTTTATAATGCATGCGTGTCTGTAGTAGTAATACTGAGGTGAAGCAAAGGTAAGATTTGCATGGCAAAATGCACAATGTTTGTAGGTGATAAGCATTAATTTTTATAATGTATGCATATCTGTAGTAGTAATACTGAGGTGAAGCAAAGGTAAGATTTGTATGGTCTCAACTCTGTTTGTATACCAGTTTGTACTCTATTTAGCAGTTTTAAATTTGCGGTTCACGATCCATGCAATCACAAAAGTTTTTATCTGCGAAAATCTCCCCAACCAGATTACATCATTATTATGATATCATATACTTATTCAGTGTGCACGTAACTGATCCATGCACCTAGCTCAGCAATTTAATGCTATGCGTCAGCTGCTCAACTTGAGGAGTTAAAAAGTCTAAAATGGCTCTCTACAATTATTTCAGTCCAGCTAACAAGAACCATATATAATAACCTTCCAGCTAACAAGTTTCCAGACCCACATACAAGTATTTCAGTCCATCTATAACAATGACCAGAACGATGGATCAACTCACTCCGCTTGGCTACAATGTCCTGATACTGCTCCCTGCAGTGGGGTACACACACAGCCTATTGGTATTTGAATATTTATTAGTTCATGTAAGTGAACAAGCATTTTGCAAGCCAATTATACAAGCCATTTACAAATCTAGAGAGTCCATGTGAAAACTGAACATGAGGTACTTTTGAATATGGTTGGTTTAAATGGTAAAGGAGGTAGTATGGAAATTCTGATCAGCCTCAACATTTGACAGTGTATACAATTATAATAAAAGTGGCACACAAATGAGGTTTGTGCTTCTTTAGTTTATTGTATAATATTATATAGATAAGAAAATATAGTCATGCATCGGGAGCACTTGCATACTTCTGTGTAATACTGGTATGTGAACAAAAGCAATGGAATAAAATGTGTTCTTGTGATGCATATATATATATACACGCGCGTTACAATTAATATACACAATGTTCAATGTTAAATTATCGGTGTCCGTACATATTTATGACACTCCATAGCAATTCCAGGTACCAGAGTCCTAAACAACATGCGGTCATACAATCATGTTGTTTATAGATAATCAAATTGAAAACAGCTCATGCGTTGTCAGCTAATTGACAGGATAAAGGTGTCTCTATGTGTAAACACGAGTACATCATGGTATACTTGTAAATGTGGTCAGTTTAAAAGGCAGTGTATATGCTGTAAGTGAAATGACCACGCAAACTGAGGGTTGTACTGGCACTGATTTGACAGTGCACTCTATAGAAAAGTTAATTTGACATGTGGTACGTCGTATCCTCTAAATTTATATATTCATCAGTTCTATCGAGATCAAGAGCACATGGCATAGTGCTTTACTCCTCCTATTGACATATCATAGTTTGAGATATTTTCGCATTGAAAATATTCTGTACGTTAAAATTCCGCGTGTTTAATTTTTGTACATGTGTAGCGCCCGCATTAATATTGGTAATGGGTCATCAAAATTTTAAGTGTTTAATTTTCGCACACAGCAACAGGTAATACTAATTAACTGTTCACACTCGGTGCAAATAACATAATTACAAAATTATGCCTAACTGATTTGTTACTTCCTCAAACTCTCCACCTCTCTGGCAGATGTGGGCAAGCCAAAACGTTTCTCACATAGTCTTGTAACTGGTCAAGTTTCTGTCTGTCTGTCTGTACATGGTGGACACATTCCATAAATTTAAATTATTTGAACGCGCATGTTGCAATGTTGAAATCGATTATGCAATATATCCTCTTGATAACACGAATGTCATGTTTTTCCGTCTGTTTTAATGTGTCAACGCCACAAGATTCATCCTCTGACAATTGGATCACAAAAACCTACACCATACATGCAGGAATGATAAAACCAACACACTATTGATAGAACCATGCATACTTACATTGTCACTGAGTAGCTCTTATCCTATGGAGCCACTCTTATTGTGAGCTCTGACATGCAGCTGTACTCAACAACTGGAACTAATTAGCATATTGTTTCTGTATAATTTGCATATATTGTTCTAACGTTGCTTCCAAGAGAAGGAAAATTATACAAGCTATACTATGTAACATTTCAGCAATGCTGTGCACACAGTGCATCTTTATGGGACTCCAAAATTTAGAGAGTCCACTTGAAAACTGAACATCAAGGTATACTTTTGAATGTGGTTGGTTTAAATGGTAAAAAAGGTGAATATGGAAATTCTGATCAGCCTCAATATTTGGCAGTGTATATATACAATTATAATAAAAGTGGCACACAAATGAGGTTTGTACTTCTTTAGTTTATTTATTATATGTATAGATAAGACAAACAGTTATTGGGAGCATGCACTTGCATACTTCTGTGTAATTACTGTTATGTGAACAAGAGTAATGGAATAATATTTTAAGAATGTATTCTGCATGGTGATGCATTTACACACGCGTTACAATTAATATACACAATGTTCAATGGCAATATTATCAGTGTCAGCAATTCCAGGTACCAGAGTACAAAATAACATGGGGTCATCAGTCATGTTGTTTATAAATAATCAAATTGAAAACAGCTCATGTGTTGTCAGCTTGACAGGACAATACTGGTCATCCGTAAAGTTAGTATTATGGTTCTTGCCTTGCAATCATGCCCTCCCTGGTGTCTCTATGTATGTAAACACGAGTACATCATGGTACTTGTAAATGTGGTCAGTTTAATAAAATTAATGGCAGTTTATATGCTGTAAGTGGAATGACCACACAAACTGATTTGACAGTGCACTCTATAGAAAAGTAAATTGACATGTGGTACGCCGTATCCTCTAAATTTATATATTCATCAGTTCTATCGAGATCAAGAGCACATGGCATAGTGCTTTACTCCTTCTATTGACATAATACTTATTAACTGTTCACACTCGGTGCAAATAGCATAATTTCAAAATTATGCCTAACTGATTTGTGACTTCCTCAAACTCTCCACCTCTCTGGCAGCTGCCAGTGATGTGGGCAAGCCAGGTGGACATTGGCCCCTCCTTCCTGTAGCACACGTACACACTCAGTGAAGCCATTGTAGGCGGCAAAATGGAGGACAGTCCACCTGGAAGAGTAAGTATAATTGAAGGAACTGTGTCACTAATATATTGTTATTAAAAATAAAACGTGTTCCATGACCTTTGTGACATTTTTAGGTTTTGTTTCTAGTCCTCTATATTGATGCGATCTGACTTAGCTTCATTTACAGTGATCTGCTTGTTGTCCTGTCCCTCTGTTGCCATTGGTGATGAACTTATGATAGAATCTGTGAAGGCATCAAGTAAAAACGCAGATTAGCGCACGCCCCAACAATGTGGGTTTTATTGCAGAAATGGGTTCTACTAGATCTTAAAAATTTTCAGTAAAAAAAATTAGATTTATATCTCTGACCATTACGACATTATGCGCCATTGAAACTGGCGTCTATTATTTATAATACTACATGAATATTCACAACGTTACTTTAAAACAGCTAAAGATGTAATTGGTTAAGATCAAGGTGATGACAAACAGTGAATATTGTGTCTATTGGATGCAAATATCATGATTCAGACGAATGTTTCGGTTATTTTGATAAAATTATGCTACAATATCAACTAATTTGTGACTAGCAGGCTCTGTTAGTGCTCATGTATAGCCAACTAATAAGTTATTCATGTTGCAACCATGGCAACAAAATTTCATAGTCAAGGTTAACAAGTATCTGGGTTGTGAACATTCAGTTATGTATAGTTTGGGAACACCATTTCTCGAACTTTGACCTCCTTTACTAGCAAATCATAAAACGTGCCCTAATCTGTGTTTTTACTTGATGCCTTCACAGTCTGATGTATTTTGTGCAAAATTGGTAAATTTATCCAAATTGCAAAAGTTAAGTTTGCCAGGAGTAGCCGTCTTGCTAGTAGAAGGTGGATGGTTTATCTTAGGAGGGGGGAGAGCATCTTTGAACTGTTCAGATGAACGCAGTCTCTTCTTTAAAGGTTCTATTTCTGATGATGTGACCACGATGCCGTGTTTGCCTCGTTTGCGGCAGTATACTTTGGTTCTCATACATAATTACAGGAGTAGCCGTCTTGCTCTGTTCAGATAAACGCAGTCTCTTCTCACATTTGCCTTGTTTGAGGGGGCACTGGCTTTTACGGCGGCACCACCTCATAGAGCCATTGGAGTTCTGGTGGGAAGAAAACAGTGTGTCTTTGAAATCACTGGATAATAATATTATAATCATTAGTAATTATTAGGAATAAAACCAACTACTAAATTAACATGCAATTCACGGAGGCATTCTAATAAATGGTCCATGCAATCCTGTCACTACTAATGTTCCTACAGCTTACAATAAAATTATGCATGGTCTCTTATGTGGTTGAACTGTACGTTTCAGTTTCTGCCGCACAAACTGTGACCTTTGCTGTAAAAGTTTACTTTGGTTCTCACGAGAACACTGGCAGTACACACAGCCACATACCCCAGTGTCTTTGACATTGATTGTTGCTATTAATGCAAGAATACTCTCGCAGAGAATGATGGTTGGGATGGTGTTCTACTGCGGCAGATAGGAATATTTGTGTATAAATTATAAGTCGATGGAATTATCTTTTAAGTCTAAAGCAATTGAAATTGATGACAGTAACCGACATGAATATTAGTTTTATATCTTTATTTTAATTTTCTTTGCTGTAGTAGTACTGGTCTTGATAAAGACGAAAAATCCGCTGTTTTTGGTGGCCATGTACAGTCACCTTTAGGTCGGCCACTCTGGTCTGGGCAAGGTGTGACATGCTCGCCTCATTGGCTAAGATAATATTTCAGTACACAAGTCAAGTATATTTCACGTCACATTTCATGATGGAATCCTGTACTTTGTGATGATGTCCTGATCAATTTCTATTTGAGGTTCTTCACCCAGTCTTCATCATCTAAATAATAATTATGAGAAAATGAAAATTGTCTATATGACAAAGACCTGGGTTCCAACAGGTCCTGCCGGAGGGAGGTTGACCTGATTGCATGCCAGAGAACTCGTGGTAGCCTGCAGCCACATGTAGCATCAGACCATCTGATTCATCATCTTCGTTTGAATCAATTACAATCATTTCTATCCTTGTCCCAGCACTGGCACACCATCAGACCATGTTTGGCTCTCATTATTCTTCAGCAAGGTTTTCTGCTTGCTGTTTTTTTATTTTAACCTATTACACACTAAATTGAAATTTCATCATCCTGCCCAATTAAAATTTTAATTTTAGGCAGCCTTCTTTTCATTTTTCTTATACAAATGAAGATTACACAAAAGCTTTTTATATGATGCAACTTAGTAAGCCTCTTTATGAACTCAACATAATTTTTTTTTGCAAGTGTAGCTATTGAATGTTTGCAGTTCTCAGCAATTGCCTCCTTGTATCATACTATATATAGAACATAGACAGAGATAATATTTCTACTTGCATGTATTTTTAAATCATTCTTAAACAGTCTTTGGTTCACTCTTGAGGGCGTACTTCTCCTCAGAATCTCCTCTCTCCTTCCTTGAGTACTGCTTTTTTTTTTTTTTTTTTTTTTTTTTTTTTTTTTTTTTTTTTTTTTTTTTTTTTTTTTTTTTTTTTTTTTTTTTTTTTTTTTTTTTTTTTTTAGTTTAGCACATATGCATGGTATACACAAATAGCAATAATGCTAATACAAGTGCATTATACCAGTTTAAGACTATATAAGTGAATTAAAAACCTAAGTTATGAATACATGAACAGATGAGATTAATTAAGTGGAAAATTAAGTTACAGACCAACTAAAATAATTAGACATGAGTTTTAATAAAGGTGTTGCAATAAATGTGACTTGAAGCTCTCAATATTCTCAGAATAGACGATGCTAGCTGGCAGCTGATTCCATAGTCTTAGAGTTTCACAGAAGAAAGAGTGGTAATATGAGCAGGACCTGGCAAATGGAACTTTTAGTGTTAGCCTATGAGACCGCGAGTTGTGGTCAAAGATCACATACTGTAGTAAAGATAGCTTCCTTTTAAAATGTTAAAGAGAAAACATAGTCTCAAATAGTCTCTCCTTGAATCCATTCTGGGAAGGTTGCATGTTGCTAATAAGACATCATAACCCACATTCCATTTTCTCGTGCACACCTTTAATGCAAACTTCTGGACAGACTCTATCATGTTTACAAGGTACTTCTGGTGTGGCGACCAAACAGGGACAGCATACTTCTGCTTGCTGTTTTTCGATTCATCTTCTTCATCTGAATTAATCAATCACAGCCATGTTTTGGCACTCTCTTTCTCTCCTTGAGGCATCTCCTTACCCATTAGTTACATTACATACTGTAAATGCGGAAAATTTTGCTGTTGTATATTTCGATCGTGGTTGGAGGTTACCGCGAAAAATGAAAACATGAAAATTAAGTAAAATTAATGATACGCTCCTACCTATATTTCTTTGACGACACTGCAAAAAATAAGATGACGTGGAAAATAAACATGAATATTATTTTTAACACGTGCAAATTTCTTGATATACAGTAATAGATCATTTTTTCGGCTGACTTCTATTCTCTCAATGTTTGTGCTGCCTTTATCAGGGCTCCCAGTCATCAATATCTTCACGTTAGCTAGTACATGCAGTGTTAAATAATAATTATTAGTAGATAAAAATCTGACTTTGAAGGCCATCTGCAAGACTGTTGCCATGGGAGCTGAGAAATGCCTTCATAGCTTCCTTGCTTCTTACTTATTGTCTCTCTTGGATCAGGACTTTGATTACTGCCTGCTAGCAGCTAGGGCTGATTTTCATGAAACAATAAACTCATCATAGAGCCTTCCAATGATTGCTCGAGCCAAAGATAGGTAGTATGATTTTGGCACTTGATGTCTCTACTATAAGTCTGGCCAAAATTTAGTGATTTTTTATAATATTATGTTAATGTAGATGCAAACTAGTTGAATTATCTTTCTTCTTTCCTTCCTTACTTCTGTATCTCAAAACTACATGATAGCTCACTGTAGGCCTTGGTGAAGAGCAGCTGTACGATTTCAGGGGTTAGCTTGTCTGCTTTATCAAAGCCATGTAAAAAAAAAATGCAAGCTGCTTTGAGTTGAAATGGCCATGGCACTCCTAGTGAATCAGATGTCGCACAGGTCCCTGAGGGAGAGAGCAAGAACACTAATAATCACCACCATGGTGTTGGTCAGGAGAGCAGAGTGACAAGGAGTCGTCAGGTGTGAAGCAGGAGTCTTGTTTATCACATTCAGAAGAGAGAATCAAAGCTGTGTTTAAATTAGGAGAAAATATTCATATCACAATAATAATCTGTTTATTTTCCCTGCGAGTAACGACAATTGCCTGTCCTTTGACTGTTACGATATTAGTTTTAAATAATGTCATGATATTTATATTTAGTGGAATTAATAGGCAGGAAGACCTTACTCAGTGCTCCCCCTACCATTACCCTATTACGTACCCTTGGGGTTTTTCCTAGGATCTGCTGGGATTGAGGAGGTGCATGGGCATAGCATCGTGGGTATAGATGCGTATGTGATCAGCATCTTGAGTGATTACTGGAGGACATAGAGGGAAGTTAAGGAAGAAGGAAGAAAGACTGCAACATGCAACTGAGAGGGTCAGTTGTGGTTTCTTGTTTGTGTCCTCTTGAAGTTGTTAACCTTTTTGTCCGCATGCAGAGTTGCTTAACCATGAAGAATTATTTGATTAACAGAGCTAGGGTGGGACCTTTGCACTCTCCTGCTGCCCTGGTTTCAATAAGATGGAGTTTGCTACTAAGATGCCACTGCAGGCTCCCAGACAAATTATGGCAAAACAAGTTTAGAAATGCAACGAAATTACATTTAAATGCAAAATAATATATAGTAATTCATCACGTATAGCTACATGCCCGTCATCCAAAAATGGTATTCTGTACTTATTGCAGATATCAGGCCCCATTTCCACTTAAAATCTTCCTTGCTCGAGTCGAGCTATCTATGTCACTCAAAATACTTTTAAAAGTAGAGAATTCGTGATCATAGTACTTTATACTATTATATGGAATTAGATTGCTCCATAATTATTATTATTATAGAAGTGTAGTATAGCCATGGATGGATATAAGAGAAATTTCTTCATGTGCACATGTATGTGTTAGTCCCCCTGTCATTTGTTGATATTCAGGGACACAGCCATGTTTTGGCACCCTCTTCCTCGACTTGAGGCGTTCCGCACTGCATCTTCCTACGAGGCCAGCAAACTGCACAAGCTGCTTGGCCATACTAGCTAACTGTAAATAGTCGAAAGTATTATTTTTGGTAGGATCTAGATCATTCGTAGGACCTTCCTTACGTGGTACCACTCTCTCTCAGGGGCAGTGACTCTAACAAAATCCTCCAAATGGTTCTTCATAAAAGACCCTTTTTAAATGCTAAATAAGCTTGTTCAGTCCATACATGACTTTGGTAGTATTTTATGTTTGGATAATCCAGAACAAAATATACACACGAAAATTGTTACAAGATTAAGAAGCATGGCAAATGTTTTAAGTTAAAAGATAACCACACATGTATTGCTTATAGTTGTGTCCAAAATAGCCAAAATCAATACAATCAAAATTAGATACTGCCATGGGATTTCTATTATGAATGCAACAGTATATCTCTACAACATGCCGCAAAATAGCAAAACATGCAAGAATAAGTTTATGAGAGTAGTCAAAGATGTTTGGCAGTTTCGTTTGCTCTTGCAAGATATGGAATTAGGCAGTATTTTCTGATACGTACGTTTCTCCACTCTCTTCTGATATAATAGGGATGATTGGTAACAAACGCTAATTGATCACATTTCTGAATGAGAAATAAGCAGATGTCTTTTCCTTAGACTGCATGTCCCTCGCCCTCCATATAGTATAGATCAGATATAGATATAATAGTATAGATCAGATATAGATATATAGTATAGTATAGACATATAGATGGTTGGGGTGAACTACACACCAGGATATCTTACTTCAAATAGCTGCTGGTTCTTCAACAGAACATCAGTGAAGAGCCCGGCCTCTAGTAGCAATGATTTTCTTTCTCACCAACATCTCAATCACTATCACCAATATTGCAAGCCTGTGTATAAAGTTTCCCTCCGCACTGATATGCATTTCAATCTACACACTAACCGCAGCAAACCATAGGTATACTTTGGCTAGCTGGAGTATATATATCTATGAACAAACTAACGTATACGTACCTCAGTGACTTTATATACTGACAGTTCCATGTTCTTTTGACTGGACGTCGTAATATTGGTTTCAAATAATTATGATTGTTTTATGGTTGTACAAGATTATACTATTACCGTCATTTTCACAAATTTTAAATCTTAAGTATCTGAAGCACTACAGTGGTTAGGAAGACATGCATGTAGGTATAAATTAGCAGCAGCGAGTTCAGAAGGCACTGAATCTTAATCGTCAGAGAGTGAAATGTCACAGGTGGGTGAGTGTTAGCAACTTGTTTTTAGATCTTTTCCTATAGAATGTACAAGCTAACTTGGCCCTAGCTCTGTACCTGTTTTTTCCAAAACTTGCTTGCTCGTTAGAACTACGTTCACAATGTGAGAGGGGGGATTGTCTTTATTTTTGAAGTAGTCTTAATTCAACCATTACCAGAACTATTCGTTTTCTTCACGAGTTAAGTTACGAAGCAGCATTTGAAGATATGAAGATGAATATTTTAACAACGGCACTTGTAAATTACACACTAATATTCTCCATCACTGTCTCTTGCTGAGCCTCAAGACATCTGTCCAGGTAAAGGTGTAGGCTTTGAATGAGACTGGGACAAATGAGTCTACTAATTTGTAATTCCACGAATCATGATCAGAACATTGTTTTTTTATCTTCTGTTAGAACTATTTTCACAATGCGAGAGAAGGGATTTTCTTTCACACTTTCTGCAACTTAATTTTCATAAGCTTAGCTTTCCTTTGTTTTTCTTGGTTAAGGAGTTTTTCCGTTTCTTTCTACAAGAATTTGTGGATTGCACTGCAAGCCTTGAGTCACGTTCGTCACTGCCCCAGGTCTTTGAGAGGACCCGAGGAGGACACGGCCCCCATCGCCAGATTCTTCTCTTCCTCTGTGACCTTAGATCCTAGCCTGCACCTTTTCACAACCTGGTGAAAGTGCGACCACATCGGCTCGCTCTCTATGATAGCATTAACCTTGGTATTTGTGTAGTACTCTTGGGANTCACAGGATGAAGTTGAATTCATAATAAGTGAAGTTTGGTTCCGATTCTTGGATCCGGGAACTGGACTCACACCTCAGAACCACCGTCTGAGACTAGGACTGAGGAACTTCCCCAATACCTATTCTGCTCATGATATAGTCGTGTGGCTCATGTCAAATGAACTGGCCAGATCGCAGTAAGTCAGTGAGATTAAAATATAGGTTTGGAAATGGTTATACAATGCAATATGGAGATGCCTCTGTCTAGAACTTGGCATAATTATAACTATGGATTTATATGTTACAAAATTATCTACCAGTTCTTTACGCTTATCTAAGATAGTACACTCAACCTCAAATATTTATAAGTATTTAATGACATGTATGAATGTCTCAATTATTATTTTGCGAAATACATCACTTTAAAAGTGTTGTAAAACATTAAAAGTTATTCACAGCTAGAATTGCATTTATCAAATCTTTTTCAACTTCTCTCTCTCTCTCTCTCTCTCTCTCTCTCTCTCTCTCTCCAGTGAGGTAGCGCTACGTGTCGGCCAAGCCTTGGTGGACTCAAAACGACTCAAAATTGTCAGTTCTCCTGACCTTGTCTTCAAAGATGACACCGCCCTCTTCCTGGAGCTGGGAGAGGCTGCCCACCTCGAACCAGAGAATCCCAGGAACCCCATCGTGGTGGACGCACCAAAATGGTTCCAACATCTTCCTCAGGAGAGAGACACAGAGTGAGTGTGGGAGACATATCAAGAGTACGATGTTAGCTGTTCCATTGACATAAGTTTTTTTTGCTCCATATCTCCTTGGTAAAGATCACCAATGTAACATGTGCACATGGCTAAGTAGCTATACCTTGAAAAGGAAAAAATCATGCCAGTGGTGTGTGTGTGTGTGTGTGTGTTCAGTGTAACCTTGTCCCCAAAAGAAAACAGCTATTGAACATACAAACACATTAACGTTTGTTGCTCCATTTAGTCATGTTTTTTGCTCCATATCTCCTTGGTAAAGATCACCAATGTAACATGTGCACATGGCTTAGTAGCTACATTGAACACACACATACTGACATGATTGTTTTTCCATTTCTCCTTAGTAACCAAGTATCAAAAAAGGAAAAATCCACACACATACTGTTAGTACATACACTTCTAATTTCTCTTTCTCCAATTCCATTACAGACATCCCTATTCCTCAAGCGACTCTTCGACAGCTTTCTTCCGCACAAATCCCTTCATCGAGCCATCAGTCACCATATCCTCCCTCTCGGACCTCGACATGACTGCAGCCACATCCACTGGAGGAGGGGCCGAGGGTACGGAGCAAGGAGGGGTGGGGTCGGACGACGACTACCTCGTCATTGAGAATGGAAGTGCTAAAGACGAGGAGAGCATAAGCGGAGGAGACAGGGACTCCAGCCTCCACAGCTCCCTCTCCCGGGACAATGATGCCCCGCCTTCTTTCCCAGCTACACCGGACAAGTTGGTCCCGCCTCCAACTCACTCCACACCCTCAGTTAAAGCCTCCCCTCACGCCTCAAAGAAGTTTAACACGACCTCCACATCAGCGGACAGGGCTCTCAGCTTCACTCTCCTTGACACGCAGGAGATATTGGCCACCGTCCCCGTACAGCACCTGAGATCGGCTACACGATCGGTAGATCAGGACGAATCAGATGAGAGCATGATATCCGCACGAGCAGCGAAGCTACACTTTGAGACAGAACACGGGAAACATTTCCACAGTCTCATGGTTCAGCTCATCATGACTCTGGGCCTGGATCTCTCCTGGCTGGGCGTGGTCAGACCTCTGATCATGGAAGCCACGGAAAATGTCCGTACCAGCGTCTTTGACGATGATGTAATGGATATTAATCAGTACGTGAAGGTGAAGAAGGTTGCCGGGGGACACAAAAACAACTCCTCCCTCATCTATGGCGTCGTGTGCTCAAAGAATGTCACCCACAAGAAGATGCAGTGCTCGATAAAGAATCCCTCCATTTTGCTCCTCAAGTGTGCCTTTGACTTCCATCGTAAAGAGAACCAGCTCTCCTCCTTCGACACTCTGCACCTTCAAGAAGAAAAGTACCTCAAGAATCGTGTTGCTAGAGTCAAGACTCTCGATCCAAGTATCGTCCTAGTCCAGAACTCGGTCTCGAGGCTAGCGCTAGAGATGCTCTACGAACTGGGTATAGTGGTGGTTGTTAATGTAAGGCCTTCTGTCATGAACAGAGTAGCTAGGTGTACGAGGGGGTCTATCTTAAACTCCCTTGATCAGCTCTTCTTCGAGGTACAGCTAGGTCATTGCGGACACTTTTACACTCGTGATTTCACCCTGCCTGATGGTGTCAAAAAGACGCTGATGTACTTTGACCGTTGTAAGCCCGAGTTGGGATGTGTCATCACACTGCATGGAGCGTCAAATCGCGAGCTGAAAAGAGTCAAGAAACTGACGCAATTCGGTCTACACATTGCTCACAACTCTCGCCTCGAAACTTCATTTCTTGTTGACGAGTTTGCTTGGCCTGTCTCCCCAGCTCCTGGTGTAGATCCCGATCCCTCGATAAATGACTACATGGCCTCTCCAACCACCCCTGAGTGGCCACTGTTCCCCGCTCTAGCACACCCACTGGATAGTGTGTCTCCATTGGAACTAGCTGAGAAGTTGCTCTCGCTGGGCATGGCACCCTCTGAGGATGATGATGATGAAATGAAGAGCAGTGGGAAATTGTCTGATGATAGTACGTCACTAGGTGGCGTATCCAATGGGGAAGCTCCTGTTAATCAAAATGAAGAGATAGCTAATCAAGCTAATCCTGCTGGTGGTGTTCCAAGCAAAGAAGACATTTCTTCATCGCCAGCTACTAAAGAAACACCTCAACTTTCATCCACCACTGCTGATGGTTCCACTACCAGTGATGCCAGCCTTCAGTCAGCTCAGGTAGTGACCTCCATTGAACCAGCATCTCCTTCGACACTCAGTGACCCAGGCCTGATGATGAACATCTCTGAAACAGCCAGCATCAACGACTCACAAGTAAATGATGAAGACAAAGATCAAACTGAAATTTCCATTGCTACAGCTCCTGTGCTGAAACCAATCAGTCAAGAGATACTAGCTCGTCTTCCAGAGAAGGAGTTCCAGGCGGCCATTGATAGTCAGGTTCTCTCTATCTCTCCTAACGTTTGTCTCCAAGTACCGTACCTCCAAACAGCTCAAGGAAGAGAGGCTGATGTCAGACAGTACCTGCCCAGAGAGATCTTCTGGTCCTATCAGTTTGGAAAGAGACAGTTCCAGCAGAAGAAATTGATGAAGAGCATTGACAGGCCACCTCCTTCCATTGAGCCTGCTCTCTCTAAAGACCTACAACTTTACGACAGAGAAATGGACCAGCAAGTTCAGGCCAACTTCGATCACCCCTCCATTACCCAGCGATCGTACAAGAGCGTCTCCAAGCACCCTCTGACCAACTCTGTCTTTCTCTTGCAAGCCAACACCAATGAAATGAGAGCCGCTCTCGCTGACTATCGAGCCAGAGCAGGACAAACCAACGAATCAGATTCCTTCTTCTTTCCATCTGCCCAAGAAGCTTCCAACTATCGTCTTCAGCTTCAAAACGTCTTCAACAAGTACAAGCAGTTTGAAGAGTTCTCTGATTCGCTGGAAGAGTCAGACTCGCTTGAAAATTCAACAGAAGAACACGAAAAATCTAAATCTTCTAAGTTTTGGCGTAAAATTCACAAGAAAGGTAAAAAGAAACAAGGCAAGCTGAAGTCAGACGACCTTGCTCAGTTTGAACACTCGTCAGGACATTCAGAGGAACCTACCGAGGGAGAGAGTTCTGAGATCAAACCAGAAGATGCAGCACCCGCCATTGAGCCTTCTTCAAAGGAGAAACAGACAGAGCTAAAGTCGTCAGAGACTTCACAAAGGATGGAGCACATTGATGGCGGTCTGTTGAGAGGAAGAAGAGAGAAGTCCGCAGAGAGAAGCTACTCCTCCACTGGCAGCGCTAGAGACAGTGATGGCTCTCACAAGGCAGCTGGTAGCAGCAGAGTGTCGAAGGATCCCAGTGGCCTGAGGCTGTCGGCTGGTGTTCTTGAAGACATTGATAAGAGTCCCTCCAGAGACGCTGGAGGGGGTTACGTGAGGCCGAGGGAAGGGGAGGATAGTGCAGGGGAGATGGGGATGAGCTATGAGATGTGGATGGCTAATGACACAGTGAGTCGTGGTTGTACGGTGTGTGTTGCTAGTCAGTCTCTCTCTCTGTGTTTGCTTGCATTGTCCACTTCTTGTGGCTATTTCAATTTCACATGCATTTTAGTACTGCATGTACTACATAGCTTTCAAACGATATGGTTTATTGTCAAATTTAAATTTTGGTCCAAATTATCAAAACCCATGGATCGAGTGTGATTTTTGGATGAAAATGTCTGTTTCTCAAAATAAACTATACCATATAAAAGATGTTTTCATGCTTATCGTAACAGTGCAAGTCCCATCTCAATACGACCTTCCTGGGCTGAGATATGAGTAATAATGTATTGCTAGGTTCTTCGGTTTCTCGTCACGTATGATGGGTTTAGGTTCTTGGTTTCTCATCACATATGATGGGTTTAGGTTCTTGGTTTTTCATCAAGTATGATGGGTTTAGGTTCTTGGTTTTTCATCAAGTATGATGGGTTTAGGTTCTTAGTTTCTCATCACGTGTGATGGGTTTAGGTTCTTGGTTTCTCATCACATATGATGGGTTTAGGTTCTTGGTTTCTCATCACGTGTGATGGGTTTAGGTTCTTGGTTTCTCATCACATATGATGGGTTTAGGTTCTTGGTTTCTCATCACATATGATGGGTTTAGGTTCTTGGTTTCTCATCAGGTATGATGGGTTTAGGTTCTTGGTTTCACATCACATATGATGGGTTTAGGTTCTTGGTTTCTCATCACGTATGATGGGTTTAGGTTCTTGGTTTCTCATCACATATGATGGGTTTAGGTTCTTGGTTTCTCATCACGTGTGATGGGTTTAGGTTCTTGGTTTCTCATCACATATGATGGGTTTAGGTTCTTGGTTTCTCATCACATATGATGGTTTTAGGTTCTTGGTTTCACATCACTGTATGATGGTTTAGGTTCTCAATACAATATCAAGAATATCTCAGCCTAGGAAGGTTGTATGAAGCTGGGACTGGTACCATTGTGGTCAGCTCAAAGAGATCTTTATAATGATATGATTTATTGTCAAATTAAAATTTTGGCCAAAATCATCAAAAACCATGAATTATAATAGCCTTTGGTCAAGTGTGATTTTTTTTTGACGAAAATGGTCATTTTTCAATTTTCAAACTAAACCACATCATTTGAAAGATCTCTTCATGTTAATCACAATGGTGCAAGTCCCAGCTTCATACGACCAACGGTTGCTGTATTAGAGCAGAAAACATCATAATGCATGTAACTCTTTGGTACATACCACAATGTAATATAATATTATTATTTTGTCTCTCGCTCTCCCCAGCATGCTGACTGCCTGGACCCCTACAACCATCAGGCCATCTCCATCCTTTTCAGCAACACCTGCCATGATGGACAGAAACACCAGGTCCCTTGTGTACCCCCCTGGTAAGAGATACATACTTGTAGCTACACATTTTATCACTTACCTTTCAGCAAATCTTTTATTAGTTTTAGCTTGGCTGCTATAATATTCTAGCTACAGCTTCACTTGTGAGTCGGTCAATGACTTAATTCCTTTCAAACTGAAATCGAATGAGACTGTTACTTTATCATAGTCACACAGAACACTAAGCATCAAGACCTGCTTTCGTACACATTGTGACACCGCTAGAGTGTGACTAGCATGTGTAGATTACAGGATGGGAAGAGTGATATATTAATATTAATTGGGACATGATGTTTACATTTATTAGCAGGTGTGGCTTGGAATTGTTTTAGATGGCTTGGGCATTAATAGTTGGTATTGTAACTACACAAATTAAAATTTTATATTATTTTATCTGTACAGCATCATTAGGATGTTCTACTATGGCCAGAATGACATCAGTCTGGGAGAGTTTCTGCAGCGCTACTGTTTTAGGTGAGCTCACAGATACCGTATAGCGGGAAATTTTCGTGGGGGAAAATTTTTGCGTTTTCGTCTTGAATAGAAATTCGCGAGGAAAACTTTCGTGGATTGCGTCTCAACATTACGTGACAACCTCGTACCTTACAAATTTCGTGGGGGAAAATTTTCGCGGAAAGCTGCCAAACCGCGAAATTCGCAAAAATTTTCCCCCACAAAAATTCCCCGCTATACGGTAGTAACTCACACCCTCACACCCTCACACCCTCATACCCTCACACTCTCACTCCCTCACACCCTCACAGACAGCACTACATGTGCCAATCGTGCGGTGTGGACATGTCCAAGCACCAACGTCACATCGTCCATAGCAACACCAGCATCCACATCACAATGCAGCAGCTGGAGGGAGCTCCACCGGCTGACAATGACAATGGCATCTACACCTGGCTGGCCTGCAAACACTGCTCTCAGGTAGGGGACTGGACTGAATTAATGTTTAGTTCACAAATAAAGATCGAAATATTCTACCATGTATTCAGCTCACAACTTTGTAGCTGCACAAACCACTCAAGTTTTATGTGCATTAATTAATCAATGATTTCTTGCAGATTAAGATAAAACGTGCATTATTTAGAATAATCATGTGGCTGTTTGATACAATTTTACTGCTCATCACTTTACATGGTCTTCTGTTCACTACTCTCTCTCTCTCTCTCTCTCTCTCTCTCTCTCTCTCTCTCTCTCTCTCTCTCTCTCTCTCTCTCNTTGAGGGGCCACGTCACCTCTCCCACCCCCCACAGCAGCCACTCGAGAATGAACTTTGCCCTTTCGTACATCGGAATAGGACAGCAGCGATATCTGCGGGTCTACCCCCACCTGTCCTCCTGCACCTCATCAACATGTCTCATTGGTCGTCCACTAGCTCCTCCAACGTACACAGATGCCGACAGTTGCTCCTTCTGAGCATGCTCAGAAGCACGGCGGCTGGGTGACCGTGACTTCTTCCTGGGTAGTTCAGGACTGTCATCATCAGCTCGACTTGTAGAGGCATTGTAAGAAACACTGAATTTATCTGCTTTTGAGCTTGAACGTGTTGGAGAAAGTCTAGACAGTAGACCAGCTTGTCTCGCCGCTCCAGGAGGGTTGTTAGAGGCGCCAGAACTGCTTGCTGACTTTTTGAAGGACACCTTTGAAGTGTCAACGTCTTCTTCGTGGATGACAATCTTACTGGAGCTGGAAACAGTCTGTAATCCCGCGCTGTTTCTCTGGGTGGCTCCTCTAGACGTTTTAGGAGACTCAAACGGAGCAAAGTCTGTCCTCCCTGATGTTTTATCACTCATTGTTCACTAGCGCACAAGTATGACTGACCCAACAGATGACACAAGTTCAATGGCTTCATTTATTACTGCTGAGTCAGCACAAAATATAAGTCACATGACACGTACGCGCGCACGCGTAATTATAGTTAATGGGGAAAAAAAATGTTGAGCTGAGCGGGGATTTTCAGTACTAGCCTAGACCTTGTCATTATATGACATGTGCTAGCGCTGCACGGTCTAGGGGTTACACCTACCTTCCATCCCTTTATCCCACCTACCCCGTACACTACATGCCAGTCACAAAGGCGCTATGACTGACATAGGTTCTGCGAGTAGGTGGGGGCTCAAACTAATGCTCAACTGAATGTATGTAAGCATGCAGTTAGCGAGGCATATAGTTCAGGGGAGACTCACCACGGCCCCCGGACCATGTATGTGGTGAACCTTAGGCAGTATTTGACTCCTGCCATAGCCCCGCTACACTAACACACTTACTATATATAGTTTAACATCCCTATTTATAGTGCTGGTTCACGGACAGTAAATGTTAGTTGGGTTTCAGTTAATGAGATTCATTGAAGACGGAAGACGTGACGCTAAATGGAATGCAGTTAATTGATTCAAACTAAGTGACGTAATTATACGCTAAATGGAATGTAATTAATACCGCGCCGTAAACATGCACAGAGTGGAAAAAAGCTTTTACAAGAGGCCAAGCCTGTACTATACTATCTATGGCATATACTGGGTTATTTACCATTGCAAGAATTGAATTAACTAGCTATCCATGCATGTAAGTGTTCTAGAGAAGCTGAAAAGCCTTTGCCTCATACCCGCCCGTATGCATGCAGGCTCCTCAGTCCTTCAGTTGCCGTCACATGCAGTGTTCTGTGCGTGATTTATAGCGCTTGCAAGGACATGCATAAGCGACCTGCCAATTTCCATTATAGCTTATACAGACTGAAAATTGTTATTATTCAAGTAATAATAGCAAAGTATTAGGATACATACACACATCATAGTACACAGAAATAAACAGGATGGTTCAGAGAAAAAAAGGGGGGGGGGGGGGGGCAGTATGTGATACTGTCTCTTCATCAGCACAAAGGAGGTGCCTTCAGTAATTAGAAATGGGGCCTCCATGACATCACTGAGCCACCTGCCGAGTAGAGGGAGGTGTGTGTGTGTGTGTGCCACAGTGGGTGTGGGTGTGTGGGTGTGGGTGCACATGTTGTATATAGAACTATTTATTTACTATTCACTGTACATACAAGTACATGTAAGTAAACACATATATAAAACACTTAAGCACAGATCCATATTGCAACACACTGTGGCATATGCCAGTTAAAGCAAACAAGTCAAAAGATCTAATAATAATAAGCCTACAATCAATGCAAACTATAGCTGGTATCTACATACTCAAATCGTGAGTCAACTTGCAAGCTAGCAATAACTTGGCTAATTTGGGTGAAGTGACAAACATGTAGCATGTAGGTACACACAGTGACTTATGAGAGTTGGGCACAAAAAAAGAAGTCGTCATGTACCGAAATTCAGAGATTTAATTGCCTTGTTTCATTGCTTTTTATAGCACTGCCCATTCCTATTTTTCTAGAGCACTCTGGAAGAATGCTCTAGAAACTTTCTACCAGTTTTCTTGGTTAATCATAAGCAAACAAAGTAAGCAAACTGTCTGTGGGAGGCTATTAATTAAATACTTGGGCTTAGTTCTCTTTTCTTGAAAGTTTATAAGCATTAACATTTTGTATTGTGTCTATGGGACAGTCGGCCCATTCCTACTATACGTACTACCGTACATATGATGTACGTATTCAGTAAGAAATTTTTGAGTATAATATAGGTAACTCATTGCCCACGGAGCCACCGGCATAATGAGCACAATTTTTAGGTATAAAAGAATAGAATAATCAGAGATACGAAAAGCATATAATTATTTATCAATGACTACCTGTACGCCAGCTCACTATAGGGCCACCATCTCTCTCCATAATGGCTCTGTGGTACTCCTGGACACAGTCAAAGCATGCAGGTTAAGAGGTCAGAAGTTGCATCGTGGTACCACTCTCTCTCAGGGGAAGTGACTCTAACAAACTCCTCCAGATGGTTCTTCGCAAAAGACCCACCATCAGAGCACATTGACATCATCATCACCATCCTGCAATCATAGAAAGATGACATTTTATTGTGACTTCAATGATGTAGCTAGCTACAGATGTGCTCTGATAGGCTGAGTGGAGGCAACGTATGCCAGGTGGTCGGCTCCTGAATTGGAATGCCTGGAAAAACTTGGAACACTTTGACAGTTCAGCTTGTGCTTATTATCATCATATAATATATAATAACGAAAAGAATCATTAATTTTATCTACTTACAATAGCAGCCAAACAAAACAAAAAAGCACAGCAAGCACCACTGAAACCACGTGTAGTTTCTAGATAACGTCACAAGTCACATGACTAGTGCACACGAGCGCTCTCTCTCTGGAAGCGGAACTAAACTCAAATTTACATTACATAATGAAGCCACAAACAGATCACAAGTACGCGCAAAAATTAACTATGCGTACAACTAATATATACATACTAATATATATATATATATATGGCAAGGTTAATTTATTAACACCTGCATTGTATATCCATTGCTATACTCTCACCTCATTACGTTCTCACCATGGCTGGAGGACCCATGCATTTCCAGCAGCTTCACCACTTCCAACCCCTCCAGACGATTCAGAGGTAAATATTATTTTAAGCCAGGGACTGTGTGCAAGAGAGTTGGACAACAAATGGTTACACACAAAACCAAACGTATAAAAGGAAACCATACAATTTACAAAGGACTAATATTCGACAGGGTCAGTTTTTGACCCAATTTCACTTTCACTCACCATATATATATGGCCATGTCTTCTGCATGAGAACACAGTGAGACCAATTAAGGACTGCAACCTTGCAAACAGAGACCTTGGTGGACATACAACTCATCCATGACCGTTGGTTAATACATGGAATTGTTCGTCATGATGTCTCCGATCCATGCATCCATTGTCCAGTAAGTTCTTGAAAAAATCCCTGCTGTAAATACTGAATGAACTGTCTTGTCTGGAGGGGTATACCAAGGATGTGGGGGGTGTAAAAGGCTTTCTAGTTTTTGTTCAGGCCTATCTAAGATCAAAACGAGTATCAAGGAATGTAGTACCCATGAAAAGAACTTACTTTGTGCTGTCAAAGTTGGCTCAACACTCTCTCTGGTTCTGCATGTGGAAATCCTTCAACTTTGCCACTTATTTAGCACTTGAGGACACCATGCACGTGGAGAACTGGAGGGGAATACATACCATGCCTGAATGGTTTGGCTGCCTTGATGAATGCACTCACTCAGTGATGTCTCTTCTCTCTCGTCCAGATCCTATGGCTGGCCCTTCTGCAACATCATAATAGTGACAATACAAAAAATTATTTATAAAAATTTATAATAATAAAAAAAGATTGCAGTGGTTTCCATGTGACCCAAGAGGTACACTGCGCCACTCGCTTTTTTTAACGTGGTATCGCTCCGCAGAGCCCTAGTCCACGGTACAAATTATGATAATTGAAGGGTGATGAAGAATGAGAATGAACGTATCTAACTGTAGTGTCTACACACTAGCTCTTAAGCAACAATTGACGTCAAATTTAAACACGTGATTTTAGATATACCAGGCTCCCTCTCTCCTTGTACACTTTCACTTCATTAACAGAGAGGGTGCCTGGAGACTATATATAGAACTCAGCGTTGTAAACACCAGTCAAGTGTTATAGATGTATATAGCAGCGGAGCTAGGAACCAGTGAAGTGGTTGACAGTATACACATTACAGTGAAGTGGGTTGTATTACTACAGACGATGTGAAAAAGTGGGTGTGGTATAACATGGCTTCGATGGCGAAGAAAAATTAAGTTTCTTGATAAAAAGTTGTAGAGCCATTGCAACCAGTGTAGTTATAATAAACCTTGACACAGAGAGTGATGGTATCATGTCCACGACTGCAAAACCTGGTAACTGGCTCTACTATGCCTCCTGGTACGTACTACTCTCTTTTTCCTCTTGAGACATAATTATGGTTAACTGCTTCAAATATAAATCCATGTATCTAATTTAATTTAATTATGGGTGCAAAATCAGGAAAATTAAAGGTACAGGTCCTTGTCATGATGATTCATATCTACATCCAGTCCAATGCGTTTTCAAGGAATTCAGATTTCTAAGAATGTAGAGGGACAGCGTGTGGAGTCCATCAGGGTGTCGTCGCTTCCTCGGATCCACAAGAGCTATTGTGATGGCAAAGGCACCCAAAGTTTGTTATATTATGTTCTGTAGCCTGCAAGCAATCATCTCTTAGCCTATATCCATTTGAGACAAGTCAATTTGGTTTTTTGTCCCAAGTTAGTTCGCTTTAAAGAGCCAGTTTGTAATGCTTAAGCACATGCACTATAGATACTGTCTTTCATATTGAAAGCAGGTAGTAAGGCTATACTCTTGCAGAGTATAATGGTGAGTATAGCATTCTCTTCCTTCAAATTTCCTTGTATTGCTTTTAAAAGCAGAAAAGCAATTTAAATAATTAATTTTGTTAAATAATTCATTTTTCTTGTTTGTTTCTGCTCCGAGACGGAGAGAAATGCGAAAAGAATATAGCAAATGTTTTATGAGGAGGGCAGCAGGAGAGGGTCAGTTGTGGTTGAGACTGCTGACCTTGCAGAAAGATTTAGATTTAAGATTTAGAGTGCGAAAGAGATATTAAGGTATATACTACTTAAAGAGATATTACGGTATACTACTATGCTCTAAGCTAGCTGGGTTCTTAATTGATGTTCTGTTGAAGAATCAGCAACTAAACTTGCTCCTGGGTCACCCCAACCCTCAGGTACACCACATTGATTGCAATAATTATGTGAAAACAATTTTTGTATCAACACGTCATGCAGTCAATTTGTGCTGCAAAGCACCTCTAGCTTTAGCAGTTAGTCTCTCTAGTGAGAACAGACTTCACAAAAAAATTGTAAAAGCTTTGCCCTCATTTATGCCTAAAGTAACTTTACAGTTACTATATAGTTAAAGAGGCTTCTGCACTAATTCTTGATCTCTTTATGCAAGATTTGGTTAACAACGGGAAAATTAGTTCAAGAAAACAGTTAGAGGAACTTCGAACAGAATACAACATGAGCCATACGTCAACTGGTGTGCAATATGCAAAAACAGCTTTTGTGTTGACAGGCCTGCCGAACAATTTTTCATGCCATACACCTTTGGCCCTGGCACTTTCTTTGACCAGTGAACACAGTTAGCACGAAGAAATGGCTAACATTCTGCCATCATTCATGCCAAAAGCTTTCATATACACATGAGGGGAAAAGTGACTAAAGTAACTTATATTTCTGTGTGCTTGCTGTAGGTCCGTACTGCCTAGTGGTGTACCAAATCTTCTGGTCACAATTCAACAGCAACCCGGGGCCACTCAAGAAAGCCAAGGAAAGCCAAGGAAAGACAATTTTCAATTTAATTTACTATAATATTTATTACTTTTTGTTACTATGTACACTTCCTGAATTTCTTGAGGCAAAACAGTCCCTTTCCACACTACAAGCCAATTTTTTCTTAGATTTTATTATTGAGAATGCCTAACACAAGATCGAGACGGAACAATGTTGTTCTATCCCATCTTACGTGTCGTCATGCACCATCTGTTTTAAGGGTATATATACCCAGAGGACAGTGCTCAATTTAGCAATTTAATCAATGGTAATCAAACACCATGGACACCATTCATTTTCTATTTTACCTGCTGGAAATTCAGCCAGCAACAGAGGACCCAGCCCCCCTTCTCATTTGCCTTAATGAAAGTAGACACTGTAGCAGATGAGCTAGTCTGCATGTGCTTGACGGTAAGCGTTTTCATATGGCCATCAATTTTTCACATGCTGATCCTTACACTTTTACCAACATTTAACATAAAGATAGTGCCTACAATGTGCTCAGCTAATAAACTAGCCCCATTGAGCGAAACATGATCAGCGCCAAAAATAGAATAGATTTCTCTCAAATGGCAATTTTAAAAGATAGTTGCCTACAGGTAACAAAAAGCAACATGTGGCAAAAATCATTGCTGATAAATTTATAGACTATCTTTACTACATCAGGGTACTCAACTCCAGAAAATGCATTACCAACAAATCATATAGTTTTGTGAGTTGAAGCCAGAAGATGTGGTGAAGGTTAAATACAAGCAATATCCATTTTAGTCAGCAATGGTAGGTAACCAAATAGTGGGAGTGGCTTCCCAGAGGGTTATAGAGTTATAGGTGGTAATTCTACAATGAATGATCAATGAATATACGTGATACCTTAATTTTAGAGTAAATTTAAAATTTTAAATTTGCGATATTAGCCCCCTTCAATTGAAATGGCAGGGCTGGTGCCAGGAGAAACAATTTAAGATTCTCACTGTGGGCACAGTAAACATGTCAGAATTGGAGAGCACTGAAATTTCAGGAATAAATAGATTCTTAATTGATATAATTAACACTCTGCACAACAAGACCACACTGCTGAGCAAAGCTGTACTCTCCTTGTTCACAAACTGGTAACGAATATTCTAGTCATGAGTTGAGTGTGTGTTATCTAAAAACTACACATGGTTCTGGACGTGGTTTCAGTGTTGCTCAACGCATTTAGCTTGTGGTGAGTAACTATATTTTGTATTTCAATGTAATTTTGTTGCATTTTGAACTATGTCTAACAAATTTATCTGGAGTGCAAGACTTAATTATAATTATGTTGAAAGAGGCTAGATCTAAACTTACTGCTCTTTTACTTTACATCCACGACCAGTTCTAAGGTGAAAGGTCGAGTTTCAATGTGCCAGCGAATAAAAAGAAAAATGTCAGACATCCTCAGATAGAATGTTATGAGAGAGGCAACACTACAGGTAAGGCTAGGTATGTAATATAATTATAGAAACATAAAAAGTGGTGGAGAGCGTCAGTGTGTAATTTACAAGTGCCGTTGTTAAAATATTCATCTTCATATCTTCAAATGCTGCTTAACTTAAGAGATTTCATGGTACGAGTTTTAACTGATGAACATAATATTATGGAGTTGTCGATGCATGGAGAGAACCATCTGGAGGAGTTTGTCAGATCTGAGATGTAACTTCTGACCTTTGCGGACTGTGTTGAGGAGTACCACACCGTGACAACCATTATGGAGAGAGATGGTGGCCTTAGGGACACTACTGGAGCTATAAAGTTTTAAAAAAAAACTGAATTCTACATTAAAATAGACTGAAAATGATACCTTGAGTGGAGTTCTAACTTAAAAATGGCTAAACTGTTATGTTCTTAACAAATTCCAGAGCCATCTCAGTGAAAAACGACTGAATTGTGGAGATTTTGAGATCACTGTCTTAAAAACTACTAAAATATACAATTTAATCTTAAAACAGTCTAACAAATCAAGTGGTTTTCGCATTAGCTGAAATGGACCCGAGTTATATCATGTGCCAGACTGATGAAAACTGACTGACCAGGCTAATTCAGACTTCTTCTGAGAGAATTTCGTTTTCATTAAGTAGCTAGATACTTCAAGTGCTACATAATTATGACAGTGTGAGAAAGAGTTGTTGTAACGATCTATGTAGCAGCGTACCACCATAGCAAAGGCTAAGAAAAAGCAGCAAGACTTGCAACACACATTTTCTAATTGAAGCACACCGCTAGTCAATGACATCATTACTGAGCATGCTCAGTAGTACAATTTTGAAACAGTTCTGAGCAACTAAAGATTTTTCATGGTGAAGCGGAGGCTTTGAAACTGAAGGATGGCAACTATCAGCCAAAAAAGATGATAGCTACATGGTCAGCAAGCCCAAGGGAAGCTTTTAAGGTGAGAAAGCTAAATTCTACTGTGTATACAGTGACTACACAAAATCCTGATACTTTTTGGTACTTTAATAGCTTTTTCTGACTTGGACTACATTGAAGAATACCACAAAGCCATTACGGAGAGAGATGGTGGCCTTAGGGAGCTGGCGTACAGGTAGTCATTGATAAATTAATTACATACTTTTCATATCTCTGATTATTCTATTTTTTTATGCCTAAACATTATTGCATCTAGGTACATTGATTGACAACAGTACTTTGCTGTATAAGAGTGGTTAGGCTATAGCCTGACCTGCCTGACCGGGACTGAATCTTCCTGCTGATTCAACAACATTTACGAAGATATACCCATAGTACACGGGGGAAAAAATGCTGATCACACAGAAAATAAGCAGACTCAGCAAGTTTTAAGCAATCAACGTTATCTGTGTGATAGGTGTTGACAAATTATGGAAGATTTTAGAATAATAGATGCTTGATAATTCTGGAGTATAATGTGGAAATAGTACGTAGAAATTTCTCTCGATGGTCATCACTGTTACTGAAGAAAGCTTAAGGGTGTTTTCGTTCAGAAGAGGTTGCAAGTATGCAATTATACAGGAATCACTCTAGGAAACTGGAGTGGCAGCTTAGAAGGAAAATGCAGCTTATTGAAACCAGAGAGGGCTACTATAATAAGAACATAAATTTAATGATTCTATTCGTTACATAACAGTCTTGCAGATGGCCTTCAAAGTCAGATTTTTATCTACTAATAATTATTATTTAACACTGCATGTATTAGCTAAAGTAAAGATATTGATGACTGGGAGGCCTGATAAAGGCAGCACAAACATTGAGAGAACAGAAGTCAGCCAAAAAAATGACCTATTACTGTATATCAAGAAATTTTGCAGCTTAACGAATTTCACACCACGATCAGTAAGGTACTTGCCTGTTCTCTACTGTGCTGTGACTGTAGTTTTTAAATATTTAATTAATTATTTATACAGATTAATGACCACTATTAAAACTGTAAGTTTATCCCAACAAAGAACTTCAACCAGGTGTCTTCTCACTGTAAAAAATATTTATCTTTATCTTTTTCACAGCCACCTCCCAAACCTCGCCTCCCCAACCTCGAACCACCAAGCACTACTCATCCCAACAAAGTGAGTTATTTTGACAAGGTGGCATGCTTTAGCAATTTTGCATAAATGAATGCAAATATTATCTGCCTGTTGAAGAGCCTTTCTCTTAAAGAGTTCCCATGATGCACATGTATCATGATTTGTGCATAATCTACTTTCTACCCCTCAGCCTCCCACCCCTACCTCTCCTGAAAATCACAAAGTAAGAAAGTGACCATATACACCTTACATGTACTATACTTTCTAACATCTCTCAACATAGACCCCCCACCCCTCATCCCAACAAAGAGCTCAATTTTGTGAGTTTCTTGTATATTGTGGAGCCTTATGTACCACCTTCTATTAATAATTTTACAGACACCAATTGCAAAGAGAACAAGATGTAAGTTTTCAACCTATAGACCTTACTTGCTTATTAATTTTGCTGGCTTGATTACATTTCCATCTTATTACAGCTTACAACAAGTAAAGACTGCGGAGGGCTGATGAGACTGCTGAAGCTTATACTTGAAACTATTATAATTGACATTGCATGTGAGATTATAGAGTGAGATAGAACTAGTCCCCTATTCTAGTGATTCAATGATACTGTAATTTAATTTTAACTTTATACACAGGTTTGCAATATTGGTAATAGAGAAAGAAAATCATTGCTACTAGAGGTCGGGCTCTTCACTGATGTTCTGTTGAAGAAATAGCAGCCATTTGAAGTAAGATATCCCGGTGTGTACTTGCTCCTGGTTCACCAGGGGTGTAGCCTTGAAAATTACAGTGATAAACTTAAAAGCTAGTCATGTCAGTGTTCACATACTTAGTCAAGTTAGTGGTACATGTTTGATTCATTTCTTGTGGCTGTAGTGAGTTGTAAGCATTAATTGTGAATCTTATTATTACTTAGGCTGTGTATGGAATTCAGAAATGTTTCACCCACACTGACAAACAATTAATTAGCCATTGAATNGGTTGAAAACTTGCATCTTGTTCTCTTTGCAATTGGTGTCTATAAAATTATTAATAGAAGGTGGTATATAAGGCTCCACAATATACAAGAAACTCACAAAATTGAGCTCTTTGTTGGGATGAGGGGTGGGGAGTCTATGTTGAGAGATGTTAGAAAGTATAGTACATGTAAGGTGTATATGGTCACTTACTTTGTGATTTTCAGGAGAGGTAGGGGTGGGAGGCTGAGGGGTAGAAAGTAGATTATGCACAAATCATGATACATGTGCATGATGGGAACTCTTTAAGAGAAAGGCTCTTCTACAGGCGGATAATATTTGCATTCATTTATGCAAAATTGCTAAAGCATGCCTCCTTGTCAAAATAATTCACTTTGTTGGGATGAGTAGTGCTTGGTGGTTTGGGGTTGGGGGGGCGAGGTTTGAGAGGTTGCTGCGAAAAAGATAAAGATAAATATTTTTTACAGTGAGAAGACACCTGGTTGAAGTTCTTTGTTGGGATAAACTTAGTTTTAATAGTGGTCATTAATCTGTATAAATAATTAATTAAACATTTAAAAACTACAGTCACAGCACAGTAGAGAACAGGCAAGTACCTTACTGATCATGGTGTGAAATCGTTATGCTGCAAAAACAACATATTAAATTCTACTATCATTTTGATTGGCTAATACTTACTGAGTCGTCCGCCATCTGCACACTGTGTGTGTGTGTGTGTGTATGATGAGAGAGAGAGGTTTAGACAAGTTTATCTATTGTTTTCTCACCTAGCTTGATTTGATTTTTGTACTCAAAATCAATGAGAGTTTTACACACACAAGAGAGAGTATACCAGTTTGCGCCAAAAAAAATTGTGTGCGCATGCATAGTAACTAGTGGACAGTGAGTTCAAAGTAGAATTGCCCACATTTATCAAGTTACCTCTGCAATTAGTTATCTATAACTGTTTAAAGTTATAGATAACTAATTGCAGAGGTAACTTGATAAATGTGGGCAATTCTACTTTGAACTCACTGTCCACTAGTTACTATGCATGCGCACACAATTTTTTTTGGCGCAAACTGGTATACTCTCTCTNTCAAGAAATCATACTGTGGTGTGAAGGTCGAAAAGAGGCAGCAGATAAATTAGAGGATAGTCTTGAACATACTACTAGCACAGGAAAAAAACGCAAAACCTCTGATGCATCTAAGCCACCATCATCAAAGCGTCAGGCTATTCAAGAAGAACTTGATGAGATTTTTGCCAAACTAAGTGAGAAACATGGACAAGCGTACACAGCAGCTCAATATCGACTCTGGGCAAATATGTTACAAGTTGGAACTCACAGAGATTATGCTAGTCCTCCAGAGGTGCCTATGTTTGGATTTAATTCAAAATCATCTAAAAGTTCCGGATCTAAGGAAGGAAATCTCGTTTCTTGTGTAGTTGAAGTATTTGCTCGAGCACTTAAGGGGCAAACTGAGAATTTATCACCTCCCTCTAGCACTAGTTATTCTCCAAGGTCCACCCTTGATGATATGGGAGTGTCACCAACTAAATGTGCAACACTTCGATCAAAGTATATCGAGCAATTAAAACAACTTCATCAACTTCTGAAACTCTCTGCTGTGACCAAAGAGTACGAACAGCAAAAGAACATTATTTTGAACAAGATGAAGAAAATGTAAGACCGTCACATACACTTACTAGTTGCAACTGACACTGAGTCTACTCAGGTTTGTTAAGGCATGTATCAGCCATTTTTAACAATGCAAAAGTTTGGTTAAGAATATCTTTGTACTGGTTTAATTTTAAGCATTTAAACTTGGTACAAATATTTACCACTGCAGTTTCTTCAGACACACAGTTTGAGCATCACGTGATATGGGGGGCGGGGCTGGTCCAAAAAAATGAACTCTTAAGGTTACAGGGTACAGTTAGCTCATGAATATGCTAATCAGTAAAAGCTAGTTTAGATGCGGAAGTATAGAGAAATAATTTTTGCGTAAATTTTTGCAAAGCTGGCTACAAATCAAACCGGATATGGGCGGTCATCTTACCATTCTGTCAACAGAGAAGGGCCAGACAGTGAGTTTTCTCGAAACGAAGCAACTGAACTGTCCAGGTCGCCGCAGTTTGCTGCCTGACACTGGCTGACAGCTGCCTAAGGCGCTTCGGAGAGTGCTTTTTAGCTCCATAAAACTTTTCGTATTCGAAGTAGAAATAAAATCTCGCCGTCAGGCCCTGCAAAACCAAGGTAGGTTTTCTGTGAATCAGCGTTCTGGATAGCGCAGCCATGCTGCTTGGAAAAAACTGACGCAGAAAATTTATTTTCACTGTAGCACTCGACAGAAAAGCTATGAAAACTAAATTTTCTACTTTCCAAGAACAAACTGACTACTACTGTGCTTCTGAATAGGAAGAGTTTTGATCATACAGTTCTGTTGCTAGATTTTGGTAGATTTTTTTTGCTCATGAATTATTCACATGCATGATTTTGCACTTTGTACCCCGTAACCTTAAAAATGCGCAACTGTAGCTAATTAGCCACGCCCACCAAAATTTTTTGTGACATAACCTAATGGTGGGCAATGTATTGGTGGGTGGAACCTAGGGGTGGGGTAATTAGCTGCAGAGACATTCTAGTTTTGCATATTTAAGTAGGTGTGCATTTATTAGAATTTGAGGTTTTTGAAGCATTTCTCTGAAACTAAAGCTCAATCCAGGTTGTTCAATAGGAAAGATACCAAGCAAAAAAATTTGTGTCAAAATTTGGTAGGCATGGCTAATTAGCTACAGTTGCGCATTTTTAAAAGTGCATTTATTTGGACTAGCCCCGCCCTCCTTGATCACATGATGCTTAAACTTGGTGTGTGTGAAGACACTCCAGTGGTAAATATTTGTACCAAGTTTCAATGCTTAGAAATAAACCATTACAAAGATATCCTTAACAAATCTTTTGCATTGCCAAAATAACTGTTACATGCCTTAACTGACCTGAGTAATAATTGTCAAACATTATTGTGTGATTTCCTTATAATATTATTATGCAATAACATATTATATTGATATAGTAATCAAGTTAATAGCCACAGTCATGGGACCATTCAAGACAATCATCAGGGGTAATTGATGCAAATACAGCTGTGATAAGTAGTTTAATGTCCTGTGTAGACTGGGCAACAGCTTCATGTAGTCTCAAAAAATGCTTGACTTTACTAAAGCACTCTTCAATTGGCATCAGATCTGGTGAGTAGGGTGGGAGGAACAAAACAAGTGCACCGATACTGTGAATTAATTTTATCACATCTTGCAGATGGTGAATGGAACAGTTGTCCATGACTACTACTGAGTTTGGGTTAGTACCATTAAATGGCATTAGCTGAGGTAGAAGTGCAGATTGCACAAAGTGATAAAATACATCTCCATTCACTGTACCTTCTACAACATAGCAATCAAGAAATGAAGTCGTATTTATGATGCCAATTGCTGAGTAATGGTTTCCCTTGACCAGAAGTCTTACACTCTTAGCTGGATATCCACGAAGGGAATATCCAAATTTTCTCATTGCATCTTTACGTTTGCACCCAGTCTCATCCAAGAAAACCAACATGCTACTATCATACATGGAAACTTCTGCTTGATATTCAGCTCGCAACTGGTCTGACCTCTGTAGTGCAATAAACTCTATTTTTTTCCGTGAGAATCCATTCCTTTTCAGGCTCCTGCATATTGTAGCAATGCTCACCTCTGTACCTGTTTCTAAACACAGCTTGTGTTGGATCTCATGAAGACGAACTGATGGATTTTCACACACCATTCCAATCAACAGTAGTTCATCGTGCTCATGAAGGGCATGGTCTCGACTGGTAGCTGCATTTGGAGTAACACAACCTGTGCGTTCAAATCTATCTAAGATTCTCCAGACTGTTGAACTTGCAACACATAAATCAGCAGATATATCTCTGATTGTTTTGTTCTTTGCTATTCTCTACCATACAATACGCCACCTAAGATCTTCATGATATGCCTTTGTCCGGCCAGGTTCACCCATGTTTCAGCCAAATAGCTACTGAGAGTAAAGTTAGCTAGCTAGTAGCACCAATTTGAATTTGAACCGCTTTGACTAGACTGTACTACAGTATACTTATAGCGCACGTGTGCTATAATAGCATCCTCTATAGCCTGCAGCATATTATGTACTAATTGTGGTTACCTATGTCAATTGTTATAAGTGGGTGTTTGTAACGAACTCTTGGCTTGTTCCAAGTGAGCTGTAAACCACAGTAGACTCAGCCTCAAAACAATCATCTGTGAAATGCTCACTACATAAAAAAGAGTGCTCTGTTGCTTTCCAGTGAGCTTTGGTGCGTAGAACCTGTTTCTCCCACTCATGTCTTAGCTGAGGGTCTTTGGGAAACTTGTACAAAGTTGTCTACTGCTGCTAGAGCAATGCACTTGTATACCATTTTGTTCAGAAATACACTGTTTACTACACTGTGCACGCATGCCACGAAATATTGCAATGCCTACTATTACGTCACGTTTGGCCACACCCACATTTAACCACAACAGGAAGTAGATTTTCAAGATTGAAAATGTGCTCATAATCAGTGCCATTTACAGCTAAACCAGCCATCCAATAATTTTTTTAAAAATCCTGGACACCACAAAGACCATTTTAAGCTAAAAAAAATAAAATATGTTTTATTCATGGTACTTTCTCTTTAATAATGTAAGTAGTACAATAATGATATAAAATTTGCTTAATATTGAAAGTATGGTAAATGTGAGATCACTATAGCTTGAAAATCAAGCCATGGAAAAAACATTACAATATATATTGACAGCAATGGATTCTTTATTATTGGTTTATATGTTTAATATACATGTACAATTGTGTTATTATTTTGGGCCACATATAATGGCATGCATAACGAGTGTCAGTTTTAACAAATGCTCCGTTTAAGTGCTTTTTACAGGAATTAAGAATTATGAATGAAATTTTTTGTTCATTTTGGGGGGGGGTGGGGGGTGGGGAGAGATCATGTACATCATTATTGTTCCAGCACTTACGAGGTTATGTCCTCCATTTCCAATGAAGCCTAGTATTGAATTAGGGAGATGCCCAGCTTCGATAGTGCTTCCACGAATTCTATATTTTTTTCAATATTTTTTTGTGGAAAGTATAGACCTATACGTATGTACAATTAAACCATTGTATAGTTTTAGTTTGCCATAGCAGGTGGGTATTTATTTTCAAAGATAACTAATAACACTATCTATGCTAGCTTCGTACCCAAAGTCTCACAAAAGGTCAGAAGAGAGCCTGTATTCAAGGCTAAGCTATACATGTCACCTGTATATTCTGTACGCACTTAACAAATTTGGGGTCATGCATCTTTTTTAACGGCAGCTAGATATATATAGTCATGGTGAGCAATAAAGATAACCTAAATATAAAGAAACAAAATATTTTCCCCATTACATGTATATGACAAGAATAATTTGGACGGTTGATGCTCACACTACAGTCCAAAAATTAAAAGCATCAATATTTTGTCCACTGTATTATATTTGACTATTATAATAGCTATACACAAACGTACTAGTGGTCAAATTCAAATTCGTAATAGTATTTAAAGGAAAGGCTTGCAAGTAAAAATTTTATCTCATTTTTTACACTAAAATGGTCTACTAAGAGTGCTGATTTCATATCTAAAGCTCAAACAAATCATAAAAAATTTTTGGCTGCAAAAAAGGTTGCTGTATTTTGCTCAAACAACAGCATTGCACTGCACATCCTGAGTGGGCGGGGCGTTTGCGTGACGTCAGAGTGAGAACCGCGTGGTCGAACTCTGTATAGCTAGTCAGCTAGTCATGGTCAGATGCTGTGTTGCTGCTGGGTGCTCTAACACTCACAGTGACACTGAGTTTGCATAAATTCCCTGGAGACCCTGAACTCAGGTTCAAGTGGGAAAAGAGGACAATAGACCAATGGAAGGCTACTGAGAAAAGTTTCTTGTGTTGTGATCACTTTGAGCAGGACTGTTTTGAGGTGGATTCAATTATTGCNGTTTAGATAGGTTTATCTATTGTTTTCTCACCTAGCTTGATTTGATTTTTGTACTCAAAATCAATGAGAGTTTTACACACACAAGAGAGAGAGTATACCAGTTTGCGCCAAAAAAAATTGTGTGCGCATGCGTAGTAACTAGTGGACAGTGAGTTCAAAGTAGAATTGCCCACATTTATCAATTTACCTCTGCAATTAGTTATCTATAACTGTTTAAAGTTATAAAAATAAATAATTCCAAACATATTCCAGTAGGGGTAATCCAACTATGCAATGCAATGATGTGGTTCGAATAAGTTCGACTAGCCCTAGCCCTACCTCAAACCGTTGTTTGAGCTGGTTCGACTGTACATCCCTGTAACAGGGTTCGGCATTGTTGAACCCAAAGCCTACCCGACCCCCCCCACACCTCTCGTCCTATAAAAATGAGTTTTTTTGTAATGAACACACAAGGTTCGAATAAGTTTGACTACACTACTGGACACGCAAACACATGGTGAGGGTGTTCTACAGGTCTTCGGTGTGGTTCGATCTCTTCAAACCTCTTCAAACTATATCTCAGCACAAGCAAATACTTGGTGAGGGTCTTCCACAGGTGTTCTGTGTAGTTTGAGCCTCTGAAAATCTTCAAACTACACTACTGGACACTTGGTGAGGGTTTTCTACTGGTGTTCGGTCTACCCTAACCAGCACATAGCGAGAGTTTGTGGGGTTCGATTCGAAGGTCACCGAACTTCATTAGCATTAAGGTCTACACTAACTAACCCTAAGCTAATTACATCATCTTCTAATACAATTCATGCGTCCGTCTCTCTCACAGTGGTTCAAGCATGTTCAAAGGGGTGAAGTTGCACCATGTGTACAAAAATACATCTATTGTTTTCTTATGTCCAAACGGTTCCAACTGCAAAATCCACCTTCCTCAATGTCATAGCCGTCACGTGTAAGTTCTCCGTTTGTGATTTCAGTTACACAGACTCTCTCTTCAGTCTCCAAGAGGGGGTTTCCATGGACAGACTCCATTCTTTTTGCTATTTCACCAACAGCTACCCGTACCATGTCTTGGAGAAGAATCACTACAAAAAAAAAAGATAAAACTCATTAGATAGAAGGGAAGCAGCAACCTGGTTAAGAGTCACCAATTGCTGAGTTAGCTATAATGGGGACATACATAGTTGGCATTGATACTTGATCACCAATACTCGCCCAGTTTGGTGTGCTGACTGGTTTAGACTTATTCTATAGGTTGTGGATCACTCTTCTAGCTATTTTTTTCAAACAAAACAGTAACAGTTTTTGAATTCTAACTCAGCATAGTTCAGGCTTCTTAAACCAAATAACAACCCTTTATGATCATCATAGCTTTAACATACCTTTATCACCAACTGCAAATGAATCCATCACTTGATTAGTTCCTGTGTACTCAGGTGGATAAATCATCATGTAAGCATCTTCGTCGGAATGCTTTGCTTTCATGTGCTTAGCGTATCCCGTGTCACTTGTGCATCCATTCCAGTCACATAGCTAAAAAGAAGATAAGTCATGTATGTATAAATGTAGTACATACAATTTTGCACACCACTTACTTTGCACGTCACAGTTGCCACATTATTCAGTGCAAGTGCTGCTGCCTGTCTCCCACTGAGAACTTTATCTGAGGGTATTGTATGTCTAATTAATTAACACTCCAAATCTTCCACAAGGGGGTGTTTCACTGCCATAGATACCATTGCACTAATTTTAGAGAACATACCATCTCCACGCTGCTCTAGACGAGGCCTTTTAATAAGCTGTGGTTCCAACAATTTTCGGATCACCTTCAGTTCCTCTTTTATTTCTAACACTTCTTTCCTAGATTGCATTACTTCCCTCTTCACCTCTTCTATCACGGTTTTGATGTCACTGATGTCATTACCATCCGTCTTCTGTGCATTCACCTCCGTAAGCTTGGCGTCATCAACAACAACAGTGCTCTGACGGATATTAAACGAGGGTGTAAGTGCATTAAGTTCAGATCAGTGCCTTTGGACTTCTAAAACACATAGACACCTCCAAAACAGAAGCATTGACCTACACCGAACCTATTCAATCTGCTGCACAGATTGCACAAACAGTGATTTGTAAATGTTCGGTGTAGGTCAATTCTTCTGAACCTCTTCAAACTCTTTTACAGCTTATAACCTGACGGCGCTTTGCGAATGTACGATGTGGTTTGACATTTCCAAACCTTCATCGCATAGCTTAAGCAAGCAGTACTTTAACGAGAGTTCAGTGCAATTCAATGCTTTTGAACCTCTTCGAAGTATTTCAAATCAGTTCAAAGAGGTTTGGAAAAGTGTAGTGTACAATTAGCACACAAGTACTCACTGACTGATTCCCACTGGTGTCACCCGTCTCAGGTACATGTACCACGGATTTTTTGTTCTTTTCTTTACCTGCCTTGGTTTTTTTCGATGTAGCCTATGTGTGTGTGTGTATTAATTGATAATGTGTATATTAAACACTCAAACCCTAACCCATGGTTACAGTACCCTTACCTCTCTACGCTACATGTGTGTGTGTTTGAGAAATGGTATTAACAGGGTATTAGGGGTGATGACGGCTTTCCACTGTACACTCCTAACACTCCCAGGAAGTCGAACTCAAACACATGTATGTTATATTGTTACCTGTTTTTTATGTTTTTTATGTGGCGGCTCACTCCAACTGGTCTCACTACTGCCATCCTGTAGAAAGATCAGATAAGGACGTCCATCAAAACAAAAAATGGGGTTGAGCAGCAAACGCAATATCTCCTACTATATAAACTAACTACACTGTAACACAACACATCATCATCATTACCTCCTCTTTCATCGTTGACTCTTTCCCACTGCCACTGGACTCACCACTGCCATTCTGTAGAAAGATCAGATAAGGACATCCATCAAAACAAAAAACGGGGTTGAGCAGCAAACGCAATATCTCCTACTATATAAACTAACTACACTGTAACACAACACATCATCATCATTACCTCGTCTTTCATCGTTGACTCTTTCCCACTGCCAATCTGTAGAAAGATCAGATAAGGACAGGGTTGAGCGACAGACACAGCAACAGAGGGAACAAGGACAGCTCACCTGTCGGAATTTCCTGACTAGGTCTTTAATTTTGTTAGCTGCTTTGCTTGGTCTCTTTTTTAGGGCTTCTGGAGTGTCTATAATATATACCATGGTGATGATTGCTGCATTAGGATATTCATACACCCCCCACAGAGGACATCGAGGGTAAATTAATTCTGACTGATATGTGAAAGGGGGATAAGGGACCGATTGTTTTTTCCTTCTATGGGGGAACCAACGTTATTTATNCTGGACAGGTAAACACATGGTGAGGGTGTTACACTGGTGTTCGGTGTGGTTCATTCCTTCTGAACCTCTTCGAACTACACTACTGGACACTCCATCACTTGGTGAGGGTGTTCTACAGGTGTTCGGTGTGGTTCGATCCTTCCGAACCTCTTTGAACTACACTACTGGACACTTGGTGAGGGTGTTGAATAGGTATTCGATGTAATTTAATACATACCTTACACACGGCTTTAAATCCCACGGGTCCTCTACTGGGCACATAGCCAGCTATCACTTCCGTTTCTCGTTCTATTCTTGCTGGCGATAACGATGCCATGTCTAGTCTTCACAGTTTAAATTTTACCATGGTGATATTGCAACCAGTGGTTTGTGTTATCTATCACCACGTGATTGTGTGATGTCATAGTTGGTGTGCTTTTGTAAGCTTTATATTGTATTACACTAGAGCAACTAAAATAGTAGTGTGTTTTGTTTCTCATGCAGTTGGTGACTTTGAACACCTGTAAAACCCTCACCAATTGTTGGAGTGTCCAGTAGTGTAGTTCAAAGAGGTTCGGAAGGATCGAACCACACCGAACACCTGTAGAACACCCTCACCAAGTGATGGAGTGTCCAGTAGTGTAGTTCGAAGAGGTTCAGAAGGAATGAACCACACCGAACACCAGTGTAACACCCTCACCATGTGTTTACCTGTCCAGTAGTGTAGTTCGAAGAGGTTCGGAAGGATCGAACCACACCGGAAACCTGTAGAACACCCTCACCAAGTGTTGGAGTGTCCAGTAGTGTAGTTTTATTAACCCTTGGTGCGCATGCACAGCATGGGTTATGGTAGTCATGCTGTCTGTGTGTGTGTGTGTGTGTATGTGTGTGTGTGTGTGTGTTCCAACTATATCTCAAGAACGGCAGCTCCAGTCTTCAAAAGTGGTATACCAAGGTAAAATAATCGAGATTATCTAAAAATATTACACAAAGAATTCCACAAAAGCCTGTAGTTCCTGAGATATGAAGCTTTTCAGCCTCTTTGAGCGCTAAGCTTCGAGGCCACACCCATAATTTTGGGGGACGAGCCTGAGCGAGCTTCATAGCATAGATAGTAGAAGCTTAGCTACTGATATGAAATGGCCTGAGGTCCTTTTACAAAGCAACAAAAGCCTATAGTTTCTGAAATCTGAGGCTTTTCAGCCTATCTGAGCTAAGCTTCGAGGCCACACCCATTCATCCTGTTAAAATTTTGGGGCAAGCATGAGGGGCGAGCCTGAGCGAGTCCCATAGCATAGCTGCATAGCTTATTGATACACACTCATCCAACTACATTATACAGAAATAACAATATAATATTAGAAGCTGCTATAATATATCAAATACCATCAAGATACTTATAAGATTCAGCCTGTATGATTATATGTACCCCGCACCAAGGGTTATGCACCTTGGTGCCTTTATTTTATTTTTGGTAGAGGGGGTCAGGAATTAGTCATGTGGTCATTTCGCACGTCACGTATCACGTGCTCATGGGTGAAACCATTGGAGTCTTTTTGTGAGTTACTACTATTATTAGCACTACTTGAACTGGTTATCGCTCAAGCCTGGACTGCCTGGACGTACACAGGACACAGTTTCACAGTTTGCTTCTGCTTTGACATCACCGAGTAAGTGTTTAACTAGTTCTGCTGTGTGTACCAGGCCCTATTTGGCGAAACCAACCCAAACTTTGGCTATATTCCTAACCAGGGACCCTATTATGCCACAAACATCTTGAAATTATGTTTTGTTGGTTGTATGCTCACATTATTCTTGTAACAAAAAAAGCGAAAAATGTTGAACATACAAGTGGTAGTCCTTATAATCAAATCTCCTGAAAACTACCTATTATGCTAGCATTATTCTCAATCCTATTATGCTCTAATTATGCCGGCATAGTCAGTCTTTAGGGGGCTGGTAGGCAGGGGAAAGAATAGTGTGCCCCTACAGTATGTACAATGAGTTATTTTGCTTTCGTTTTTATCTGCAGCGTTCTCATCGTTGAAAACCAAAATGCAATATACCATGGCAGTAGTCGATAAAATTCCTTTCATTCCTCACCATCTGTCTTCATCTGCATTTTGTAAATGTTCGTTTAGTGACGCAAAATTTAACCTTGAGGTGTATAAAATCGGTGAAAAAAGCAGGCAGCATTCTACGTTAAAGATTTGTTTCATGCTGAAATAACAGAAACTCACCGAAAAGCTCAAACGCTGGAAAGCAGCGTCACTCTAGATCTCTGCTTACAAATTTTACAGCATATTTGCAAGCCAAATGAGGTCATCCTAGAAACGGCTGCGTATAAATGCCTTCTCGAGAAGACACCCTTACGTGGGATACGGCATGGATACACTGGAATCGGAAGCCTGGAAACCTGGCATGGCTCTCCAGATTTGCTAGTGAGAGGGACTAGTTTTGTGGTGACAAGCATGGGAGATGTAGAGGATGAGGATGAGAGTGATGATGAACCCGAAAGTGATGGAATGTCATCCATGTTGGAGATCAAATCTCTTGTGCGGAATTCACATTTGCCACAGGCAATTTTCACCTGTATTACATTCAGTTTTACTGAACATAACCTCCATTCACAAATGAATCCAGCTGTACCATGGACAGTACAAGGTTCTGAGTAGTTTTGTACGATTGTATCATGGACGTTCTGCTGATATCCCCATTTTATGATCTGTGTAAAGCTGGAAGATTATCAAGTACAGCAGTAACCTTTTTATGGCTGGTAATAAACCACAGGTAATAAACAAGTAATAAACAACTGTTTTACAATACCATTGCCTATGTGATAAAAATAAACAAATTATGTTTTAGATTACAATTGACTATGTATATTATCTATTCAGGTTGTTCCTTCGACCACTGCCAAAAGTGTGTACAAAGTATTGTGCAAAAGTCAAAGAAGTCATTTCATACGACAGATCTCTTGCTGACTTCGAAGCACTGAAGGAAAAGGGTCTAAATTGGAATTCAATAAAAGAGGAATATCGTGTGAAGAATTCACATTTGCCTAATGACAGTGATTCCATCATCTACCCCCAAAATGAGGACTCATCGCTATTAAGGCCTGGGTCAACCTGTCAACTAATTAAAATCTTATGATGTTTGGATAATAATTACTTAACAATACATCACTGCAGCATTAATGTTTTAACAAAAATTAAAAATATACTCCATACTTAACTTTTGGACAGAGTTATGAAACCACAAAATAATTATTCATAGATATAGAATGGCCATATAAATTTATATACTATTTTACAAATAGTTAATTAAACGGAATAGGAGGAGTGTTGCCATGGCAACCAAATTTTAATGACAAAGTCGGAACAATATAAACTTAATTTTGAGCGGAGCTTTTTTGAATACATCGTTTCTATGGAGACTTATGGCCATTTTTGTCAAATTAACGCATAATTGCAGTGTGCTTTAAATGGAAAGTATTTAATAACTCACCATAGCAACAAAGTATAAAAAAGTCCTTCGCTGAAAATCAATATTTTGGTGTCATAAATAAGTGATAAAATTTTGGTTGCCATGGCAACAGTCCTTCTATTCCGTTTAATTAAATCGTTAATATTATGAATATTAATTAGGTCACATGACTAATTAATTTTTTAAAAAGATAAGGATGGATGAAAGTTTATTTGTCTCCATTTCTATGGTGACAACATACTCTATTAGAAAGTTATTCCAATTCTGCATAAAACTTGGCCTTAATTAGTTACCATATACTGACCCAGGCCTTAATGGCCCTGAGGAACAAGGCACATCTTCTCCCCCCACCCGGAAAAAGAGAAAGCTAAATGACAAACAAGACACATCTTAGAACATTTTTTATGTGTTGATCACTTACTTGATTTACCTCTGATTTACCCTTTTTTTCATTTATTTTCGTGTTGGAATTCTCTATATGGACTCATTTGCAGTTGGTTTAAGAGGAACGGCAACTGTATAACACCCTCACCAAGTGTTTGCCTCCTTGCCAGGTTAGATGAATGCATAACTTACGGGATGGGGGTTGAGGGTGGGGGGATGGTGATGGGTTAAGTCTAAAGAATTGGAAAGTTGCTTTATATACAATACACTGTGGTTTGATCTCTTTGAACCCCTGAGAGAGGGATCGAACCACACCAAACACCTGTAGAACACCTTCACCAATTGTTAGAGTGTCCAGTAGTGTAGTTCTAAGAGGTTCGGAAGGAATGAACCACACCAAACACCTGTAGAACACCCTCACCAAATGTTGGTCCAGTAGTGTAGTTCGAAGAGGTTCGGAGTGTCCAGTAGTGTAGTTCGAAGAGGTTAGGAAGGAATGAACCACACCGAACACCTGTAGAACACCCTCACCAAGTGATGGAGTGTCCAGTAGTGTAGTTCGAAGAGGTTCGGAAGGAATGAACCACACCGAACACCTGTGGAACACCCTCACCAAGTGTTTGCCTGTCCAGTAGTGTAGTTCGAAGAGGTTCGGAGGGATCGAACCACACCGAACACCTGTAGAACACCCTCACCAAGTGTTGGAGTGTCCAGTAGTGTAGTTCGAAGAGGTTCGGAAGGAATAAATCACACCGAACACCTGTGCTGCAGTTGGGTTCGTGGTATCGCAGATCGGATTCTCACAGGTCCACCCAACAGAGCAAAGAGAAGCCAGGAACTGAGCATCGTTAGGGGTCGTGGGGATGGTTGATGCGGAGTGGTCAGGACTAATGTGTCATACCATCATGGTGGACCTTTACTATCAGTATTCATTTATTTACCTGTTGACTTATTTTGGAGGTTGAATCATGGTTGTGTTATGATTTTATGCTCTTGCCATGCAATCGGAGTTTCATAAACTTATTTTTTACAGTGACTGACTTTGAAAGAGAAGTGATACCAAGAAACATAACAATGAATACAGATATTACACTAAGAGTTTTAACATGTGCATGGGATAAAGTTATAGTTAAAGCACAGTTGCAGGGATTTACGGCAGTAAACTTACAAAGCCCAAGGGCAAGGTAGGTTTATAGCTGCCATAAATCCCTGGCAATTGTGCTATAATTGTTATATATCCAACATGATTGGCTCTCTATTGCGCATGCACAGTATAACTATGGCAACAGAAACTGAAATTTTTACTGACACAAAATGATGGCTTGCCAAATGCTCTCATCTTCTGTTCAGGCCTGTACAGTAGATCCTAGCTGTTTAGGCATGTGTTCTTGGACTAACTGTCCTGGAAATGCTGATTCGGAAGATTTTGAACCACACCCCGTCAGTGGTGGAAGTGAGCTACGCCCTCTATTTACAAGCAAACAGTCTCAGAGTCACTCAAGACGTTTTGCAGTGGCAACCGACAAAGAGTTGGCTGCAGGGATAGTTAGGCTATATACCCATAGCATCGCTTTTGTAAGCCTGGTTGGCTAACTGGAAAAAAAGCTTTAAACGCGGGGCTATATCCTTGGGTATTAGACCTTCTCGTACATTAGGCTTTTTTACCAGCAAAAGCTTCACTAAGTACCAAGACTTGGAGTATAGTTAGCTTGATTGTTGCTTAGTTGCATCATAAAAAAAAACTTTGCCCAATCTCTTTTAGTATTAGAAAAACAAGAAGGCGTAGCTGCTAAAAACTAAAATAAATTTGACGTCATTCACTTCCAGCGTAAAGTCAGTTAAGTTTCAAACTTTACCACTTGCCATAGTCTTAGTACAGTAACAGGTGGGGTTTAACTAGTATATTTTCCCTCCCTCAGGGCTACAAGGGAAAATATGAGCTATATTTTCCCTCCTCCAGGCTAGTACAATGACCAATAAGAATGCAGCTTTACTCAACTGATTTGTATTTTGCATTGCATACTGAATTATTTCCAAGTAGCATACAAGTTCTTTCAACAAGAATACAATAAAGTCACATAATGGTGTGCATATTGTATAATTATAATACAATGAATTATTGGGTGTCCACCATGCTAAATAATTAATCAAACTCTGCCAGTGTATTTGACATCTGTGCACGAGTCATTGCCTGTGGGGTCACTGTAGGCATAGCATTAAAGTTTATAGTGCATCCATGTAAATTCTGAAGAGATATAGTTGGAACTTGATGAGAAGATGATGCAGACATATCAATAGTATGAGTTTTGCTTGACATATGTTGGCTAATGTCATTAAACAAGATGGTCCAGGAGCATTTGAGAGTATAGAAAATACAGCTTTATGTTGTGTATCATCTACTCTTTCATAAGATCTCAAAACCTCCAAAGAACGGTGTCCTGTTCGTTCTTGGATTACTTTCTCAGGTACTCCACGTCTCTGTAGCTGACGATGCACGTAAACTCTGATTTGTTTTGCGTCCTTGGATTCCAGCAGAAATGCACATTTTCTTCAACTTTGAACACAAGATATTTTTTCCGATAGGAACCGAACTATACCATGGTGTACCTGGATTGCTTGAAATTCTTTCAAGAGGTCCAAGTCTTTCTCTACAGCATCTGATGGTAGCTTGCTTATATACATGTCAAGAATGCGGACTAGACATCGTTCACCTGCTTCTGGAGTTGGAAATAGTGGCTCTTCACTCGAAGCTGCTTGAAACTGCCATTTCTATTCTTTGCCATAGTTTTACTGTGCATGTGCAATAGAGAGCCAATCATGTTGAATACAAGTACAAAAACATTGGAAATGTAATGAGACACAGGAATGGCTAAATCGTAAAAAGAACGCAAACAAGATGGAATGGCTGATCCGTGTGTGCAGAATTCTTCCTGTATGGGCTGCATTTAACAATCTCCTTATTGAGTCTCNCTCCTATGTAACTATTGTAATTGTAATTATTATTGTACTTCACTATTTGGTTCTTTGGGGTTTAATAATTATAATAGTATACTGTGTGTTTGTCTGTTGTTCTACGCTTATTATGGTTGTGTTCACTACTGGCCACAATTCTCTGGTAGTGATGCTAGTGATTTCAGGCTCAAGCTCTTCCCACTTCTCTCACTGTTACTAAGGTTAAGTTTTGCCTAGATACAATTTTTAGGGGTTCACCATTACTTTTCAGATTCAATTCCTGCACTTCTTCCATGTCCTTACAATTCCTATGCCACTTTGTTTGGAGATCCATGCATTATTCTTACAGCAAGCTGTCAGTTCACCACACTCCCTCGTTACTAATTCAAATCTCTAAAGGGACACCTCATTGATGTCATACCAAGTTAAATGGCAGTCTTTACATTATCCATCACACTTGCTGGCCTCAGTATTGGTAAGACTACCTATGAATTTGGGAAAAGATGGTCTTTGCAATCTTCTGTCTTTCAAGATAACTGTTTCAAAAATTACCACTTAAGCTTCAATGTCATCCTTTCAGTTTATGCAACCAGCTTTGGATCCTTTTAAGAGCTGTAGTTCCCTTTAATTGAATTTTAGGAACAGATACTTTAAAAGTATTCGTCAAACCGAGCTCACTGATTATCACCTCACTTTGTGCTCATTGAGCTTCTATGGTTCTGGACCTAGAAGTCAGCTATTTATTTTAATGTTCTCTTCTTCTGCACTGATGCCTCTTTCCTAATCTAAGCTCCGATGCTCATGCAACCATGCAACACAAAAATCTATTAAGATGAACAAAAGATTAAAAAAAACACACGTGTGCAGTATATTCCCATCTGTTATTAACACCAACAGTGCACTAACTCATACAACCCAAGGGAATTTGTAACATTCACTGACTAAACATTATTTGACTTAATCATTGAACCAACATTTTGGTATAATCACAAAGAGTTCAAAGTCAATAATTATGGTATGCTTATGTAATGATATTACCACGACAGGGCATGATGTCATACAATAAAGGCTACATAATAAGAGTGCATGATAGTACATCTCCCCACTTTAAGACAGGTTTGACTAGTCTACTACTATAGGTTGGGTCATGTGATACAAGTGATCTGATTGACTCTGCCCATTTTGAGCAGAGAACACAAAATATGTTTGGCAGCTCAAATATTTCAATCCGAGTGAGTGTGCAGTCATGTCCAGATTTTGTGAAGTTGTTCAGAGAAACAAGCAAAAGACAGCACAAAGGATACAATTAAGTCAACCAGTATTGACAGTAGCGACCATCAGTCACAGTATTAATAATTATTCTTTCTTGTGAAACTAGACCTTACTTGCTTATTAATTTCGCTGGCTTGATTACATTTCCATCTTATTACAGCTTACAACAAGTAAAGACTGTGGAGGGTTGATGGGACTCAGTGGCGGATCCAGAGGGGTTTCCGTAGTTTCCGTGGAAACCCCCTTTTGGCCATGCAGGCCAGCTTACAATTTTTTTATAACGTTACAAACAACAGAAAGCTAACTTATGGACTCTTACAAGTAGAAAATACTTTGAGAGCCTTGATTGCGAATTTAGGACAAGAAATATGAGCTAGAATGCTTGGATACTTGCACAAAACAGCTAGCTAGTCAGCTCCTTAGCGTGATCGACGCTCATTGTAAAGTGCAAAGTTCATAGAAGTGAAAAATGGGTGGGGCTGTATTACGCAAATGGGCGTGTTTTAGCAAAAGTGGGCGTGGCTACCCAAAAATTTTCGCGCGCACTATTGATAGAAACCCCCTTTCAAAAATCCTAGATCCGCCACTGGGACTGCTGAAGCTTATACTTAAAACTATTATAATTGACATTGCATGTGAGATTATAGAGTGAGTTAGAACTAGTCCCCTATTCTAGTGATTCAATGATACTGTAATTTTGTTGAATTATATCAAAATAAACTCTGACAGGCCTCCAAACTTATTTTGATGAACTGTCCAGATACATTTCGTTACTCCTGTAACAATCAAGTTAGAGCTACGGTACTGTCGAATCGCTCTGAACTCATGTGAAAGAACTCTACACATCTTGTTATTGTTTGAACTCATCTTCAAACTCACTGTGCAATGGTACTGAACAATCTCTAACTAGTTACCGTAGCTCTAACTTAATGGTTACAGGAGTAACGAAATATATCTGTGGAGAGTGTAATATTAATGCAACCATGTTATTTCACATGAGTTCGGAAACATGTACCTCTCCAAACCTATGAACTACTGCAATTCTACTGCTCATTTTACAGTGCATTCTATGGCTCATTTTACTGTCTTCTTACTGTCATTCTACTGCCATTCTACTGCAAATCTACTGCTCAATTCTACTGCTCATTCTACAGCCATTCTACTGCTCATTCTACTGCCATTCTATTGTCATTCTACTGCCATTTTACTGCTCATTCTACAGCGCATTTTATGGCTCATTCTACTGCTCATTCTACAGCCATTCTATTGCTCATTCTACGGCATCATTCTACTGCCATTCTACTGCAAATCTACTGCTCACTCTACTGCAAATCTACTGCCAGTTGAATATCAGTAGAATGACCAGTAGAATGACAGTAGAAAGGCAGTAGAATTGCAGTAGAATGACAGTAGAATGACAGTAGAATGACAGTAGAATGGCTTTAGTAGTAGAATGGCAGTAGAGTGATGCCGTAGAATGAGCAATAGAATGGCTGTAGAATTACTACATACTTTGTACTATCATTCTACTGCTTATTCCACTGCCATTCTACTGCTCATTCTACTTCATTTGAGAGATAGGTCCACATGGATTAAAGCTTTAATATGAAGTGTGGGTTAGAGTGCAATCGGGCAGAATCGAAGGTAACCAAGGCTATTTGGTTGTGTAGAATTGTTTGATAACTTTATCAGAGATGAAAGGGTTAATTAACTTAATTAATGAATTGTGAAATAAATGGTAGGTTAGCCTTCATTTATGTAGTTTGTATCTATATCTTTTATCCAGGATTCGGACAATTTCATCAGGAAACACTTTCCTGGTTGTGGCCCAATTACAGCCACAACCAGGGAAGTGTACCTTCAAAAAATGAGAAAAGGTCAGTTGTAAAGTTAATCCAATCTGAGTTGTAATATAACACATAATATTTCAGATAAAAGGAAGAAGAAAATGAGTAAGTAAAACCTACCTGTCTGTTGTCTTTTAATGGGTGATGAAGTTGTTTATAATTACTTTTCAGAAAAAGTGTTTTACCTATTCCTACTTCTAGTACTTCTACTCCTCCCTTTATATTATATTAACATTAGTTTTAAAGAATTAATAAGGTTAGTATTATTTTTTTTATATAAACAATTAATTGTAATAATATATAATACAATAATTCCCAGTACGGTAGTACTGGGTACATAGGAATGGCACGGATGGCCCATTAGCGCAATACAAATATTCACGCGAATAACTCTGCAAAAACTGAGCCCTTGGCACTAAAAGGCTTCTTAAGCTACTATTTAGCCTTTTCTCTTTCTATTGATAGCCTAAAACCATCGCTAAAGTATGCCAAACCTCCAATTTTCTCCATCTTCTTCTTCTTCTTCTTCTTCTTCTTCTATCTTGGAACGACTTTTCTCGAAGACCACTCACTTTCAGAAGCTGATTCTTGAACGAATAAACTTGGTTTCTTTGTCTTCACGTGCTTTTTGTATCGGTTATTCGTCTCTCTAGCTGAGTCGCCAGATACAAGACAAAAAGCACCTTCTCCGTATGGTAGCCATTCATTGCTATACTCATCAATAATTCATTAGCTACCTTGGAAATCAAGTTGACGACCTTTTTCCAGTTAGACAAGTGTGCGTTATTTGGAATCTGAATATTCGCTGCCCTGCCTGTTTTACCTGAAGATTTCTGGTTGTGCTGAAGTCTCTGTAACCAGTTACCGGTACCTTTCAGTCTTCATTAATAGGAGGTGAATAGACTACTTTGTTACATAGTTGTCATTATAAGAAGATAAGCAAAGCAAGTAAATTTTGTAAGATACAGCTCCAACCTCCTAAGATGCTGCACCATATAACATAAGCTATAATATCCATGCTGATAGTGTACAAGTAACTACCATATATACACAAACTCAAATGTGATGTAGAATTATGAAAAAATGAGAACAAACAAGTGAAAAAAACATTGAAAATGTAATGAGACATAGGAATGACCAAATCGTAAAAAAGAAAGCAAACAAGATGGAATGGCTGTTTGAGTGTGTAAAGAATTATTCCTATGGGCAACATGCGGGACTCAACATGGGAAGAGAGTACTACATGCAGCCCACACAGGAAGAATTCTGCACACACTCAAACAGCCATTCCATCTTGTTTGTTTTACGATTTGGCCATTCCTATGTCTCATTACATTTTCAATGTTTTTTTCACTTGTACATTAATACAATTCACATGTGTAACAAGTGATAAGGTCTACAATGGAATGGCAGTAGAATAAGCAATGGAGAATAGAGAAATAGCAAGCACATTAATAATTATAATATAAGTGGAAACTAAAACTTTCTAGAAACTAAATTGTCAATATGACAGCACAGAGTGTCAGGTGACAAGCCAAATCCAATAAGACTTTTTAAACTAAGATTTAGTACTGATCTTTTACTTTCTTTCATGCATACACTGAGGGTACAGTACACAACACCATCTATTTTGTCGATTAAGAGTCCATGAACTGCACATGCAATTCTCAGTACTTTTCCCTTTCTGTAACTTTCGCATGATTTTAGAAACCAAAAGAATATGTAATCCAGCACTTACTTCTCCTAGCTTTTCTGGTGGTTTACTACTCGTAACCCCACGTAATGAAGATCTTTGGTGACAGTTTTCAATGATACCATCATCATCAGCACCACTATTGCCACTATGGGAGTGAATCATACATTTCTTATGGAGGATCACATCTGGAGCTCCTCTGAATAGGAAACAATCTTTATTGACCTGCTCTTAGGGTTTTAAGGACATCATTAAAACGCAAGCCCATATCAGCAGAATACGTAACGGGTTGTTTGTTGTATTGAAGCCCTCGTGCAAGTCTCCTAGTCCGGTCATTTTCATTCCAATTATTAACCCAATCTGAAGCTAGAGTCACAAACATTGTTGTTCTTTCTCCTTCCTTGATTTGTCGTAACGTCTTCACATGTGGTTCGATATCTTTATAGCCACCACTCAATGCTTGCTCGTACCTCTCCAACACACAATCGTTGTTGAAAAAATGGTAGCAAATGAAGGTGATGAGTTTCCTCCATACAATACTGTAATTTTGGGGGGGTTCTGTTTTGTAGGAAAACCAGTGTGAAAGTAATACACTTGAGCAAGCTACATGATGATCATTTGATCTACACATGATGATCATTTGATCTACACTACTGGACACGCCAACACTTGGTGAGGGTGTTCAACAGGTGTTTGGTGTGGTTCGATCCTTTCGAACGTCTTTGAACTACACTACTGGACAGGCAAACACTTTGTGAGGGTGTTTCACAGGTGATCGGTGTGGTTCGATCCTTTCGAACCTTGGACACTCCAACAATTGATGAGGGTGTTCTACAGGTGTTCGGTGTGGTTCGATCCTTCTGAACCTCTTCGAACTACACTACTGGACACTCCAACAATTGGTGAGGGTGTACTACAGGTGTTCAGTGTGGTTCATTCCTTCCGAACCTCTTCGAACTACACTACTAGACACTCCATCACTTGGTGAGGGTGTTCTACAGGTGTTCGGTGTGGTTCGATCCTTCTGAACCTCTTCGAACTACACTACTGGACCAATATTTGGTGAGGGTGTTCTACAGGTGTTTGGTGTTGTTTATTCCTTCCGAACCTCTTCGAACTACACTACTGGACACTCTAACAATTGGTGAAGGTGTTCTACAGGTGTTCGGTGTGGTTGGTTTGATCCCTCCGAACCTCTTCGAACTACACTACTGGACCAATATTTGGTGAGGGTGTTCTACAGGTGTTCGGTGTGGTTCATTCCTTCCAAACCTCTTCGAACTACACTACTGGACACTACACCAATACTTGGTGAGGGTGTTCCACAGGTGTTCGGTGTAGTTCATTCCTTCTAAACCTCTTCGAGCTACACTACTGGACACTCCATCACTTGGTGAGGGTGTTCTACAGGTGTTAGGTGTAGTTCGATCCCTCCGAACCTCTTCGAACTACACTACTGGACCAATATTTGGTGAGGGTGTTCTACAGGTGTTTGGTGTGGTTCGATCCTTCCGAACCTCTTCAAACTACACTACTTGACACTTGAACAGTTGCTAAGGGTGTTTTTACAGGTGTTCTGTGTGGTTCGATCCTACCAAACCTCTTCGAACTACACTATCGAACTACACTACTGGACACTCCATCTCTTGGTGAGGGTGTTCTACAGGTGTTCGGTGTGGTTCATTCCTTCCGAACCTCTTCGAACTATACTACTGTGCACTCTAACAATTGATGAAGGTGTTCTACAGGTGTTCGGTGTGGTTCGATCCTTCTGAACCTCTTCGAACTACTCTACTTGACACTCCAACACTTGGTGAGGGTGTTCTACAGGTGTTCGGTGTGGTTCATTCTTTCCGAACCTCTTCGAACTACACTACTAAAGCGGCAAAATCTTATGTGGAAGTATCAAGCCAGACTTTTAGCTGTCGATGGTGTAACAGAATGTGCTGAGCAGGCATTCAAATGGCTAGGAAAATTCAAACACACAACTCATAAAATGACATGACAATGTTTCTTTTTCTTAGTATAGAAAATGACAGATCTCCATAATGAGAAAGTATCAAAAAGGTTAAATAAAAAGGTCTAAACAAGTATACACTTTTAACATAATATTATTGAATATTCATGTGTTTACTATATGGTGGCAAAATGTTACAGTAAAGGTCATAAAACACATTAATATTTGAATTCATGTGACTATGGAGTATACTATACAGTTACAGGCCGGAACTGTGCCACTATAGATATGCATTGTTTTATTACTAAAAATAACATTTTTTGACATTTTTTGTTTTCTCAGGTATATTAAACGACAACCGCAAGTATAAAAAAGGGGGGGGAGGGCCCGGCCAGAAAAATGGCAATCGGAAATGAAAAAAAGGTCTGCAAGCCTTGCATTGCAACAGCACTAAACAGTATTCATAGGCGGAAGTAAGCACCTGCTATACACGTGTAGATTACAAATAATGATCACTTTTTTGAAATTTGAAAAAAATGGTTACAAACAGAAAATAAGTGAGATACACTTTCGACAATAATTTCATCGATGAGGATCAGAAGGTGACCTTTTTAAAGTGGTTGAAAGCTGTTCGCCAGCTTTTGACGCCTGAAAGTTCTCCACAGATCGACAATTTCATCCTATTCACATCCCTCTGTGATTTATTGGAGGTATCCAACATGGATCTGAGCACATCAACCCTTGACCCCAGAGGAGGAGAAGAGGCACCTAAAACTGTTCATGAGAAACAGTGGTAAGTTGTGAAAATTCAACTGGTATTTATGTTGTGTGAAAGGGATTTACACTGATGAACCTAGCACCGAGGTCGACCCAATGTTCATTGCCGAGACACATTGTGTGTTCGACCTAATGAAAGCACTGTCGTCACAATGTACTTGTGGATATAGTCAAGCACCATGGGAGCTGTGTTCAGGTAGTTATTGAAGCTAGCAAGAGTGCATAAGAGGAGGAAGAGTATCTAACTAGAGTAAACACTGTTGGGAAAGTAACGTGACTTTGGGGCGTTTGCACGTGAGCAAAATCGCAAACTCTCGTAACACTCGCGTTTATTTACAGACTTGCTGAATCAGCAAAACATGGCCTAGAAAATTTGAGCGCTTCTTGGCTCTGAGTCAGAGATGACTATTGGCTCTAAAGTGGAAGTGGGAGCTTGTGAAAAACGGAGCAAAAAGGCTAAAAGGAAGGACAAAGCACACGTAAAAGCTAGCAACAAAGAAAATTCTGTGCCACCGCCAAAAAAAAGCGAAGTGCCAAGGGTAAACGACAGGCTCGGAAAACTAGTAGAATCCAACTCAAGACAGGTCCAAAGGTATAGCGATGGGTTTAAAACAGGCAGCTTCTTCGTTTCATCATGGTTTCACAAGCTCACTGCGAGACAGTCATTACTGGTAATCTGCGCATGCTACCGTAGTTTTTGGTCGCGAATGACGTAATGGAGAATACGGCGTAGAATCCGGATAAAAACGAGAAAATGGTCACGTGCAAGTCATGTTACTTTCCCAACAGTGTTTCTGTGGGGTATACCGTAGTTCGATACTCTTCCTCCCCCCTGTTATCCACTCTTGAAGCTAGTATAGCAGTTGTTTTTTTTGATGCCAATATGTACAGAAAGGGCATGTTTAGCGGTGTTGATTTGTGTGTCGCCGATGCCGAAAGCAGAAACGTTCCTGGGCTAGCTCTCGTATACTGGCAGGTCACTACTTCATCAACCAAAAGTAAGTACTATATGTGTATGTTCGTAGCTTTTGTGATAGAGCAATTACTTGTTAAGCTTATCCCACATCATTTAGCAGACATACAGAATTACCCCAAGTCTCTCCTGGAAAACGAATTACAGGACCTGCATGTACATAAAGCAAAAATTATTTTTAGCCAATAGGTAATTGAATCCAAACTTAATTTTGAACTAGCAAATATCAGATGCATGTTGATTAAACACTGTGATATAGAGGGTGCCAGGCATCAGAGAGTGTGCCATCATGCTGTTATACCAGTTTGTGCCATAAATTATATATAAGTCACAATTAATCTTAAACTATATTTGGCTTGCTAGCTAAATCCTGACAAGTACAAATAACACACCCAACTACCCCCCTCCAACATACACACACATGCGCACACACACACACACACAATGACGACAAAAGATGAGACATCTTGACAGGCTGCTGACGAAGGATGGGACATCCTGACAAACACAAGGACCACATAAACACACACACACACAACACAGATAACAAGTGGTCACCCGACGAAAGATGAGACATCTTGACGGGCTGCTGACGAAGGATGGGACATCCTGACAAGCACAAGGACCACATAAACACACACACACACACACACACACACGCACAATGAGTGGTCACCCGACGAAAGATGAGACATCTTGACGGGCTGATGGGACATCCTGACAAGCACAAGGACCACATAAACACACACACATACACACACATACACATACACACACACAACACAGATAACAAGTGGTCACCTGACGAAAGATGAGATATCTTGATGGGCTGCTGACGAAGGATGGGACATCCTGACAAGCACAAGGACCACATAAACACACACTTACACACACACACACACAAACACACACACGCACACACACAATGAGTGATCACCCAACGAAAGATGAGACATCTTGATGGGCTGCTGACGAAGGATGGAACATCCTGACAAGCACAAGGACCGTGTAAAAACAAACTTGCAGTTACAGACAAAACACACCAGTTATCTCAGAAAAAGCTTCTAGTAGCTAGCAAACTTATATATAGGTCATGAACACTCAGTGATAATCATGACACGGGAAGAAGTTGACTCCCATAGATACCGGCTCTATTCTACATGCACGGTATAGATTTGACACAGTATGACCTACCTCATCGTGCATGATTCAAACTTGTTCACCCATGAATAACTCCACAGTGGCGGTGAGTGACAGTGTCCATGAAGGTACGTAGCTCAGCCTAGAGGTGTCTTCTTCAATCCAAGGCTCTGATTTTTGAATCAAGTCTGCCAAAATTGTGGTTTGTGCTAATGCGCATGCGCAATTAATGAACTGACTACATTACAGAGTTTTACTCTGTATAGCTGATATAGCTCGATTGACTGTTTAACGCTAGCTTGACAATGTACTGTATGTGTATAGATGGTATACAGTCTAGATTTACATATACTTGTAGTGCTGTCCTCACTAATTTAATCACTTTTCTCAGTATGTTCAGAATTCTTCGAAGTGTCTATAGTAAGTCTTTGACTCTTACAAGAACCAGTCCCGCCCTTCTCTTAGCTGAGCTGTTACAGCAGCTACCTGAACGTGAAGTTATAGTACGGTTGGATTTAGACGTACAAATGGGAGCTATAAAGTCTCCACATAAACGGTAAAGCCGTGTTCATCTAGCCTATAAGACGGGGAGACGCTGTTCGCCGTTATGCACAGCAGCTAAGACGGCTGTACCGTATACGCATTTGTATGATATCATAATTATATTCATTCCACATAATGATATTCATGCATATCAACGGATGTCCGAGTCCGTGAAAGTCCGTTCTGCACTCCGTTGGTTGACAAAAACGGCAATCTCATTCTCTCCGTTTAACCGTGTAGTTTTTCCTGTGTGTTCCTCGGGAGTCTGGGGCCCAACGGCGGGTAGAGCAAAAGGTATCACATTAGCCCATGACATACATCTGCAGAATTAAACAACAATAATCAGATATTTTGCAACGAGAAGTACAATTATACCAGCATACACATGTACCTTCGATCATCCTTTAACTCAAAGTTGCTTGCAACAATGGGAGCTGATCGTGGTCTCTTGGATCCTTTCACAGTATTAGCTGATTTTGCCCCATTGTACAAATCAACGATCAACTCATGTAGATCCAAGTGATTTGTCTTGCTAGATCCACTTGTTGCTTTCAGCTGTGGATCATGGATACCATATGGCAAAAAACTTTCAGATAATCTTTCAATGAAAAATGCATTGGTCCCTTTCACATAGTACGATGCCTCATTGCAGCCAAAGAGGGAAAGAATAGAGAGAATTGACTTTGATTTGCCAGTTTCAGGTTCACCTTTGAGCACAGTGACTGGACAACCACCAAAGAGCTCAATCATTGATGTGTAGTGAAATGTTTGGATCCCTGCACCGATTGCTAGCATTACTGGAAAGAAATTGTGTTTCATACATGTTTCCAACAGGTCAACAAGCCGTGATAAGAGTTGACTAGCATCTGCTGGGAGTGGAGTTGTAACCCTTGGACAAAGATTTACTGAGAGCACTTTTGTTTTGAACTTGTAGTTACATCTGGAGGTATCCAAACGAAAGGGACATGGTCCACGTCATACAGCCTACCAGTAGAGTCGATCTATAAACAAGAGAAATTACCCTAATAGTGCATGACATGACATTGTATGCAGTCATTATGATTGTCAGTAATATTAAAGCTGATTCAGAATTAAAGATTAAACGTAAAACTCAAACGGGTAACCGGGAACGTGGGCTTAAGAGCAGATGGTGGTTTGTTATCCATGCTGACGAAGACATTCTCATTACCCCTGACTCTGAATGGGGAGCTGTGACCGATCATACACAGTGGAAGCTATTACCTTGCTACAAGCCTGTTGAAGACCCCTCAGATCATGCTACTGAGTTTGTCCCTGATTCAGATATTATCTCAAGTCCAGATCACTCAGGTTCAAACTCCTACTCCAGCCAAAAATGTCTGAGTCCCCAGCGGCCTGGCAACGAAAGTGCTACAGTTGAACAACCTTAATCAAACCTTGTTAGATACCACACCCCTCCCAAACCACCTCTCAAATCTCAGCCTGACAATCATTGTACTATGAACATCTCACTACTTCACTATAATGCTCGAAGTCTCCTTCCTAAAATTGACTGCTTACGAGCTGAATGTTCTACTCTAAACCCTCATGTTGTTTGTGTCACTGAGACTTGGCTTGACAACAGTATCTCAGACGAAGAGCTTTCAATACCTGGCTTCAATCTAATTAGGCTCAACAGAAATAGGCATGGTGGGGGTGTTGCAGTCTACATATGTTCTCCATTCACCTCTAAAATCATATTCACTGGAAACCATTGTTTTTAATGCATAATTTTGTCTATTACACATAACTGTTGTAAATTTCATGTTTGTACTGTCTATAGACCACCCAGCTGTTTTGATGCATTGGATACACTTTTTAACACTTTGTGCACGTTAGACACTAAATTATTTTGTTTTGTAATAGTAGGTGATTTTAACATTGATTTTTATAGTCAGACTCACCCATTATTTTCAAAACTTTTGTCAATTACATCTACTTTTTTACTTTACCAGGTAGTTAAAGAATTTACCCATATCAACCTATCTGGAAACCATTCTATTATTGACTTAGCATTTATGTCTTCACCTGAACTGTTACTTTCATGTTCAACAGTTCCTCCGCTGAGCACCTCCGACCATGCACCGAGGTTTTCTTTTGTGTTTCCTGAGCTCTCTGCCTAAGCAACCTCCAAGTCATGTAAAAAGAACGTTGTGGTGTTACCAACTTGCTGATTTTGATAAAGCTTGTGAACTTCTTAGTCAAATTGACTGGGAGCTCTTTGTTAATGACCTGCTTGGAGTTGATATCTCTTGGAATAACTGGTACGAACAATTCAATTCAATCATGGCCAACTGTATACCCAAGAAAGTTGTTAATGATAACAACCTCCCTCCATGGATAACCAATGACATTTAAAAGCAATCCACAGGAGGAGCTGCTTATTCTCTGTGTACAAAAGGATGGGTTGTGAACGTAAGCTAGCTGAATACAAACGGTCCAGAAATGCTATTGTATCAGCTATCAGAACTGCTAATCAGCTGTACCTTCAGAAACTCCACACAGCTGATGTTAAAACTTTCTGGAAAATGATGAAAAGAATCTCCAAAGGCAACAAGACTACAGTTCCCTCATTGTTAAAAGATGGAGAGTCTATTACACATAATGAGGCCAAAGCGAACACTTTAAACCAGGAATTTTATAATAACTTTAATCACATCCTTGAACTGAGAGCTTCGGCTGAATCCCGTTTCCTCACTGATGAAAGTTAGTGTCCTGTTGAGCTACTTTGTGCAGAAGACCAAGTCTATGAAGAAATTGTTAACTTAAACAACAACAAATCAACAGGTATTGATGATGTCTCTGTCATCATGTTGAAGAGTATAGCTGTTGCCATTGTTCCAGTTATCACCAGCTTATTCAATATGTCAATTCGCTCAGGCAAATTTCCTACTTGTTGGAAAACGGCCAGAATTGTTCCAATTCCAAAGAAAGGATGCAAATCTAATCCATCCAAGTGTAGACCACTACCAATTATCAGCAAAGTACTGGAGAGAATCTTGCACAACTTCATTTCTGAGCATCTCCATGCTCATGCACCAATTTCAACATGTCAATTTGGATTCATTCCAGGCAAATTTACTGTATCTGCTCTCCTAACTCTAACCAATGTAATCCAGGAATCCTTGGATAATGGTCATGATGTCATGTCTGTCTTGTTTGACTTGAGCAAAGCATTCGATTCTGTACCCCATGCCCCTCTGTTAATGAAGCTACGGAGACTGGAACTAAATCCCTTCCTTTTCAATCTGGTGTTCGACTACCTCTGCAATAGGACCCAGTTTGTTGTGGTGAATGGCAGCCATTCTGCTAGCATCTCCGTCACTTCTGGTGTTCCCCAAGGTTCTGTCGTAGGGCCCCTACTCTTTCTTATTTACATCGATGATGTAGCCAATGCTGTCCAAAATGGGGCTCTCTCAATCTTTGCAGATGACATAGCATTATACAAGATAATCAAGGCCCCCCTTGATATTCATCTTGTTCAAATTGACATTGACAATATTTGTGACTGGACTAAAACTAACTTTTTGCATCTCAATACTAAAAAATGCTGTTGCATTCTCTTTTCAAGGAAAACTAATTGTCACAGCCAGATGCATCAGTTTACAATAGAAAATACTGCTTTGCAACAAGTGGAGAGATTCAAATACCTTGGAGTTACACTTTCCGCTGATGGTTCCTGGTCAGCTCACATATCCGAGATCTGCAACAAAGCAAGACAGGTTCTTGGTTTACTCTATCGTAACCTTTACTTGGGATCTCATCCTGACTCACTTCTTTATTTGTACCTGACTCTAGTGCGGCCGCTGTTGGAGTATGCCTGCTGTGTATGGGACCCATCTCAGCAAAGATATAGAGAATTTAGAGAAGGTACAAAAATTTGGATTGAGATTGTGCACCAAGCAGTGGAATGACAGCTACAACCATCTTGCCAACCTAACTACTCTAGCTACTAGAAGGAAATATCTGAAGCAGTGTCACTTATATTGTATCACTAATGGACTCACATTTCATAATGATCCGCTCACCTCAAGAGTATCAACTTCTTCTAGCTCAGTTCGGACACGATCTGTCAGCCCTTTGTCAATAGTGCAACTTTTTGCAAGAACACAATCTTTTTACCACTCTTACTTTCCTTCGGCTATAAGATTCTGGAACACACTACTCTACGAGATCCAGTCAAAACAATCACTTCCATCATTCAAGAGAGCTCTGACTGTCCACATGTCGTAATTGTAAATACTACCAGTATGTANCCCACTTCCTTAGCGCGAACTACAGCGCGGCGTAGCGCCGCGCAACCGCGCTTTAACGAGAACACTGCCATGTGTGATATGTGTAGTTGGATAGACACATGTATGATATTAGGTACAGAGCCATAGACCCATGTGTGACAAGTGTAGTTGGATAGACACATGTGTGCCATAGACCCATGTGTGACATGTGTAGTTAGATAGACACCCACAAATGAACTTAGCAGTCTGAAGTTACACATAACACTATACAGACCACACAGAAAATAGTAACCACACATTTTAATTAAGCTATAGTTGCGCGGTAACTACACTCAATTTGCACCAAGGGTTATGCGCCTTTTTTTTTTTTATATTATTCATAGTCAAAGCTGGATTCTGATTGGTCAATTCGAACTTGCCAGCTCAGTACTAGTACTAATCACTGTCAATCAAGTTTAAACTGCTAAGAAGATGGCTCAATGGATCAAGCGTCCAAGGATCGAATATGAGCGCGAAGAAGAAGAGGGACCAAGGGAAATGTCTGTACGGCCTAGTATCTCAGATAGTGACAAAAGTAAGCTCCAAGAAGTAAAATGTTTTCTAACCAGCCCAGAATCTTTGAATGAATCGTTCGCCGTGTCACTGACAAGCCTTTTGACTAAGATACATCTAAAGAACAACAAGATAAGTGCATCAACTCTCACCATTGGAAGTGGAGATACCAGGGATACTCATTTTGTTGAGAAGAATTTGACTGAGACAGCTAAAAGTAATTTACACGATTTCCTGGACCAACTTTTCAAGCAGGGAAGTGAGCAAGTCGTGAAGAAAAGCATTATTAAAAGCATTACTCCTGTTTTCCTACAATGCCAAGTAGACGTATTGAAGAAGCTGGAGCGCTGTGGAGGTGAAATTAGAAATGAAACAGAGTTACGTTATATTGTTGGAGACTCTATCTTGGAGATGTTCTGCAGTATTTTTCCTCCCCAGGTTAAGCTTGAGGAGTCGGTATCACAGCAACATAAGCAGACTGAGGCTGAGTTGAAGGCTATACAAGAAAATGAAGATTCTCCTCGTCCAGGCATTCCCCCCCACTCCTCCTCCTCCCTGGCAACCACTCATCAGCAAACTCCTGGTAGAGTGACAGCAAAAGCTGTCACCAAGAGCAGTTGTGCCGATTACACATGCTACACGCTACAAAATGAAAAACAGAGCATTGTGGCGGTAATAATTGAAACCAAGATGCACTCACACTCAAAATTTTGTCATGCTGTCGCTCAGGTTATAGGCTACTATATCGCTCTAATAACTGAAGTCCACTCACCTCCTTTGGTGTTCTCCACCTGTAGAACACCCTCGACAATTGTTGGAGTGTCCTGTGTGTAGTTCGAAGAGGTTCAGAAAAAATGAACCACACAGAACACCTGTAGAACACCCTCACCAAGTGTTGGAGTGTCAAGTAGAGTAGTTCGAAGAGGTTCNTAATTATTTATGCAATTATCATGTAATGAATACATAACCATAGATACAACCAGATCTGAAGCAGTTAGATCTGTGCACTGCACCACCACACATTTGGCAGTCACTGACCTTGACTTAATGTCCACTTGCCTAGTTACCAGTACTAGATAACCAGTAAGAGCCCCTGCTTCTACCATTGCCAATATTTTGATAGTAAAATCTGTTCTTGTGTGCTTCTTCTTCCCCTTTTCCACGATTATTTCAGCATTATCCCAGTCCACTATATAGTTTGTTTCATTTGAAACAGAAGCCTTTAAGATTATTTTGACTCACGCTGACTTATACAGACAGTACCTGTAGCTTTACATACATGGCATTTGTGTATATAATTTACCAAAGATGTCGTGCAATGGGAGCCAGAGGCATCACTACTCGAGGAATTGCCAGGATTAGAAGGTAGTAGCAGAACGTTATCGTTGTCTCAAATGAGTTGTCCATTTTTCTATCATGTACAGTCTAACACGGCAGAACAGAATGCTGCTGATCCAAACGCTGCTGCAAGTCAGTTGCTGTAGGCACCATGAGTAATGCACGTCGCAGAACTGAAGAGAGTCAAGAGACGACCAGACGAGCTAGCTAGCACTAGCTATATATAGCATATAGCTATAAGGTCATGGGCTATGACGTAACGTGCGTAGTCAGTATGTGCATATAGATATTTATAGAATACGTGTGAAGTGGACACTTGTTTAATATTCATGTAGTTCTATTGTTTAATTGAATGTGTTTTGTGTTATACTATTGGACATTGGATTTAGCCCTGATTCATTGAGATTAGGCCCTGATTTTGTTGTCGTTGTATATTATATATCGTAAGCCTTGGACTATTTTGTCAAAATTGAGTTGAATTCTGTGTTGTTGAAGTTGCTTTTGCTGTGTGTGAGTTTGTGAAAGAATGACATTTACTATTGCTCATTGGTGAACCACTTTACATATGGAATATTAATAATTATTGTTTGTGTGCACAATCCTAGTAAGTATATCCACAGTCATCAATCTGCTCGTGGTTGTAAAAGAGACATTTCCATCATGTCTTATATCTTGGAGGTATGTTGTACTAAGGGCTTAGCCTAGCTTACAGAGAGGAATGAAATTGGTGCTATGCACTTTTTCTTGTTTATTGAGAAAGTACATACACTTCATTATTCCAATTAATGCTTTTCTCTCAGCAGACTCAGCTTGGCTGTGTTCTTGTCAAGTAATAAAAAAGCATTATATAATTATTATCTGTCCAAACTGCCTTGCCAACAGCACATTTCTTGGGATGCTTACAGCATAGCTTGCACAGCATCCCTTTTTTATCATCAGCTGTTATCAGTTATATTTCCACTGCAGATCTATTCCACTGCGCCTAGTTTTTGAAGGTCGTATGTGTTCAGACACTGGCCCACGTTTCGCCATTTTTTGGCAACGAACTAGCTAATTCAATTATTTACTCACATGGTTAACATTAGCGCAGGTTTGAGCCACACACTCTTGTGCAATGAAAGCGTATCGGACAATACGCATAATCTAATGAAGCCATATCAGACAGATATGCCTTTGTATGCCTGGGGAGAACACTGACTTAGTAGAGACTCTCCACAATGCTTTTGGTTCCTTGAGTGACTTCACAGATATTTTGTCAGCTGAAGAGTATCTGACCCTGTCAGCGTTGAAGCAGATTCTTCATACAGAGGTGATAAAAGAGAAAGATAGTGACACAAAAGCAGCATAATGGACTATCTTAATGAAAAATATGAAGGAGCTAGTATACTAAATATTGCAATCCTCAGTTTATGACAGAATACATTCCTACTGGTGAAGTTGCTGCTACCAAAGACAGTATAGCTAAGGAGGGAACAGAAATGATTAAAGTGTGTCTTCTACTGAGGGTCACAGTGCTGTTGACTCAGTTAAAAATGAAATGGAAGTACCCCCTGCCAAACGACGAAAGTTGGGAAGTTTCAGAGAACTGGTCTCCTGAAAATTATAAGATTCAAAAATATGCGAAATCTCCTAAGCCTGATCCCAAATCTAAACCCGTAGAGTAGTGGAAGAATAATGCTGTTAGTTTTCCAAATTGGCTAGGAAATATTTGTGTCTCTGCGCTTCAAGTTCCACTTCAGAAAGACTCTACTACTTCGGGAAACATAGTAATAAAGAAACAGTAATTCACTTAAATGAGACAATTAAACATGTCAGTATTGTGAGCAAAGAACTTGTAAATATTCATAAATGTGTGTAGTAATGTATTGTAAATATTCATAAAATGTGTGTAGTAATGTTATTGTATGACATTGGAATAAATTAAAAATAATCATACGTACGGTAGTGTGTATAGTAGGAATGGGCCGACTGTCTCATTGACACAACACAAAATGTTCATGCTTATAAACTTTCAGGGAAAGAATGCTAAACCTTCAAATGCATTTAATAGCCTTTCCCAGACAGTTTGCTTACTGTATTAACCAAGAGAATAGGTAGAAAGTTTCTAGAGCATTCTTGAGAGAGCATTGGCGAGAAGCCACAAGAGTGCAATTTTGTTATCCCCTTCCTTCCTAACTGACTTACTTGAACGCGATTTCCAGACAAACAAAAGGCACTGAGCCAACTTTGACCATAGTTATATTATAGTGGGACTTCATTTCATGCACAGTACGTCCTTTTCGACTTGTTTGCTGGCGAAAAGGCAGCGAACAAAATCTAGGCAGCTTTGAAAAACTCTTGATATAAAATACTGTTCTTTTTATTTAGCTTTTTAATAGTAGGTAAAGGTTGTCATTTTAGGTAAACTTTTTGTGTACGTAAAGATCGTCAATAGAACACGTGGTTGCATGCATATAATGCGCATGCGCATCCAAATGTACACGTCTACTTTTTGTAGAGACACTAGTCTCTGCTATATGATTGTCTCAATGCTGCCTTGCAATTGAGCACCTTAGTGTTTAAAAGAGTGAAAATGAGAAGTGTAGGAATGGGCAGTGCGGTAAAAAGCAATGAAACAAGGAAAGTCGACTGCTTCATTCTTTGTACCCAACTCTCATACGTTACTTTGTACCTACATTCTATTATGCTATCTACATTATTAGTCAAGTGATTACTTGTCACATTGACTTTTGAGCCAAATGACTGATAATGATCATTGAATGATGGAATTCGAACTTGCCACTGAATTGACTCATCAAAATGTAGTCATGTGCCAAAATTCAGAGACTTGCCTTGTTTCATTGATTTTTACCGCACTGCCCATTCCTACACTTCTCATTTATATAAAAATTTTACTACTTGTTAAATTAAAATGAAGTAAAGTGACCCTCGTGCTTGGTCCAGGAATATCAGGGTATTTACTTCTTTTTTTACATATCGAATACCTGTATTCATATTTTAATATCGCTCAGGACTACAAGCAATGAAGTCTCATGCTGGAAAGTGAAGCAGCCTTAGTTAATCAAATCGTTGCTGACTGGATGTCATTTCGCAGTAGTTGTTCTGAATGTACCCCTGAAGACACATTAACCCATTACAATTCAGTAGTGATATCTGTTCACTCTGCTGCCTTAATTTGATTGTCATACAACATACGCCAACTGTCGGGGCTCTGATCAATGGTACAAATGCATCTGCAACAGATTCTACAGTTGAACCGCAACTGTAATTTTTGCGCAGAATTAATTTTCCAGCAAGTGGGCCTGTCAGGAAGTAAATGACCCTCGTTAGTGAGTTGTCTCTTTAGAGCTGTTTTGTGTCCTTTCAGATGACTCTTGGAACACCCATTCAAAGCAGACAAGGCAAGCCAATGAGTTGTTTTCATTGTATATGGTGTTAAACCTGGAAAACACAAAGATCCCCGTTTGATTTTGCCAGATATCTAGCATAAATCTCAATGTTTTGGTTGTATTGTTGTGCTTTTACCTTAACTTCTCCCTCTGCATGATGGACTTGGAACACACTGTTAAACTATATTAGTTAGTTAGAATACTATTTGACTAGCTGTAACCAAAATTTTGTAGGCCTATTGTGCTCAAAACAAAATATCAGTAGACTTTTGTACGTGGTACTATGTTAAATACTATGATGAGCATACTGAAGGTCCGATATTTCTATCCGTGAACCCTGGGTTGAACTGTCTTTATACATACTCAAAATCTATCAGGACAAATTTGGAGCAGTACAGCTAGATATTGCAATGTCACTGTCTGAATATGATCCAACTTCTGGTGTGGTATTAACCTGAATCTAATTGATTGTATGTATGCCAATGTTATGGCTTGAATAAGAGATCGTTTGAATTCACTGCATTCTGAGTATTCTTTCCATTTTGATGGGGGTAGCGTACTAGGCGTGAATACGTGTTCATGAGTGGAGTTAGAGGTGTGCCATTGATCACGCCGTTCCTGCTCAAACATTATGGGGTTAAAACATTGATGTCTGGGAGCATCAAATACAAGACGTATTTCGTTGGCATTGTTTCTGTAATGTGGTACAAAGAATCTGTTGAATAGGAATGTAGCATACTCGGTGATGGTTTTTGTGGTTCTCATTGCCTTACAATTAATGAGAAACATTCCATCAAAAATTTCTGATTTCCAGTATATTGTCTGTTTAAATATCCATTTGTTCATATCTTTTACCGAATTTGTCTTTCCACACTGATTTTACTCCCTTTCTCATGCATCCCTTTTCAACTGCAGATAGATAGAGTATTGCTCCTGTGTAGGGTCATAACTCTGTCCTGTCTGGTTGCACCAAGATAAACATTGTCTAATGCACTTTGTCACCTGTTTCATCTTGCTGAGTTGTTGGTTGACGACTCGATCGGTTCCCTACTTTTTTGGTGCCATTGTCTTCAACTTATGCTGCATTACGGGGGGGCATTTGTGCTTGAAGTTTTGACTATGCGAAACTCTACATACGGCTTGAAGTGCTCTTTTCCCACTTCTCGAAATGTTAGCATGTCCTTTTGGACTTCAGGGTTTGCTTCTACTTGACTAAATACATTGAGCAGACCACTGTCTATTGTTAGACTACTTGGCAGCATTCTGTGTTTCTGCATGGTTTCTATCATTGTTTTAATGTGTTCTTTCTTCATTGCATTAGGTGACAAATCAAACAGTAAAACCTTGAGAACGTTAATTTTGTTCAGAGGGTTGATTTAAGAGATTTCTATGGGCAGTGATTCGATATCGCATGAACAAAGATGGTAAAACTTAGTTGGTCTTACAACAGCAGCCTTCATATCTTCGTTAATACACATTTCATGTGCTTCATCAATAACAAAACTATAACCCTGTTTCACAGAAATGGATACTGGAGTTTGTTTAACTGCTGCAGTTTTAATTGACAAGTAAGTTAGACTTGTCCTTGCATATAGCCTCGTCCCAGGCTCTCTCCTTTGACCTTTCAAGGAGAGAGGGGCCTGGGTACAAGGCTAGTCTCTTCATCATTCTGTTGCATAAATAATTGTATCAATCTTGTATATAGTTTCAGAGGCTACACCAAAAGCTTATGATGAAGATTTTCCTCATTCAAGGTACTATAATACATACAGTACTAAAATGCAGGACTTTACGACAAATACATTTTCAGTATGCAGGTCAATACTGGTCTCAAGACCGATTGCTGCGTGCCTGGCAGGCCCAAGACATATATTCATAAAATTTAATGGTAGATTGTATCTCAGAGTTCTAATATTGTAATTCTTTTACTCAAAAATTTCAATGATGCAGGCACCTCACTGCCAGTTAAATTCAAGCCAAAACCCTTACAAAGCAGACAGAACCAGCTGTTGGAACTTGACTTGTCAAGCAGGCAATATAATTATACACGCAGTAAGAGAAAACTCAGACTCCCATTCTCTCCTAGTGCCATACAAACTGTATTCATTTACTGCTACACCTACAAATATTGTTAGCTTATTTTTTTCTTACCTTGTATTGATTTTGTTTATTTTATTTGCACCATTGTCTCAGTTTATTTTGACTATTTTTAATGAAGATGAAGTATACGAGGTTTATTCAAATGGGCGGGGCTAAAATGAAAGCTTACCGTCATGGTACTACCAGGGTATAGCCGTATTTTGGGCTGAAACAACGGCACTACCATTTGATCCGTTGCTTCATTCACAGACATGGGAAAGTAAACTGAGCAGACAGCGCACAGACGGTATCCAACGACGGACTAGACGGTAAAAACACGGAATGAACCACGGTACCGTTTATGTTAGTCCGTATCAAGAGTCCCATTACTAAATGGACAGTGTCCGTGTATTTGCCAACGGACTTCCCGTATGACATGCCGTTTATGTAGTAAATACGCTAGCAAACGGTATCCGTTTAACCAACATGTTTTTCCTGTGACAAATGGCATATAAAGATCTTACTTGTGCCATTGAGTGCTTTGAATTTCACCTTGCATTGGATGGGTCATCAAACAGATATCTGAGCTGAATGAGGATGTGACTGCTAGAGATGGGGGTATCCTGGCAAGTATCAAAGCAACCATTGCACCTTGCTTTCCAGGTGCTCCACGTTAACTACAAGGGTGGTCTGTGGCTGTCTACTTCACCAAGAAGGTAGATAACATATTTGAATGGTGTAGTGTAGTGACCACATCATATATCGGTCTGGTCAATCTGGGCTTGATATCCAAAACCTTAAGTCCTACCTTCTTCTTAGCAAAATGTGCCCACACTGCTTTATTTACTCTGTTGTGGTAAATTCTGTGTAATGTGTAGCTTCTGGAAACTTGTGGTCGAGATGACAAAGAGCTCTACCAGTTTGTTGAGGAGAAAGTGTGTGGGGTATATTCTTTTCTCCATGTTCACCACAACAAAGCACTGTCAGGGAGTAATGATTTGGAACAGGGATTGTCTGACATCATTGTGGAATCAACCCTGGCTAAAATCTTATCACTTAAAGACTCTAAATCACTAAAAGAGGTATAGCACATCCAAACATTCATAATTGACAGATGTGTGTGCACATTTTCTCTTGTATGTTAAGGTTTTATGAGGGCTGATACTACAAAGGGAAGCCTGTGCTGGCCGTATATTTAAGAGATGTTGAAGAGCATCTATCGTATTCAATCGAAGTAGTCAATGATGCTCTTTCTTCCAAGCCTGGTCTGGGTGTTCCTTCATCTGCAGGACACATTCGGGAGTTCTTGCTCCCTTGTGCTCTTGATCATGATTTATGACTTAATAAACAGAATAAAACACCAACAACAAGCACAATAAAAAAAAGTGAATAAAAAAAGGAATAAAACTTGTGAAGCTTGAAAAAAAAAGTTATGGAATAAAGCCTATCATAACTCTATGACAAGTATATGTATAGTTGTGAAAACTATAGGTGTATGCTGCAATATTGAGTCTTACACAATTTCAAGGTACATGTATAGTTCAATCTTTCAATGATATGTCACTAAGAGTGAGTCCTGCATTTTGCTTAAGTACTACTAGATCATTACCAAGTAGCTCCTTTCCAAAGTGAATGAGGGCATTTCATAGTGGCATAGGTTTTAGTCCAAGTAAGTCTATCTGTTCAAACAGGATGTCTTTGGTTGGCTTTTTTTCGCCAATTTCCTTCAAATACCCCCTCCTAATCACTGCATAATCATCATCCTAGATTTACTTCACCAATCTGAAGGGAAATACAACAAATTAGCTAATTGTAAAAATGTATATCACTTCACAATCTGCATGAGATCCACGAACACTTACCAATCCTAAATCGAATTGCACCTCTTTTAGTTTGTGGATGTTGGATGCTCTCTGACGCTCATAATCCGATCTGCTATCAAACTACTGTAGAAAAGAATTTCATGAACCAACATGTACACCCCCTCCCCCCCCCAAATCACTATAGACAGTCTGGATGTTAATTTATGATGTATATACCTCTGGCTCTTCAAATTCCTGATCCACATTAATCTCATCATTAGTTAAAACTTCTTTTGTAACTTCTTTGCTTATTTGGAAGGTTTCTCTGTTTGAGAAACAATAGACAAAAGATACATGTCAATAGCTAGACTAGTTCTACTAAAATTATGACTTTTAAAAGCATACACAATGCCGTAAGTTGTTAAAAATTGATGAACCTAAATACCATAGCTCTTATCTATTGTGAATTTAATATAACCACCGATTAGAAATTATTATGTACTGCACGTCCAAGAGGGCGCTTGGAGGTTATACGAGAAGAGGAGTGTTGTGTGGAGTAAAATTTCTTATTAGTTATTACATAATCAACAACTGTGCCACAGTCCTATAATAAAACAAAGAGTGCATGATAAAGTTCACAATACTGTATGAAACCAAAAGGTACAGTATATTATTAGTGTGGTTACCTGACTAGTATTGTGAAGAGTGTTTTCTTTTCCACAGTTGACTTCGTGATTATTAGCTGCTACTGGGAAGTCTTTACCATCCTAAAGCATAAAGCATACATAAGAATATCACTCACACACACACACACACACACACACACACACACACACACACACACACCAAAATTAATGTTAAAATGATATTCCATGATAACTATGTTATTTTACCTTTTTAGGTCTTTCTCCGAATTTCATTTAGAACATGCCTGACATGATCTGAATCCTTTGTAGCACCAATTGTCACTTTTCCTGCATTGTTTTCCATAACAAAAACTCTGAACCACTTTTGAACTGCTAGGTCGTCAGCTATTTGATCCCGAATGAGACAGTTTTTCTTTGCTTGTTCTTGTGTTGTGCCTTCACACTTGCTTACTCCACCACTTCCATGAAACTGAAATTGTAACCATTATAATAGTGATTGTAATTGTACATTCCAACAAATTAAAAGGAGCATAGAGGACAAAACAACACCCAGACAACACACCATTTTAGCACCAATGAAGAGATTAACATAGTCAAAACATCAGGCTAAATGTGCTTTGAAATCAGAATGAGAACGAATATATAGCTACAGTGAGCTATACAGGAAGACAAAAATTATAAAATATCGAACTATTGTAAATTTTTATACCTGTTTCTTGTGAACTATTCTTCTAACTTCAGTGTTCATCTTGCTCCAATGAAATATGGCTGTGCGAGCAACAGCTGACTGTTTTGCCAATTCCCTGACTTTAGACATCTTGAGATCAGCCCCTAGATCTATTTCTTCACTTGACGCAGTCACTACAGGTAGCTCACTTTTGATTCTCAACAGAGAAGGAACTGGAAAAAAAAAATAATGGTAATAATTTACTGTTCATGCCGGCTTCCATTGCACAAAGTGGCAGCTGGTGAGCATGTACCCACAGCGGGTTGTTATCATTCAAGATCTGTTGGCACATCCACCTGATTGGTTACCCAGTATATCCGTTCCCCTTCAGAAGGCCACCAGCTGCCCTTGGGAGGAAGAAAAACCATCTAACACCTTGACTAGTCTGTGATTACCAGTGACTGGGTTGATGTAGGAAAGTATGGAAGCCTTTTGTCCCAAAATGTGCTGTAGCGATGAAACTAGAAACTTTTCATCATCTTCACACTCGAATTCGAACTTCATTTCTCCGTCTACTGNCACACACACACACCAAAATTAATGTTAAAATGATATTCCATGATAACTATGTTATTTTACCTTTTTAGGTCTTTCTCCGAATTTCATTTAGAACATGCCTGACATGATCTGAATCCTTTGTAGCACCAATTGTCACTTTTTCTGCATTGTTTTCCATAACAAAAACTCTGAACCACTTTTGAACTGCTAGGTCATCAGCTATTTGATCCCGAATGAGACAGTTTTTCTTTGTGTTGTGCCTTCACACTTGCTTAGTCCACCACTTCCATTAACTGAAATTGTAACCATTATAATAGTAATTGTAATTGTACATTCCAACAAATTAAAAGGAGCATAGAGGACAAAACAACACCCAGACAACACACCATTTTAGCACCAATGAAGAGATTAACATAGTCAAAACATCAGGCTAAATGTGCTTTGAAATCAGAATGAGAACGAATATATAGCTACAGTGAGCTATACAGGAAGACAAAAATGATAAAATATCGAACTATTGTAAATTTTTATACCTGTCTCTTGTGAACTATTCTTCTAACTTCAGTGTTCATCTTGTTCCAATGAAATATGGCTGTGCGAGCAACAGCTGACTGTTTTGCCAATTCCCTGACTTTAGACATCTTGAGATCAGCCCCTAGATCTATTTCTTCACTTGACGCAGTCACTACAGGTAGCTCACTTTTGATTCTCAATGGAGAAGGAACTGGAAAAAAAATAATGGTAATAATTTACTGTTCAGGCCTCATATGCCGGCTTCTACCTTATACCATTGCACGAAGTGGCAGCTGGTGAGCATGTACCCACAGCGGGTTGTTATCTCTGAAACCATTCAAGATCTGTTGGCACATCCACCTGATTGGTTACCCAGTATATCCGTTCCCCTTCAGAAGGCCACCAGCCGCCCTTGGGAGGGAGAAAAACACCATCTAACACCTTGACTAGTCTGTGATTACCAGTGACTGGGTTGATGTAGGAAAGTATGGAAGCCTTTTGTCCCAAAATGTGCTGTAGCGATGAAACTAGAAACTTTTCATCATCTTCACACTCGAATTCGAACTTCATTTCTCCGTCTACTGATACAAGAATGTAATCCATGACGACAAAACAGTTGTGCTTCTCTCTAGCTCTCCTAGGACGTTTCGTTTTTTTTTTCACAAGTTCTGATCTGATGTGTAACACGTCAATGTGCATGCGCTTTAGTCCTCGACAACACGGTCACATGATCGAATTTGAATTCAATAGTACAGTTATGCATATCGCATCATGGTGTCTCTACTACATGTTGAATGAGCCTGTCTTCATGGAATATGAGTTGGTGAGTACGAGCAAGCCTATAATAATTGTTACTTAGATCTATCAGCAACTATTCTAGACTAATTTGTACCTAGCTGATCTAATCGTGCCAATTGCCTGCCTGTTATATACCAAAATGGAAGAACTTTATTGAACCAGTATAATATCCAGAACCCTCCCCACTACCCCATAAGTCCTATCTCAATCCCTGAAAAGTTTAATAGATCTACCTAAATAATTATGGTAGACCAAGTTTAGGTGTTAAATCTGGTGTGCATCAAATAGAAACTAACTATACATCTATCCTGTATGTACATGTGTATGTGTCAAAATTATTCTCACACAAAATAGTACATGTAGCAATATATTTTTGATGATAGTAATGCTGTTTTTTGTCAGGTATTACAATGGAACCTTTGAGAAAACGTGTGCTGCTGTCTGTCTTCTGCCCCTTAAGCAATGGCCGTGAGTGAAACAGTTGAAAGTCACATGAACAGCCTGTATGATCTACAATTCAGTGTACCACCCAATGAAACCTCTGAAACACTCTCTTCAGCCAATGAAACCTCTGAAACACTTGAATCAGCCACTTATGGTTCAGCGTGCTTGTGTGCTTATCCACTAAGGTCGATAGATAGGAAGGTGATTATATATCCTTCAGGAGTTAGAAATACCTATCTCACTATTGATTTAGACCCAGTAATCACTCTAACCCCAGTTGTAATTCCATATTATCCAAAGCCAAGTAAGATTGTGAACCATACAGAATGTCAACGATTTTCGTATGTGTTCGTAAAAAGTGTGAGTGACATGACCTTCAAGGTTACATTCTTAAGAAAATCCGTGGCACTCCAACATGCTACAAAATATCAGAAGAACTAAGTCTCTTCTTTTGTAAAAGATTTATTATCTGAAGCTCTCTTTTATTGTGTAAATGCTAGTTTTTATTACTTGACTTCTTAGCTTCACTTGTGTACGAGTACACTTGTTTGTGCATAGTCTATGGTTTTATGAGACAGTCTTGATTAATGACGTCAAGGCAAATTTAAAGGTGTCAGCACGCACCCTAATCTGCAACCACAGTTGTTTAATGCTACCTCATCACAACTTTACTCTTGGACCTAATTGCTGAGCTATATTCAAACAAACCTCCAGCAAGCTGAATAGCATTTTAAGAGCTAGAGGCATCTATTTGTCACGGTACCGGTGTCATCAGCTGCAGAGTTTCATCAAGTCTTGCCAGTAAACATAAACTATTGTCAATTTTTTTTCATGCATGCAGTTAATTGCAAGTACCACTTATTAATACATACTATAGCCAAATGCCTCTCTCTGTATGAAGCTGATGTTCTATGTGATCGTGACTACACTGCTATTTCCAGTGAATGCAGTTCGAAGTATTTTTGAAAGTTCATGCACTCTCTTTTCTGATAGCAATACAGTTATATGGTGTGAAATGTTTCACTACAATAGGGTTACCCAAAGATAGCTTCATAAGAAGAGTTCCAGTAAAGTAGTGAAACATCCACATGAAGTAAAATTTAGATGTATGTAACTGATCGACGATCATGAGAAACCATCTGTTTCATACAATTGAGTTATCACATGTAGCTATTAATACTGTGTTATGACTTAACTATAGCATCAATCTGCTTATATTGATAATGAAATTCAATTCAAACAATCAATCAAAAAAAATCATGATTTATCCAAATTAAGAACATTATTCTAAATATGTCACATCCACTGTTTGTTGTCTTACATAGTAGTATGAAGTGTGCATGTATGTACACTTGCTTATGAATCCAAATCACCTTTAGATCATAGTTGTCACTATTACTGTAATTTGATTGGTCAGTTACAGGTACTCTATATCTCATAGAGACCTGTAATTCTCCTATAGAGTACTTATACATATATTTATGTGTAGGTTGTTGTACTGTTGCAGAATATCCCCTTAGGCTAGATCATATAGTCTGCATGCATACAATTATAATAATTTTAATTTTTATAATAATTTTAAACACATTATAATTATAATAAAATTAGTAATAATTGTGAAGACATATATTATAATATCAAGCCCAACAAGAATTATACAAAACACAATAATAAATTTTAGGTATGGTAATTATTAATAGTGACTGTACATGAGTCAAAATTAAACAGAGGAGGAGATTTGATGCTCTGAAATACAGACAGCTGGTTATGTTCAGTTTGAGTAAGTTCGAGGCTTAGATGCTGAGCTTGATGAAACAGTTGATGGACAAACTGCTCTTGAAGAACTGTTAGTTTTCTTTGGTTGCATGTTGAGTATATCAGATAATTGTTTCTTTTGAGAGGCACAAGTTCGTTTGTACCTTTTCACAAATGCGAGCAACTGTACCTTGCAGTACGTTATGACCGATTGGTTTTGCTGAGAACCAACAGTTTTATGTGTATTGTTTTAAGGGATGGAAATAAAAAGCATCTTTTTGTCGATCTTGAGGAAGCAGTGACTGATATAACTTAAACAACCGTACAAAACATCGATCAGGATTAGACGGATTATTGTGATGCTGAACAACCTTTGGTTTTTGTTTCCGACCCTTAAGTCCACCTTGTCTGTTTTTTGAAATGTCCTCCGTATACTCAAGATATGGGCATTGCCCTGGCCTTTCAACTACCTGGATTTGACAGGGATCAGATCTTAATTGTCGATGCTCACTGCCACTTCTAAGAGAGAAGTACAGTCCATTCATTACAATCATTGTATCTACTAGCACTTGTGGGCTAGACGAACCGAGGAAACCCTGCTGCCATAGCAATTCCTCTTCATCTTCGGTAAGAGGTTCAGCCTTTTTGTTTCAGGTACCATGACTTAACTTCTGCAAACGCTTCATTTCCGAGTCAAGACAGACCATAAAGTCAGCAAATTCCCTGTCATTGAATAGGTCAATGGCAGGTTTTCCGTTCCATCAAATGTATCTCTGCAGTCCGCTCACTATGTGATAAAGTGAATTAGGAGGAAACTCCGATCCATTACGTTTTCGTACTTCAAAGATGAAATTTGATAGATGGCTAGCCAGTTTAGTTGAAGACAATTCAACTTTAGGAGGAATTTTATCTCCAAACACGGTAAGACGGTGCTGACACTCCAATACTTGGTGTCTTTATATGTTTTGTTTGGAATTGCACTTCGTTTAGAATTTGCTATTTCACTTTCAGATTTTGGAGCGGCAAAAAAAAATGCTTAGTAGTCTTGACTCTGGATCCTTTTGAATTTCTCTTCATAGGCAAGACCTGGTCAGTGTCCAATTCTTGTCTTTTAACTTTTTGCATTAGCTCAGAGTCTTTCTCGTATTCTTTTGTAGCTGCCATTAGGATAGCATCCTATTCTGCTTCTCTGTAGTCGAGCCGAGCGTAGTAGGAGGAGGGTCTAGGCTCGCTAGACTAGCTTCTCTGTTACAAGCTCCGCTGCAAATGGACTCTAGTTCAGAGTCATTTGGCTTTGCTTGGTTGTCAGAAGTTTTATCTATGGTACAAGTAAGCTATTGCATTATATCGTCGGAGACAAACAAGCCAAGGTCAGTCATTCACGGTTGCTCAAGGTTTCTAGTAACTCTTCCATTGTTCTTTTCAGCTTTACTACTTTGGTAACTAACCGTTGCTATTCAACACATGCGCTGCTTAGTTGGCCGCTTAGTTGCTATGATCTAAACTTGTTAGACACTGTTTTGGCGGTCAAACCTCCAAAACAGTGTCTAACCTCAATTTAGTTAAGGCCTGGGTCAGTCACTCACCTTAACTTTGGCCTAATTAATATTCAAGATTGAAATATCTTCGTAACAAATTAACCTTTTTCCATGAAACTAAAAATTCAAATTGCTTGAACTAATATTGACCAATTGTTATGCAAATTAGGTCATGTGATCTTTTCGGCTCGGATAAATTAGCAATTTATGAATAATTAATTAGGCAGAAGGCAACCCCTGTTGCTATGGCAACCAAACTTTATCAACTTGATTAGTACATGATGCTTAACAAAATGTTGGGGGGTGTCGTCATGCATAATTGAATTAAAGATATTCAATTTTTTCTATTAAATGCACACCAGCTTCTCGGTCATATCTCTTGAATGGTATGACTTACCCCCCTTTTATATATTGTACTTTATGATGATATGATCCTGTTCTCAAGTTTTGCAACAGGGGAAGTCCTCCGGGAAATGAATTATTTATATTTTTAGTGATATTGTTAAAACTTCAATATTTTCATGAATATTAATTATTTAATTTGGAAAATTTGAAAATATGTGATAGAAAGGTTATATTTTGAGAATATGTAATAATATGAAGGTAGTAGATTTAGTCAATATGATTTTTTATTACGGACATTTTAGGTTGTTTTGCTAATTCACCCAAGCCTTAATAGCGCAGAGACTATAATGTAGAAAGAAAAACAACTTCAGATGGTATTGTAATATGCCTGTGTGTGTTTGTGTGTGTGTGTGTGTGTGTGTGTGTGTGACACTTCACACAGGGTGACAACGACCAAACACAATCAGACAACTAAATGAGTGATATATTCTCATTCTACACATTAAACACTACATACTGATTTAGTTTGGTGGGCTAATTCTCTAGTCACAGAGCACACATTAGCTATGAACTGAATTCAAACTGTGTGTAAGACTATAGTGAAACATGTCACACAGGGTGATGTACAGTGACCCAAACACAATCCGAGAACAAAATCAATGACACAATACAAACATTATTACAGTTTCATGACCCTTAAGTGGGCAGCACTCGATGCATGGTTGAGTGCTGCACACTTATAATTAAGGGCATGCAACTATTTTATTTGCCCTGAGACCCTTAGCTACTCTATTGTCACTTCCACCCAGCCACTAACCAGCAATAAACTTTGGTTGTTAGGCAATGGCAAACAAATATTGATGTAGGTTTCTGTGCGATCATTGAGCAGAATTGTCTAAAAGTTAATACTAATGTGTAAATTGACCAGCAAGTAGTAAGGTCCTTTGATATAGTGTACATATGTACATCAATCATTTCTGTTCATGGATTATAAAATCCTTAGCACTGTGTACTTGTGGTGTCATGTAAGGTACATACAACTGTAATATACTGTAGACAGCTACATGTACAAATGTTTACTTGAGCTATACCTTGAGTGTAGATCAAGTTCAGTTACACATAGTGACTATGGCCATGGAGTTTGTCCGTGTAAGTATTATTGGAGGGTATCAATGGACTAGCAAAACAGAAAAATCATCTTTTTGTACTATCATTTCAATTTTGACCTTAATTTGGTACATACTCCAGCTACTATCAACACCTTCATACATTATACACAACAACTTGAATGTTAACTAAGTTAGCTACAGTGTTAGGAGGAGCCTTAGATATAATACCACATAAACACTTGTGAAAGAGATCAGACTGTCATATCACACAGATGGAAGGTCAGGTATGGAAAGAAGCTATGTGTTAGAAGGTTACTGCATGCAAATTACAGAACATACAAGAAAGGTTACTGACACATTTAGAGAGAGGGGAAGAGAGGAGAGAGGCAGAAGGAGCAGAAAAAGTGAAGGAGTTGGATGATGTAAGATAAACATTGCTATAGGGTAATCATTACCAGTATACTTTAGGGTGTATTAGATGAGAATGAGGAGGAAAATGAGAATCAGGGGTTAGATTTTGATATATAGCCTTGGATGACTTTGAGAGATTTTTATTGTTTAGAAATAATGGAAACTTAAATGAATTTAATCATTCCTAGTACTGGGTACATAGGAATGGCACGGATGGCCCATTAGCACAATACAAATATTCACGCGAATAACTGCAAAAACTGAGCGCTTGGCACTAAAAAGCTTCTTAAACTACTCTTTAGCCTTTTCTCTTTCTATTGAGCCTAAAAACATAGCCTAAAACCATCGCTAAAGTAACAAACTAAAGTATGCCAAACCTCCAATTTTCTCCATCTTCTTCTTCTTCTTCTTCTTCTATCTTGGAACGACTTTTCTCGAAGACCGCTCGCTTTCAGAAGCTGATTCTTGAACGAATAAACTTGGTTTCTTTGTCTTCACGTGCTTTTTGTATCAGTTATTCGTCTCTCTAGCTGAGTCGCTAGATACAAGACAAAAAGCGCCTTCTCCCTATGGCAGCCATTCATTTCTATACTCATTAATAATTCATTAGCTACCTTGGAAATTAAGTGGACGACCCCTTTCCAGTTAGACAAGTGTGCGTTATTTGGAATCCGAATATTCGCTGTCCTGCCTGTTTTACCTGAAGATTTCTGGTTGTGCTGAAGTCTCTGTAACCAGTTACCGGTACTTTTCAGTCTTCAATAATAGGAGGTGAATATAGACTACTTTTTTTATAGTTGTCATTATAAGAAGATGAGCAAAGCAAGTAAATTTTGTAAGATACAGCTCCAGCCTCCTGAGATGCTTCACCATGACTTTATACTGATAGCATAGATTATAACATAAGCTATAATATCNAATATATGGGTTCAAAAGTTTTTCAGAGTGGTTACCATAGTTACCGCATGCATAATTGAATTATACCTTAAGTTCAAAGGTCAAGGGTGAGGATATGGTCAGTTTCTGTTCAATCTATTGTCAAAGTACCGAGGCTTCATGATCTCTAGAGGGACTGGAACAGAGCTAAAGAGCGAGTTAGCTGTTAATAACACACAGTAAGTGTCTGTTGAAATTTCTATGCTACAGTTTAAATTTCATCATGGAAGAAGATTATGAAAGTGCTTGTAGCTCTGACACAGCTTCAGAGTCTAGTTTACCTCATCTGAAAGTGAAGAAAACTCTTCTGAAAGTGAGGAAGACTCTTCTGAAAGTGAGCAGGACCCTCTATTAAGGCCAAGAAAGGGAAAGCTAAAAGAAAGACAACAACGCTACAAGGAAGGGAAAAGTCGCAAGGCATACAGAGTACAAAAGGACCTTAGCGAGTCGTTTGAGAAGTCTGACATTTCTGGTGTTTGTGATGGATGTGCACTTGCTTTGAAACAAGTAAGGGAAATATTCAAGGTGCTAAAACATCAGGGTACAGAGTTGAAAAAGAGGAAAAACAGAATTCCTCATCCGAAAAGACCTAATCGAGAGCACTACCGAAATCTAACATTATAGAACGAGTGGCTGAGAGCAAACGTCTTTGATTCTATGGGTAACTACCTCTACTGTCACAACTGCATCATGAAGGCACTAAAAATTAGCCACCAACGTCTAGCTCGTCAGCTCGCCAGTGAAAGATTAGACGAAAGCTGTTTTAGAAGCCTGTTGTTAACATAACCAAAGTAGAGGTAGAAAATGAGAAACTAAAGCCTTTTGGGGTGATGCCTGATGGAATTGAAGACAACTTCACTAAGTGGTGGAAAACAATTCCGGCAAATCATGAGGTTTCTGTTCGATATCCCCATGACAAGCATGGCTTGCAAGGGCATAAATCTAACCGTGCCAAACTTGAAGAGAAAGAGTCCTTCTTACACTTCATTGACAGTAATTCACAACCAAACGGACAATGTTCAGACTCAAGAAATCCCACACACTATTTGTTGCCAAAGTTCAAAACAATTTCAACCCCAAAGAGAAATGACCCTAATTTTGAAAGAAAACTTTGCAGTTCCTTAGTTGCAGAATTCAGACAGAGTCAAACAAGCCAACCATATCAAGCTTCAGTGCTTCTGCATGGTTGCATGACGAAAGACCAAAACATGCCATTTATCCCCATCAGGTTGACTATTGTGATTTTTGTGCAAAAATAAAGGAGATACAGGCAGCTCATCAGACTTTAAATCGACTACTACAGTCAGGCAGTTCATCCTCAGAAGACGTTACAAAACTTGAGGGTGAAAAAAATGAAAAGAATGACCAACTTGAGAAATTAACACCTTGATCATGCAAAAGAATCTCTCAAGTATTACAGGGAAATGAAGGAGAGGTGCTCTACTCAATGGAAGAAGATAACTGACTTGGAACAATTGTCAACCCCTTCACCTGCTCAAATTGAAGAGTTTAAACAGCTAAAAGCCACATTTACACTTGTTTTAAGTGCTGACTATCAGATGAATAAACTAATACCATATTGGGGTCGAAGTCCACAACCAGGCTCAACATACTATTTGCAGAAACTTACTTACGACAACCTTGGAATTGTTGATCACCGAAACGAGAAGGGACATGTGTACTTATTTAGTGAGCTGATAGGACCGAAAAATACTAATCACACGTTTTCATACATTTTACACTACCTCAAATGTACTTGCAAGGTACCCGAGTGGATCAAGCGAGTGCACATTTTTCTTGACAATGCAGGATCAACCAACAAAAATCGGTGTATGATGGCTTCAGTGTTTGAATGTGTCCAGCATAACATACTAGGCTACTTCAGAGTGTCATTTATGATAGCAGGGCACACCAAGTTTGCCCCTAACAGACTCTTTGCTCTTTGTGCTAAATCTTTTTATGCTTCGGATGTCTTCAATGAAGCACAATTCACATTAGTAATGTCTCAGCACGCAATTGTCACATTTGATCACGGCCAAATTGTCAGATGTTGGAGGGAGTGTGATACAGTTAAATATTCTAATTTACCTGGAATTCATTCATTACATGACTTCCTGGCAGTTAAGAATCCAGATGTACCTGCTGTAATGAAGGTTTGTGAACTTGTTTACACAGGCACTTTCAATAACACTCCAATGAAAATTGCCACTGGTTTCACTCCAACAAGTTCTGTAATCCCAACCATTAATCACAATTTTGTATCCAAAAGTCTTGTCAAGCAACTAGGTGGTGTGAAACTTGACCACATGAAGCAAATGTACAATAACTTTATTCCACATTAACAGTGGCAAGAGCTTTTGTCAGATATATAGCCGTACCAACAGTATCTTATATTAATTCACACTATAAACATGAATCATTATTGATAAACTTTTGCACAAATACTTTTGAGTCATAATAGATTACATTTCTAGGGCATGCTCAATTTTGACCATTTAGGCATTTCTACTCTGGGCGCCCACATTCTTAGCTCACTCAACTGACAACTATTCCTATCTTGTTTGCTCACTTGTTTGTGATTTGGCCAATCCTATTATTAGATTTCTACTGTTTTTTATACTTGTAATAAAGAAAGGTTTCATTGTCAATAACATGGCCTTGCAGGCACCGTATCTTACAGTCTAAACACAATGATGGAGTAACAATACCTTAACTGATGAAGTAGATGAAAAAGAAAATTCCATCTTTTTGCATGAGGAATAGAACTCAAGCCATCAGTCTGCACAAATGGACAATGTCATGTTAGAATGCAGGATGGCATGTATGCATGAAATAGTTTTTACCAAACATATGTAGATGCTTCCTTGCCCAGCCAATTCAAAGATGTCATCTCCATTAAGATTGCTGTCAATCACCGTCCTGAAAGGATTATCTTGGCCACATTTCAAGTACTGGAACTCGTCTAACTTAAACTCCGAAAATGCATCAACAACAGCATCCTTTACTTCCATCACATTCGTGTTCCTTCTAAAGTTAATCATCAACACACGCCCCTTCTTTGCAAGGCATGTTCCAGTATATCCATTTGGCACAAATATGGTTTTATTTAAATGGCAAAACAAACACAAAAAATAGCCAAGTACTTGTAGCCTTCTTCTTTCTCTTCTCATCACATTCATATCAAACTTCCCTTTCCAATTTGACTGTGAAAACTAGGATAGAGTTTCTTCAATGCAGCTGCACACTTTTTGGAAACTTTCCCTACTCTCTCCCAGTAATTTTGAGACTTTGTGGTCGCTGCTGTCATGTCACTAAGGTGCAGCAATCAGTAATCACAGGTGTGCTTTATTTGAAATAGCAACCCTACCTTTGTTGTACTTCCCACATATAGAGTTGTTTTCAACTGGCATGTCTCCATGCAATTTGAAAAGCTCTCCACCCCATTTTATCCTTTTCACTGAAATCACCAGCTTATTCTTATCTTCTTCTAATACCTTCGTAACCAACTTCTTTTCAGTTGCTGGATCTAGCGATGATTCAAAGTGAACCGTGCAAATAATTGCAAAAACTAAGTGCTTGGCACTAAAAGGCTACTATTTAGCTATATTTGGGGAAAAAAATGCGTGTGAATATTTGTATTGCGCTTTTGTTATTTTAGCGTATCTCGAAAACTGTTCACTTCCAGAAGCTGAAACTTGTCTTCAATATCATGTGCTTCAGTCTCCCATTGAATGGCTAGATACAAGGCAAAGAGCACTTCTCCATATGGCAGCTATTCATTTTGACACTCATGCATAATTCATAAGCTACTTGAAAACTCATGTTGATGAATACATAAGTGTGCATTGTTTGAAATCAGCTAGAATATTCACTGGCTGCCTGCTTTACCTGAAGATTTCTGTTTGTGCTGAACTCTCTGTAACTTTTCACTCTTCAATATTTAGTGTGAATAGTACTAGAATGACACGGATGGCCCATGCATTAGCGCAATACAAGTATTCACACCAAGGCTTCTCAAGCTACTATTTAGCTCATTCTCTTTCTAAAAACATGGCCTAAAACCATTGCTAAAGTACCAAAATAAAATATGCCAAACCTCCAATTTTTTCCATCTTCTTCTTCCATGTTTTATCGAAGACTGTTAACTTTCAGAAGCTGATTCCTGAACAAATATACTTGTCTTCACCCACTTTTAGTATCGCCTGCTCATGTCTCTCATCGAGTGGCTAGATGCAAGGCAAAAAGGGCCTTCTTCATATGGCATCCATTTATTTCTACACTTCTGCATAAATTAATAGGCTACCTTTTCAGATAGACAGGTGTGCATTAATTGGAATTGGAATATTCGCTTTCTGCCTGCAATACCTAAAGATTTTTGGTTGTGCTGAACTCTGTAACTTTTCAGTCTTCAATATTTAGGAGGTGAATACTTTGTTACACTTATTATGTAGTTGTCACTATAAGATGTGCAAAGCAAGTACATTTGTTAAAACCCAGCCTCCTTAACTTCAATCACTGATAGCATAAATATCCATGTTGATAGTGTACAAGTAGCTACCATATACACACACTCAAATAAGAGTCGTAGAATTATGAGAACAAACAAGTGAAAAAAAACACTGAAAATACATGTAATGAGACATAGGAATGGCCAAATCGTAAAAAGAAAGCAAACGGCTGTTTGAGTGTGTAAAGATTTATTTCTATGGGCAACATGAGAGACTCAACATGGAAAGAGAGTACTACATGTAGCCCACACAGGAAGAATTCTGCACACACTCAAACAGCCATTCCATCTTGTTTGCTTTAATTTTANATCCACTCGGGTACCTTGCAAGTACATTTGAGGTAGTGTAAAATGTATGAAAACGTGTGATTAGTATTTTTCGGTCCTATCAGCTCACTAAATAAGTACACATGTCCCTTCTCGTTTCGGTGATCAACAATTCCAAGGTTGTCGTAAGTAAGTTTCTGCAAATAGTATGTTGAGCCTGGTTGTGGACTTCGACCCCAATATGGTATTAGTTTATTCATCTGATAGTCAGCACTTAAAACAAGTGTAAATGTGGCTTTTAGCTGTTTAAACTCTTCAATTTGAGCAGGTGAAGGGGTTGACAATTGTTCCAAGTCAGTTATCTTCTTCCATTGAGTAGAGCACCTCTCCTTCATTTCCCTGTAATACTTGAGAGATTCTTTTGCATGATCAAGGTGTTAATTTCTCAAGTTGGTCATTCTTTTCATTTTTTTCACCCTCAAGTTTTGTAACGTCTTCTGAGGATGAACTGCCTGACTGTAGTAGTCGATTTAAAGTCTGATGAGCTGCCTGTATCTCCTTTATTTTTGCACAAAAATCACAATAGTCAACCTGATGGGGATAAATGGCATGTTTTGGTCTTTCGTCATGCAACCATGCAGAAGCACTGAAGCTTGATATGGTTGGCTTGTTTGACTCTGTCTGAATTCTGCAACTAAGGAACTGCAAAGTTTTCTTTCAAAATTAGGGTCATTTCTCTTTGGGGTTGAAATTGTTTTGAACTTTGGCAACAAATAGTGTGTGGGATTTCTTGAGTCTGAACATTGTCCGTTTGGTTGTGAATTACTGTCAATGAAGTGTAAGAAGGACTCTTTCTCTTCAAGTTTGGCACGGTTAGATTTATGCCCTTGCAAGCCATGCTTGTCATGGGGATATCGAACAGAAACCTCATGATTTGCCGGAATTGTTTTCCACCACTTAGTGAAGTTGTCTTCAATTCCATCAGGCATCACCCCAAAAGGCTTTAGTTTCTCATTTTCTACCTCTACTTTGGTTATGTTAACAACAGGCTTCTAAAACAGCTTTCGTCTAATCTTTCACTGGCGAGCTGACGAGCTAGACGTTGGTGGCTAATTTTTAGTGCCTTCATGATGCAGTTGTGACAGTAGAGGTAGTTACCCATAGAATCAAAGACGTTTGCTCTCAGCCACTCGTTCTATAATGTTAGATTTCGGTAGTGCTCTCGATTAGGTCTTTTCGGATGAGGAATTCTGTTTTTCCTCTTTTTCAACTCTGTACCCTGATGTTTTAGCACCTTGAATATTTCCCTTACTTGTTTCAAAGCAAGTGCACATCCATCACAAACACCAGAAATGTCAGACTTCTCAAACGACTCGCTAAGGTCCTTTTGTACTCTGTATGCCTTGCGACTTTTCCCTTCCTTGTAGCGTTGTTGTCTTTCTTTTAGCTTTCCCTTTCTTGGCCTTAATAGAGGGTCCTGCTCACTTTCAGAAGAGTCTTCCTCACTTTCAGAAGAGTTTTCTTCACTTTCAGATGAGGTAAACTAGACTCTGAAGCTGTGTCAGAGCTACAAGCACTTTCATAATCTTCTTCCATGATGAAATTTAAACTGTAGCATAGAAATTTCAACAGACACTTACTGTGTGTTATTAACAGCTAACTCGCTCTTTAGCTCTGTTCCAGTCCCTCTAGAGATCATGAAGCCTCGGTACTTTGACAATAGATTGAACAGAAACTGACCATATCCTCACCCTTGACCTTTGAACTTAAGGTATAATTCAATTATGCATGCGGTAACTATGGTAACCACTCTGAAAAACTTTTGAACCCATATATTCCCAGTACGGTAGTACTGGGTACACAGGAATGGCACGAATGGCCCATTAGCGCAATACAAATATTCACGCGAATAACTGAAAAAACTAAGCGCTTAGCACTAAAAGGCTTCTAAAGCTACTATTTAGCTCCTTCTCTTTCTAATGAGCCCAAAACATGGCCTAAAAACATTCCTAAAGTAACAAACACAAACATGCCAAACTTCCAATTTTCTCCATTTTCTTATTATTCTTCTTTTTCTATCTTGGCTCCACTTTTCTCAGAGATTATTCACTTTTAGAAGCTGATTGTTGAACAAACGAACTTGGTTGCACAGTCGCTTTTGCCATCGGTTTTTAGCGCTTCTCATTGAGTAGCTAGATACAAGGCGAAAAGCGCCTCCTCCATATGGCCGCCATTAATTTCTACACTCATGCATAATTCATTAACGTCTAGAAAATTCGAATTGACGACCCTTTCCACACACAAAAGCGTGCGTTATTTGGAATTAAATGCACTGAAGTTGCCTGGAACTATTTTGTGATACCTGGTTGCTCTTAAGAGATAAATCAGGACTTCGATTATCATAACACATAGAAAGACAAGTAAATCTTATGATACAGCTCCTGCCACCAAATGACTGAGATGTGTGTTTCACTTCAGAATCAAGCAGGCTACACAACTTGTGACTTCAAGTACCACTCAACAGCCCGCCGCTGGCTCAGTGAGTAGGCTTAGGGGGATTATGCTGGCACTAAAACTGGAATAATAGGCATACCCTGGAAGCAGGCATAATTTGAGAATAATAGGTTAATTTTTAGCACTAGATAATTACTTGACCCTTGACCCTGCCAAATCACATACTAGATCAAAATTTACTTTGTGTTATAGCAAAACCTCACTTTGCAAACGTTAACTTATGAACTCAGCAGTTAGGATTCTAAACTGAACTGAAGCATGACGGACTCCATGATGTCTCTAAGTAGTTTTGTTGACAATGTTTGAATGCTACATTAACTTTGACGTATATACGAACATATTTTGAGAATAATAGGTCAAAATAGAAAGCATAATAGATGAGTTTAGATGGAAGTGCAGAATAGAATAATAGGTAAATTCAAAACATAATCCCCCTAAGCCTATCAGTAAGTCTTGCTTGCCAGACTACTAGCTCAGTAGCTAGCTACACACACCAACTCGAATGTAATTTGTAGAATTATGGGAAAATGAGAACAAACAAGTAAAAAAAAAACATTGAAATGTAATTAGACACAGGAATGGTTAAATCATAAAAAGAACACAAACAAGATGGAATGGTTGTTAGAGTGTATAAGGAATTCTTCCTGTGGGCAACAATAAGGAGACTGCACACACTCTAGCAGCCAATCCATCTTGTTTGCGTTCTTTTTACAATTTAACCATTCCTGTGTCTCAATACACTTCCAATGTTTTTTTACTTGTTCAAATACTAAATGCACAATTGTCTGTGTGGAAAGTGTAGTCAATTTGATTTCCGGAGTAGCTAATGAATAATTCATGAGTAGCCATATGGAGATGGGGCTTTTTGTCTTGTATCTAGCAACATATTACAAGAGAGACATCCATAGCAAAAGTGACTGAAGACAAAGATACCTAGTTTATTCATTCATGAATCAGCTTGTGAAAGTAAGTGGATTCTGAGAAAAGTCCTGCCAACATAGAAGTATTAGAACAAAAGAAGAATCAGTAGGAGAAAATTGGAAGTTTGGCATATTTTTGTTTGGTACTCTAGCGATGGTTTTAGGCCATGTTTTTGGGCTCATTAGAAAGAGAATGGGCCAAATCATTGCCAGAAATGGCCCATACAATGGTGGACATGGACTTCCATTTTAATAAAACTACGAACTAGATAAATGGAAAATTGTTTGACCCCGCTTTGTTGAAGGCAAGGACTCTCGTAGGATTTTTGGTGTTCATTCGTAAGTGCACATTTTACACAAAATAAGGACTTGCAGTGGCGGATTTCGGGGGATATCCAATGTATCCATGGATACCCCCTTTCAGAAAAGGCTAAAATTTATTTCAGTCTCAATAATCAAGAGAAAACAAAGTATCTACACTTTCTGGGCTTATTTGCTGGCAGCCAATGCTTTTCAAGTAAGTATTATATACTTCTGAGAGTCCAGCAGTTCCAAAAATAGCTACGCACGAGCTAGAAACACTGCTTGCATAGTAAAGTACAAAGCTCATACAATTAGAAATGGGTGGAGCTATACGTAAAATTGGCATGGTTTACCGGAAGTGGGCGTGGCTAGTGCAAAATTTTTCACGCACTTCGCACGCATTATAATAAGATAACCCCTTTCTACAATCCTGGATCCGCCACTGACTTGTGGTGAAAGTTGGGCGCCAAGACTGAAGAAGAACTTTTGCAGAACAGATGTGTCAGAAAAATGCTTCTATCATCCTCTTGTACTCCTGGGACTTGGTTACTAGTAGTGCACCTGCCCTACTGTCGTTCGGCTCCATAGACTCAGTGTAATTATTTTATACATTTAATATATGTCTCAATGCTTTTTTGTCTACATTTAAACGGTTATGTGATAAAAATCAGGTAAAGCCGCAATGGATTTATGTCAGATAAATTTGTGTTTTGAAAAGTTGCATGGTCTCAGGCATTAAGGCCTGACTCCATTTAAGGCAATAATTAAAACTTAAAATAGAAATATCTTTCTTTGTACACATGTAAACAACCTTAAACTTTGTATACAAATTGAAACTGGTACTCCTTTCTCATCTGCAAACTTAAGTTGTCACATGACCTTGAATATTTGAATAATGGCGAAGTTAATTAGTGAAAATTTTCATCCTCTGAGGGCACATGGTTACCATGGAGATATGAGGTTCATATTAGAATATATGTTAATTAGGTTAATAACTAATTAATTATTCATGTCGATCATGAATAAATGAATATTTAATGAGATATGGTCATTTTCTAATAAAAACACACCCTAACAAAAAATTCAAAATGCCATATCTCATTAAATATTCATTTATTCATGATCCACATGAATAATTAATTAGTTATTTACCTAATTAACATATATCCCCAATATGAACCACATATCTCCATGGTAACCATGTGCCCTCAGAGGATGAAATTTTTCACTAATTAACTTTGCCATTATTCAAATGTTCAAGGTCACGTGACAACTTAAGTTTGCAAGTGAGAAAGGAGTACCAGTTTCAATTTGCATACAAAGTTTAAGGTTGTTTACATGTGTACAAAGAAAGATATTTCTATTTCAAGTTTTAATTAGTGCCTTAAATGCGAGTCAGGCCTGAGGGTCTTGTACGTAATTAGGTCACACACACATAGTAATATTTCTATTTGCTCTGACCGGCGACCTGTCTTTGAGTCTTGTAGGCAGAGTTTCACACACACACACACACTATTGTTGTTTCTATTTGCTCTGACCAGCAATCTGTTTTCAGGTCTTGTAGGCAGAGTTTCACACTCACACTGTTGTTTCTGACCAGCAATCTGTTTTCGTGTAGAGTTCACACACACACACACACTGTTGTTTCTATTTGCTCTGACCGGCGACCTGTTTTCGAGCCTTGTAGGCAGAATTTCACACATACTATTTTAAGTGTGCACAAAAATTTGGCAGATTTTAACATTGGCGGATTGGCGGTTTTGGTAAAGACCGTCAATATTAAATCCGCCAAACCGTCTTTTTTGCGCATGCACATACGGAATACGTGCATGTATTGCTGCGTGCGCAAATGCCAAAATAAAATCCACCAATCATGAAATATGCCAAATTTTACAAGTGAAAAAAACATTGGAAATGTATTGAGACACAGGAATGGCCAAATCGTAAAAAAGAAAGCAAACAAGATTGAATGGCTGTTTGAGTGCGTACAGAATCATTCCTGTGTGGGCTGCATGTAGTACTCTCTCACCATGTTGAGTCCCTCATGTTGCCCATAGGAATAATTCTTTACACACTCATACAGCCATTCAATCTTGTTTGCTTTCTTTTTTACGATTTGGCCATTCCTGTGTCTCAATACATTTCCAATGTTTTTTTCACTTGTTTGTTCTCATTTTTTCATTATTCTATGAATCACATTTGAGTTTGTGTGGATATATTACTTACATCATGGATGTTCCGAGAGCTATAGTATCCATGGTTACATGTACACTATCAGCATGGATATTATAGCTTCTATGCTATCAGTGAAGTATCTCAGGAGTCTGGAGCTGTATCTAACAAAATTTACTTGTTTTGCTCATCTTCTTATAATGACAACTACATAATAAACCTGAAAGTAGTCTATTCATCTCCTAAATACTGAAGACTGAAAGGTTACAGAGACTTCAGTACAACCAGAAATCTTCAGGCAGTGAACTTCGGATTCCAAATAATGCACACTTGTTATCTGGAAAAGGGTCGTCAACTTGATTTCCCAAGTAGCTGATGAATTATTAATGAGTATAGAAATGAATGGCTGCCATACGGAGAAGGCGCTTTTCGTCTTGTATCTAGCGACACAGCTAGAGAGACGAATAACCGATGCAAAAAGCACGTGAAGACAAAGAAACCAAGTAAATTCGTTCAAGAATCAGCTTCTGAAAGTGAGCAGTCTTTGAGAAAAGTCTTGCCAACATAGAAGAATAAGAAGAAGAAGATGGAGAAATTTGGAGGTTTGGCATATTTTTGTTAAGTACTTTAGCGATGGTTTTAGGCCATGTTTTTAGGCTCATTAGAAAGAGAATGAGCTAAAAGGTAGCTTTAGAAGCCTTATAGTGCCAAGCGCTCATTTTTTGCCGAGTTATTAGCGTGAATATTTGTATTGCGCTAATGGGCCATCCGTGCCATTCCTATGTACCCAGTACTACCGTACTGGGAATTCCCACCAATATTTTGTGCTATACAGTATTTTCTTATTGTAGTCAGTTAGTTGCAGTTGAAGTTTACAGCATAGTAAAGTGAACAGTGCATGGTGAATGTGCACGGGGTCGGTAATACCACATATTGGCGACAAACTCGGAATCAAGTTATTTATGCTATGGCAGCATAGAACAATTCAATGGAATGAAAGAAGATTGGACGCAGTATGTCGGAACGACTAGGGAATTTCCTTGTACCAAATGTGAACGAATCAAGTAAACTTCAGTCAAAATTCACCACAATGCCTTTTTTGTTTTTTTTTGCAGATATCAAATCTTTAATGCTTAACTGACATGCTGACATCCATTTGTACATTGTACATTTCCACTGTATCAAGTAATAATGAAACAACATTCGAACATTAGAAATGGAATAATGAGAACAACATTAATTTTAAGCATTACAATACAATATTCAGTTAAACAATACTCAATAATTGTTACTGTAACAAGTACTTCATGTGGTTCATTGGTATAATTGTTGTGTTGAGAAATGAGAAGCGATCGTCAGCAGGAATATATTTATCAAACATTTGGCGGAGATATCCAAGTTTGACTGTACTCAAACTCCTAAGCCTGTTGAGAGTAGCATAACTGCTGCTGGGCCCAGGAATGATGTTCTCTGCTGCATTCTGACCACTAACATGAATGGAAGGTTTTGCAAAAGCTCCAGTGTAACACAGTTCTCTCTCTTTGCAACAAAACTCATTGGTACTTACATTTCGTGTGAAAACAAAATCATGCTGGGAACATATTCCGGGATGCTTGGTATATTTAGCTACCAATGGGGTCCTCCAATCAACAACTGTCTCTCCTCCATCCACAATGAAAGCACCACTGCGTGGTGCACAAGCCTCGGCACCCTAGCTAGCACACTTATGCATACACTGTGTAAAAGAGTGTATTTTATACCTACTGTACATGTATGGCCCAGGTGTATCAACATATAAAACAAATCTACCAATCATAGCTAGTAGGCCCAAGTTAGCCTAAAGTCCCCAGGCTCCTCAGCTTAGTAGCCAGTCAGGCATCAGTGCAGTGAAGTTCACTGATACAAACAACACACATCTAAGCTCAGTACTAGATCATATTATGACACAGTTCAGTCCTCATCCGTCATCATTGCAGCCTCAGTTTGACCAAGCAACAGTACTGAACTGAGAACAGTACTAAATCATACATTTACAGTTCTACAAAGTGTTACTTACTTGAGTTACTTACCTGACTCAGGTGCATTAAGGACTGGGACCAGCTAAAATTTTGACATCAAGGTGGTTATTCATGGTGCTATACCAGAAAATATATACATTATTTAGACTTCTTTTAAACATTATATGAAATGGGAATGTTTGATAATTAGAAAATTGATTTAATTAGCCACGCCCAACACAAGGATGAGTGGGTGTGGCACTATAAAGCGATGGAGGTCGATAGGCAAATTTACACAACACGGAATATAAGCGCCTAAGCTGGAGCAGTTTCACTGTGCTCAGCAGACTCTGCAGTTAATGTGGACAATATCCTCTACTGCGTTTTAGCTAAAAATACACAGAATGCCAGTTATGAGACAAAACGTTTTTTTATGAAGCTAATTAACATATTTTGCGCTGTACGAGCGTAACTATGTTTATTTTCTGAAAAGTAAAGAAATATTCTTGTTTACAGCCTAGTTTAGATCATACTTACCTCATTTACTGACCTTCACAAGCGTCGTAAGAATTCCGTTCAAAGATTCTTGACTTTAGTGAGGCTACTTGCCATGTCATCTCAAGACCACGTGATCACTACAAACGCTGTACATACCAATATGAGCGATAGCTTAGAAATAACTAGCAAAAAGAAGCTAAATTAGCAGCAGAACTAAAAACACCTCTCACAAACTTTCACAGGCAGCTCACTCACAAACTTTCACAGGCAGCTCACTTTCTTTTCTAAATGAGTCAATAAATGAACAGTCACGCAATGATCATATGACAAAAAAGGGCGTGTACTATAGATACTTACGGGGCGCGCGCCGTTTTTGCTGACTCAGCAATAATTCGTGGTCCCAGTCCTTAATGCACCTGAGGACCAAGCAGCTATCTGATTTTATAGTGAACTGGCCTGGCCCAGCACTCTACATCACTACATCCTTAGTCTCGCTAGCCAGACTGGACATCCCACATCCACAAGCTCAACTATATTCCTAGATAACGCACATCACATAGGGCGTGATCGATGGGTGCAGTTTCGAAGCCTAAGCGCTCAGAGATGCACAAAAACCTCAGATCTCAGAAACTACAGCGTTTTGCAAGATTCTACATGTCAAATTTCAAGATAATTTCGATTCATGAACGTAAGTACCTTCCATTTTGACTCTACAGCTGCCGTTCTTCAGATAACTTAGTAACAGACGGACAGACACACACACAAAACGACTACCGTAACCCTCTGCACGTGCCGAGGCTTAACTACGTCTGAAAACCATCCAACCAGTGATTGAAGGTCTGCTGTTGTGAACACATCCCCACGATTATAAGCTTGTGCAATCTTGGAAAATTAGATCGGGGTGGAACTTAGTATGACCAGCTGACACATGTAGTAAGTCCAACACATTTTGTTGCACCATCTCTAGTGCCCACCACATAGTATAGTAGTTTTTGTTTGTGCTCACAGTATTGTCCAAAAACAAATGGATCCTCCGCATCCAGCTTGGGAGCTTACCCTGTGTAGTTATGTAGTGGTGTATGTATGATAGTGTGTGGTCTGTGATAACTTTTACAAGTAATATATTGACCCAGGCTGGGGGGATTGGCCCCAATGTGGTAACAATTTAGACATGTGGTAATCAGCGCTGACCACTAAATCAAATCTGAGCTTTAACACTGACATCTCTTCCGATTCATCACTATCCAAAGTTTCCTTTGCTTCAAGTTCAATTATCATCTTAAACTGTGCCGTACACTTCTTAGTGGCTTCTATGAAGTATTCATGAGATTTGTCAGCTTCTGTACGATGGTTCTCAAGATCATCTTTGCAAGATTGTAATTCATCCTTCAGTGTTTTGAGCTCTTCAGGAGTAGATGCTGTGGCTTGAATCAAGCAGTTAAGAGTTGTCTGCTTAGAATGGATCTCAAAGTTGGCTTTAGCACAGGTATCACAATAATCCTCTTTATGAGGGCATATGGCATGTTTTGGTCTTTCAGACTTCAACTAATTGTGTGAGGAGCCATTCGAACAACCTTGCTTTCCAGCCTCTGCCTGAGCTCTATTAAACTCACCCATTAGTGATCGCTGAAGTAGAGAGTCGTAGTTAGTAACACCTTTCCTTGGAGTTTGAATTGTAGAAAAATTGGATAAGAAGTAATATGTTGGTCCAGTAGAATCAGCACTTCAACCGTTAGGTCGACTATTAGCGTCCACAAAGGCTAAAAAGTCATCTTTTACGGTTGTTTTTGCTGAATTGGATTATTTACCACTATTCCCATGTCTCTCATGTGGATATCTAACATCTACTTCGAATCCAGGGATCTCCACCACCGACTAAAAGCAGAGTCATTGTCAGAAGGCATTACCACATATGAACCAAGAATTTCTTTCTCGACAGCAGCTTTTGTCATTTTCACAATTGGATTCTGTGACTGTTACCTTCTTATCTGTCTCTGACGAGCAGGTCTCTGTGAAGAGATTCGGAATGAGCACATATACAGGCAGCATATTACAGATAATTACCCATAGGGTCAAAAAGGTTCTCCCTTAACCAGTCATTTTGCCTGTTTAAGTCTCGATATTGAACCTGTGATTCTCTCTTGGGGTTAGGTTTTATTTTCTTGCGTTTCTTTGGCTCTGTTCCTTGGTGCACCAGGCCTTTCAATGTGTCTGCATAGCGTGACAGTATAGGCTTGCACCAAGAACACACACTAGGACCCGCACTGGTAGACTCTGTGCCACTGCTACTAGTATCCGAATCACATATTAAGGCTGCTGGTGTATGGAGGTAAGGGTTCCGGGCCTTTCCCGCCAGGTAATTATTCCTTTGCTGTTTCTTTCTCTCTTTCTTAGTTGTTACCTTTGGCATTTTCACAAAGAAGTGGACATTATTTAACAACAACTGGCAAGTTTGGACTGTGGTCTGGGCAAGTTTCAACACGCATGCGCTACTAATAGCCATTAATAATTAGTTGTATGACGTCATTAATAACTACTGATACTTATTAATAGTTGGTATGTCATATACAGTCGAGTGCTAGACTACAACCTTACTTGATGTCAAGTGTAGCAGCTACTTAAATTTAAATGCCTGTAACTCAAATATGGATATTGACTGAAATTTACTTGATGTGTTGACAAATTCTGTCATGACAGTGGATCAGAAGAGATCAAGCCATGTTCTTGTCTGTAGTTGGCCCTGCCGTGTATCATTTACTTCAAACTTGGTGTCCCCCACCAAGCCGGTAGACAAGAGCTACAAAGACTTTTTTAAGAAAAAATTTATTTATAATAATTTTATCAAAACACAGTCTGCCAGGATACCATGAATAGCATACAGCTAATACTAGCACATACCCAGTACAAAATAAAACAGAATTAGTGAACACAACAAAAAATGTTGCAATAAGCAATGAATAAACAAGAAGGTAATAGTTATAGTTACATACCAGTCTCACTAGTGCATTTCATATATTCTAAAAAGGTTTAGAACCTTTCCACACACAAAAGTGTGTATTATTTGGGATTAAATGCACTTGAACTATTTTGTGATACCTGGTTGCTTTTCTTGGAGATGAATCAGGACTTTGATCATCATAACATAGAAAGGCAAGTAAATCTTATGATGCTTTTCCTGCCTCCAAATGACTGAGATGTGTTTCATCAAGCAGGCTACACAACTCTACCAGCTGATGGATCAGCAGCCCGCCACTGACTCGATCAGTAGCTAGCTACACACACCAACTCAAATGGAATTATGGAAAAATGAGAACAAACGAGTAAAAAAAACATTGGAAATGTAACGAGACACGAGAATGGCTAAATTGTATGACAAATGCAAACAAGATGGAATGGCTGTTAGAGTGTGTAAGGAATTCTCCAAAATGAGAGACTCAATAAGGAGATTGTTAAATGCAGCCCATACAGGAAAAATTCTGCACACACTCTAACAGCCATTCCATCTTTTTGCATTCTTTTTACGATTCCTGCATTACATTTCCAATGTTTTTTTTTACTTGTAAAATACATATAATCTATGCTATAAAGCCAGGCATCCAGAAGGCTGAAGCTGTACCTACCAAAATTTACTTGCTTTGCTTATCCGGATATAACAATCATAATAAAGTATACAAGTGAAAAAAAACATTGGAAACATAGGAATGGCCAAATCATAAAATGAAAGCAAACAAGATGGAATGGCTGTTTGAGTGTGTGCAGAATTCTTCCTGTGTGGGCTACATGTAGTACTCTCTTTCCATGTTGAGTCTCTCATGTTGCCCATAGAAATATATCTTTACACACTCAAACAGCCGTTTGCTTTCTTTTTACGATTTGGCCATTCCTATGTCTCATTACATGTATTTTCAGTGTTTTTTTCACTTGTTTGTTCTCATTTTTTCATAATTCTACGACTCTTATTTGAGTGTGTGTATATGGTAGCTACTTGTACACTATCAGCATGGATATTTATGCTATCAGTGATTGAAGTTAAGGAGGCTGGGTTTTAACAAATGTACTTGCTTTGCACATCTTATAGTGACAACTACATAATAAGTGTAACAAAGTATTCACCTCCTAAATATTGAAGACTGAAAAGTTACAGAGAGTTCAGCACAACCAAAAATCTTTAGGTATTGCAGGCAGAAAGCGAATATTCCAATTCCAATTAATGCACACCTGTCTATCTGAAAAGGGATGTCATTAAAATTTTCAAGTAGCTTATTAATTTATGCAGAAGTGTAGAAATAAATGGATGCCATATGAAGAAGGCCCTTTTTGCCTTGCATCTAGCCACTCGATGAGAGACATGAGCCTGAACATAGATTAATATCCATGCTGATAGTGTACAAGTAACTACATATACACACAAACTCAAATGTGATTCATAGAATTATGAAAAAATGAGAACAAACAAGTAAAAAAAAACATTGGAAATGTAATGAGACATAGGAATGGCCAAATCGTAAAAAGAAGGCAAACAAGATGGAATGGCTGGCAGAGTGTGTAAAGAATTATTCCTATGGGCAACATGAGGGACTCAACATGGAAAGAGAGTACTACATCAGTGCAGCCCACATAGGAAGAATTCTGCGCACACTCTTCCAGCCATTCCATCTTGTTTGCCTTCTTTTTACGATTTGGCCATTCCTACATTTCCAATGTTTTTTTTTTACTTGTAATACAGATAATTACCCATAGGGTCAAAAAGGTTCTCCCTTAACCAGTCATTTTGCCTGTTTAAGTCTCAATATTGAACCTGTGATTCTCTCTTGGTATTTTCTTGCATTTCTTTAGCTCTGTTCCTTGGTGCACCAGGCCTTTCAATGTGTCTGCATAGCGTGACAGTATAGGCTTGCACCAAGAACACACACTAGGACCCGCACTGGTAGACTCTGTGCCACTGCTACTAGTATCCGAATCACGTATGAAGGCTGTTGGTGTATGGAGGTAAGGGTTCCGGGCCTTTCCCGCCAGGTAATTATTCCTTTGCTGTTTCTTTCTCTCTTTCCTAGTTGTTACCTTTGGCATTTTCACAAAGAAGTGGACATTATTTAACAGCAACTGGCAAGTCTGGACTGTGGTCTGGGCAAGTTTCAACACGCATGCGCTACTAATAGCCATTAATAATATGACGTCATTAATAACTAATGATACTTATTAATAGTTGGTATGTCATATACAGTCGAGTGCTAGACTACAACCTTACTTGATGTCAAGTGTAGCAGCTACTTAAATTTAAATGCCTGTAACTCAAATATGGATATTGACTGAAATTTACATGATGTGTTGACAAATTCTGTCATGACAGTGGATCAGAAGAGATCAAGCCGTGTTCTTGTCTGTAGTTGGCCCTGCCGTGTATCATTTACTTCAAACTTGGTGTCCCCCACCAAGCCGGTAGACAAGAGCTACAAAGACTTTTTTAAAAAAAAAAAATTTATAATAATTTTATCAAAACACAGTCTGCCAGGTAGCATACAGCTAATACTAGCACATACCCAGTACAAAACAAAACAGAATTAGTGAACACAACAAAAAATGTTGCAATAAGCAATGAACAAACAAGAAGGTAATAGTTATAGTTACATACCAGTCTCACTAGTGCATTTCATATATTCTAAAAAGGTTTCTTTTAAAATGTTCAATGTTAATTGATGTGATGACCTCTTCAGGTAGTGAATTCCACATCCTAGGTATTGCACAAAAGTAGGAGTTCAAATGTGCAGATTTCTTGGCTGATGGAACTGCTAGCTGCAATTGGTGTGAGGATCTATAGCTAGTGTTGTAGTTGCTGGCTGACCTTAACTCAATGGGGAAGGGTTCCAGGAAACTGTATGCACCTAATAAGATGTTATACAAGAAACACAAATTTAGATACGCTCTCCTCTGTTCTAAAGATGGTAAATTAAACCTCCTTAGTAAACCTTGGTAGCTAGCATTCCAATGTTTAGAGCACACCCTTAGTGCAAACTTCTGGACTGACTCAATTGAGTTAATGTGTCCCTTCTGATGAGGACACCACACTTTGATAGCATACTCTAGATCCGGGCAAATCAGGTAGTGTAGATCTGGATCATTGCTTCAGAAGATGCATATTGGTAGTATTGGTAGTAAAGGGCTCCAACTTTCTTTCTGGTCTGGGAGCAAATATAGTCAACGTGCTTTGTCCAACTCAAACTAGCTGTTAGCCAGATACAAAAGGTACTTACGTTTTCAAGGCCAACATTATTTATATTAAGACTATTAGGAGGGAAACTGTGTTGCCTTTTTCGTGATATAACCATGTATTTGCACTTGATAGCGTTAAACTCTAAAAGGTTGTTAGCAGAGCAGACACATATAATATCAATGTCTGTTTGAAGTAGTTTGAAATCCTCAGTAGTACGAATTGGACTATAAAGCATAATATCATCAGCAAAGAATCCTAGACTTCTATCCGACAAAGTGATTTGTGTGACATCATTAATGTATAGAAGATAAACAGAATTGGGAACCCTGTGGAACACCAGATAGCACATTGAACTACAACCATTTACACACACATATTGTTTTCTGTCGTCATGAAGCCACTTCAGAATATGCATGTTTACTCCAATTCTTTTAAGCTTCTTAAGCAGAAAAGAATGAGGAACACTGTCTAATGCTTTACAAAGACTTGATTGCTGCACTACGCAAACATTTCAAATTTCAAGTCTACGTTCCGAGATAGTGGAGCGCTGTAAATTTCACAGTTGCCTCCCAAAGTCTGGCGTGTTTGTAGCCACTTTTGTTACCGAGCTATACTCTGTCTGAGCTGAGTTGGCCATCCGGTTGACCATCCATGTGTTGAATGCGAAGAATGCGTAGCGCGATAAACAAAGTGCACGTGAGCTCTACGGATGCTCAATGTAAATGTCACATGATACAATAGTGAGAGTGAGCGTTAATTAGAAACAATGCTAAACGGCTCGCATTGCTTTGTATGGCAAGTTTTGTTTCTCCAAGTTCCAAGAACAGCAGTAAAGCGCTTTTTATATATTTTGTCCGGGTTGGAGAGCTGAGCAGATTCGTCCAAGTCCTGTCCAATTTGCATTTTCTGTTCGTGAGTTATTCGCACAAAAGTGAGTGCCAACTCAGCTCAGACAGAGTATAGGATGTCTGTCAGAGTATTGTAACTTTGGCACTACTCTGGAAGCGATGTTGACAGACCGCTTAGTCTATGGGATAAACAATGACACCCTGCAGAAATGGCTATATGACCTACACCAGAGCTGTTGAGATTGCCCAGAGTTATGAATCTGCTACACAGACGATCTCAAGACCAAGAAAGAAGTGAGAGGTGGTTAACAAAGTTTTTACTAAACCCATGAATGGAGGAGTCGAAAACGTGGACACGCGTATCAGACCCGTAGCAGGCTGCTTCAGAGTGGTGAGGCACAGAATGTGGGTAGGGCTCAAAGTGGGTGTGGTGTGGGCGTGACCGGATATTAATTGTTACGTATGGCTTGAATTACGCGTGCCATGGCCGGCCGGCCACATGCATCACAAACTTCAGGTCATTTACTAACTGAATAAGTAGCTAATTCTATAATTTGTCTAGATAGCCACTTTGTTACAGCTATATGCAGCACACAGGCGCTTTAAATCATGCAGAATTGCAGCCAACTGCACTGCAGCGCAACTCCCAAATAATTGCAAACGACCTTTACCATATTTCACGAGCAAAAAAGTGGTGCGGCCAAAGCCTCACCTGCCGCACCGCTTCCGACGGCCCTGCGTATGGCCTAAAAAAATTGAGTGCCAAAAAGCGTTCACACGTAGCTAGTAGTAGTAAGTAGTAACAGTAAAAGTGGTACATTTAGCAAGTTTGTTCGTAGAGTAGAACAATGTTTAAACTCCAATTCAGATCCTGATGAGCCTGCTATTTGTCATTTCAAAGCTCATCTGTGAAGAACAACACACCTACGTCCTAGTAGAACTGCTAATAGATGACTGTGTATACGTAGTTGCCATGGAAATGGGCAGGTGCAAGTGTATCCCTTATCTCATTCAAATAGTTGTGGCCAGGGAGGAGCTTGACTATATCTGAGGTCAAGTTGTGTTCTTACACAATGACATAGAGTATAATGGTCAGATAGCTGCTGAAATGCCTCTGCTAGTGGTGCAAGGTCATGGTCCAAGTCTCTTAGGGAGAAATTGGCCTCATCATGTTTGCCTGGATTGGTATTAGGTTTACAGTGCTTAGTGAGTCCCTGCAGATGTTCTTTGAGAGGCATACTTCAGTTTTACAAGATGGTCTCGGAAAGATTCATGGTTTTGAAGCTAGTATTCAAGTGGATCCTAATGCAGCACCTTGTTTCTATCGAGCAAGAGATTGGTCCCATATGCTTTGAGCTAGGAGCATGGTTGACGAAGAGCAGCAATATCTGGTGAACAAAGAGACACTCGAGCCAGTTGAGAACTTCGAGTGAGCAGTGCCCATAGTCTTGGTTCTCAAGCAGGACAAGAAGAGTATCCACATCTGTGGAGATTTTCATAACCCCGATTCAAAGTTGGAACAGTATCCCATTCCCAAAGTGCAAGATTTGTTTTCAAAGTTGGAAGGAGGCGAAAATTTTACAAAGCTGGATTTGAGTCAAGCTGACCACTGTTATCAATACCCACAAGGGTTTTTTTCGATACACGAGGTTGATTGCCTCTCCACCCGGGATTTTCAAAAAAGTGATGGAGAATTTACTCCAAGGCATCCCCAGGGTTGTGGTCTACATTGATGACATTTTGGTCGTTCAGAAGTCAGAGGAAGAATACCTTAAAGCTTCAGAGGAGGTGTTGAGTAAGACTAGAGAGGGATAGAAGTGGGGGAAGTGTGAGATCATGAAGTCGTCAGTGAGCTATTTGGGGCATTGGATTGATGCAGAAGGATTGCATCCCCCCTCCTCAATCTGTGAAAGAGTTGAAATCTTATCTTGGTTTGCCTTAATATTAAAGCAAGTTTTTGCCAAACCTGTCCACATTACATCCTCTGTATCGCTTGTTGAGGAAAGACACCTGATGGAAATGGGGAGTGAGAGAGGAGGAAGCCTTTAACAAGTCTAAAGAATTGCTCACATCTCTAGTGCATTAGGACTCAACCCTGCCACTAACTCTAGCATGTGATGCCTCTCAACGTACAAGAAGCATAGCTGATAGGCCTCTCCGAACCATCTGGCAATTTGTGCGACAAAACATTACCCACCCCGTTGGCAGAGGTTGAATGCAGCAGAAGAAAACTATTCACAGCTTTGAAAAAGGTCCCTCATGTGTGTTCAGGATCAAGCGATTCCATAACTATTTGTTTGGCATAACACTTTGCTTGGAAAATTATTGCAGTTCCAGTTCAAGTGTCTGCCCGAATCAAGAGGTGGTCATTAATTGTTCCTGTCAGGTTACGAATACACTCTGACATTCCAGAACACTACAGCACATGCCAATGCCAATCGATGCTCTTAGTCGGCGGCCTCTCCAAGTTTTGAACCTACGACCTCTGCACCTCCACCTGAGTTAGTTCTATTGGCAGAACATCTGGCCGATTGTCACCAGTTTCTGCAGACTACATTCGCTCGTAAACGAGTCATTACCCGACACTGTCAAAAGTACTACAGTATGTCCTATATGGCTAGCCGAAAAATTGTGACCCTGATTTAACTTCAGTTCACTCGAAGAAATTAGAGCTGTCTGTGTATGATGGCTACATTTTGTGGGGAAACAGTGTGATTGTTCCGAAGCCAGGAAGACTAGCTGTGTTACAGGAGCTTCATCATGGAGGAAAACCCTAGCCAGAATGTTTTGTCTGGTGGCCCAGTATGGATGTAGACATTGAGGAGTCAGTCTGTTTGTGCAGTTCATGTCAAGAAGTGCATTTTGCTCCTCCACCAGCACTGTTGCACCCTTGGAAATGGCAATGCACTTGGATTTCATGGGTCCGTTTTTGAGAAAGACATTCTTAATTTTGATTGATACCCACTCAAAGTGAGTTGAGACAATGGTTGTGCCCTCAACACCATCGACTGAAGAGCTTCGTACTCTTTTTGCTAAGTTTGGGTTGCCCGAGACGATTAACGGTTCTGGTTTTGTCAGCTAGTCAAGAGTTCAAGTCGTTTTTGAGAGTGAATGGCATAAAACACATTACATCAGCTCCCTACCACCCAGTCTTGGCTGAGTACAGTTGGTTAAACAAGACCTCAAGAAAGTTACAGATGGCTTTGAACACTCGTCTAGCAAAGATTAGTATAGAATCACTCCACAGTCAACAATGTGAGTGCCTCCTTGTCAGTTGATGTTTAACAGAAGTTTGAGGAGTCGTTTGAATTTGCTTCAACCGAATATTGCACAGAGAGTTGAAGGCAAACAGTTGAATCAGAAGAAGACTCATGATCGCTCATCACGAGTTCGTGAGTTTAAGATTGGAGATTCTGTTTTTGTTAAGAGTACGAGTGGCAGTCCGAACTGGCTGCCTGGTACTGTTGCTCAAGTCTCGGGACCTGTCTCTTTTGTTGTTCGTTTTGAGGATGGACGTGAGAGACGTTGTCATGTTGACCAAATTCGTGTTAGGTTTTGTGAAGCTAGTGTGACTGAGCCTCAGGTTGAGGCTGAGTTTGTTTTCCCAACTCCTGTCACTGACCATGTTGCTGACACTAGGAGTGACTCTGAAGGTCCTGTTATTCTGCAAGAGGACGACACTAGTCTTGGTGAGCGAAGTGCTATTGTGCATGCTTACCCAAAGCGTGTCAGGAATCCGCCTACAAGGTTTGAACCTGGACTTACTAAATGACTTTTTTTGTTTTGTTTGTTGTGTTAACTTTTGTTAATTATGTTGAATTTTTTTGTTGTTGTTTTTGTTATCTTCCCTCTTAAGGAAAGGGGAATGTAGTAATGTAATGTAATTTCTACAAGTGACTGGTCATTAAATTATTGTGTGTTAATTGTTTTCGTCTGTTCTGGTATTTCCTGTTTCCTGAGTATTTAAGTGTGTGTGTATTTCCTTTCGTAGTTAGTTCACTGCAGTTGAAGTTTAAGCATAAAGTGAACAGTGTGAATGTGAACGTGCTGGGCTGGCGATACCACAGATAACAACATTGATCAAATCACCTTATGGTGGCATCACTGGCTATATTGCTGCTGGACAGTCAGATTAAGATGTACAATAATTCCTATGAATATATCTTCAGTACACTTCCTCCCCCTATGTTAGAGTAGTGATACTGTTTAGTTCCACAAGCAAAGTTTATCAGAATCAGGCTGACTGGCTCCGCTTTCTTCAGGTTTGAGAAAGTAAAAATCTCTCTCTGATGACAATAACCTACAAACAGAGCAAGCTTGATATGCTTGAATGGATATATGTAACTTATGTGAGACATGAAGCCAACAGAATGAAGATTACTACATTGTTCAACCCATATACACCCCTAAGATGTAGGCTTGGGACATTTTTGTTTCAAGGCATATATAGCCATGAAACTTAGATAATCAGTTACCTAATACATATTGCTAAATAATATAACTCATAAAATCAGTGTCCACTACTTACCTTTGCATATATATCTCAACAAATTTGACACTTTAGAATGATCTGCATGAAAAATTGAACAATCCAGGCCCTGTATCAGCATACTTTTGCGCTAGTCGGACCATTTAGTCTTCTGTCCAATACTTAAATACCTTAACTTCATTTATATGTAGTACTTTTAGCACCAAAGAAGGTTTTGCTCTTACTGAAGCTTCTTGTTTTCAGCATGTACATTCACTCACAAAAAGGAGCCATTTTGTGGTAACGCCCACTTACATCCAAAATAAAAACTTGGACGCGGATTTATGTGTGCAGTTCGACTGTCTTATTATTCTACTATCTTGCGCCCATTTTTCTCTGAGAGTGTTCACTTTCAGAAGCTGATTCTTGAACAAGTAAACTTTATTTTATTTTGGCATCGGTTATTCGTCTCTCTAGCCAAGTTGCTAGATACAAGATGAAAAGCACCTTCCCCATATGGCAGCCATTGATTTCTATACTCATGAATAATTCATTAGCTAATTGGAAAATCACGTCGACGACCCTTTCTATACATAGAAGTGTGCGTTATTTAGAATTCACGTATTTTGTGACAAGTACAGATTCTGCTATTCCCACTACTACTGGATACAAAACTTCTGTTTGCTTGGGTACATGCAAAAAATAATACAGCACATGCCAATGCCAATCGATGCTCTTAGTCGGCGGCCTCTCCAAGTTTTGAACCTACGACCTCTGCACCTCCACCTGAGTTAGTTCTATTGGCAGAACATCTGGCCGATTGTCACCAGTTTCTGCAGACTACATTCGCTCGTAAACGAGTCATTACCCGACACTGTCAAAAGTACTACAGTATGTCCTATATGGCTAGCCGAAAAATTGTGACCCTGATTTAACTTCAGTTCACTCGAAGAAATTAGAGCTGTCTGTGTATGATGGCTACATTTTGTGGGGAAACAGTGTGATTGTTCCGAAGCCAGGAAGACTAGCTGTGTTACAGGAGCTTCATCATGGAGGAAAACCCTAGCCAGAATGTTTTGTCTGGTGGCCCAGTATGGATGTAGACATTGAGGAGTCAGTCTGTTTGTGCAGTTCATGTCAAGAAGTGCATTTTGCTCCTCCACCAGCACTGTTGCACCCTTGGAAATGGCAATGCACTTGGATTTCATGGGTCCGTTTTTGAGAAAGACATTCTTAATTTTGATTGATACCCACTCAAAGTGAGTTGAGACAATGGTTGTGCCCTCAACACCATCGACTGAAGAGCTTCGTACTCTTTTTGCTAAGTTTGGGTTGCCCGAGACGATTAACGGTTCTGGTTTTGTCAGCTAGTCAAGAGTTCAAGTCGTTTTTGAGAGTGAATGGCATAAAACACATTACATCAGCTCCCTACCACCCAGTCTTGGCTGAGTACAGTTGGTTAAACAAGACCTCAAGAAAGTTACAGATGGCTTTGAACACTCGTCTAGCAAAGATTAGTATAGAATCACTCCACAGTCAACAATGTGAGTGCCTCCTTGTATTGCCTAGAACTATTGCAAAAGTCGCGGGACCTGTCTCTTTTGTCGTTTAGTTGGAAGATGGACGTGAGAGACATTGTCATGTTGACCAAATTTGTGTTAGGTCTAGAATGACTGAGCCTCAGGTCGAGCCTGAGTTTGTTTTCCCAACTGCTGACACTGCTTGTCTCAGGTAGGTTATAAGGAAAGGTAGGGTAGATGCGAGTCAGGTGGTATTATGGGTCACCACCAACAATCAAGTTCAATACCGTACACTTAGTATAAGTATATATTAGGCATTTGAATTTTTTAACTCCGCAAGTGCAACTCTCTATCTAATTGAACGGCTAGAGCTTCAAAGTTCACAAATACTTTAATTGAGCTACTGGCACATGCTCCACTTTGCTCTCATTTGCACATGGTCTTTTAGTCTCATCCAGGATCCCCAGACATCTTACGACGAGTTCTTGAAAGTTTTCTGTGTGGTAAGTCAGTCACTGAGTCAGACCTAAAGTAGTTTGTCATACTTTAGGCCTACCTTTGCCCACTGAAGACTTGGGTTATGACAAGTGAGCCCGGGTGTCACCGAGTAGCCTATTTTTAAAACCGTTTTATGAATAAAATTAATGTGTACCGGAGTACTGATTAACTGCAAAGGTCTATGTTTCATTCTCTGGAATGACTGGGTAGATTTGATGTCTTTTCTAGTAACAAGTGGTCAATCCTAACTAAAGAGCACTTCTTTTCTTTAACAGGAAATGAATGTCAAGAGGAAACTGTGGACTGAGGAGAGCATGGTGGCTGCTACCAATAGTGTAATAATGAAAGACAACATGTCATTAAGAGAGGCATCGAGAGTATACAACATACCGTTTAAAACCCTCTGCAGTGGAAGTATTCAGCCTGGATGTTGCCCTGGTCCTCCTACCATTCTAACAGATGACAAAGAGGATTGCTTGGCTGCATACGTAGTTGAAATTGCTGACATGGGGTTTGGGTTGAGTCGTGACAGTGTAATGCATCTAGCATATAAGATAGTGGAGCGTTCACAGAGAAAGCATCCGTTTCATGACGAGAAAACGGGTAGAGCATGGCTTGACGGTTTCCGCAGAAGGCATACTATCTGATCACCCCAACCCCTTTTGTACTGTAGAGCCCTTTGCTCCAATCCAGAAACAATTCAAGACTTCTTCGGAAAGCTTAAAGCAGTTATGGCAAACTTAACTTGATTGCCAAGCCTATGCAAATATATAACTGTGACAAGACCAGTGTCAACATTGTACATAAACCAGGCAAAGTTTTGGCTCAACTTGGCCGGCACAGTGTATATGCAATCACATCTGTGGAGAAGGAAAAGACTCATACAATTTTAGCATGTGTTTCTGTCTCTGTATATATGATGATATATCCCTGGATATAATGATGATATATCCACGGAAGAGACTACCACCTGAGAAACTTCGTGATGGTGCAGTGCCTAATACTCTTTTTGCCAACAGCGATAGTGGGTGGATGAATGCAGAGCTGTTCACGTCATGGTTTCAATGTTTGTTCAAAATATACCACCTATTCAGACCTGTATTGCTTATTTTGGATCACACATCTCAATAGAGCTGATTGAGTTAGCATGTTCTAATGGGATTCATTTGTTGTGTCTACCAGCCCACACAATTCACATCCTACAGCCACTTGACGTTGGTGTGTTTAAATCCTTCAAGGCTATTTTTTCTAAAGCTGCTGCTAAATACATTGCTGACAACCCTGGAAGGGTAAATCACGACTGACCTGTTGTAGGACAGGCTTGGCCTAAGTCTCACACTGCTCTAAATGTCATGGCTGGATTTAAAAAGTGTTGCATTTACCCCATTAATCTGAGTGAGATTACCCGTGCAAAAAATTATGTGCAATTGTATGCCATTTCCATATTTGCGTTCAATTGCGTTTATGTGCGCATTAGCGTTACAACCGCAAAATTGCGCAAACAAACGTATGCATGTAGCACAGCTGTAATTGCGTAAAAGCGTGTGCATAGTTAAAGGTAACTAGGCACATGCAAAGCATGGGTGGGGCGAGCCTGAGCGAGGTATGCATGTGTTGTGTGTTTACTATTGTATACAAAGTGGGTAGGTGTGTAGGTGTGTAGGTGACAATAGAAGAGGTAGGGGTTACAGGGCAGGTGGAGCAACGATGAAACTCAATGGACTGCAAATATGTGTGGAATCATATCATTTTCAAATGAGTATCTTGTCGATCAAACAGTGGTGTGTGGGGATGACTTTGTTCTTGCTCTTGTCCTCGTTCCAGTGTTTGCTCTCTTTGAGTTGTAGATGCTCTTATGCACTGCTGACGGGTTCAATCTTCTTCCATTCTTTGCTCTCGCTGGTCTGGAGTCTCACATGCTCTCCTCTGCTGCTGGCTGCTCCTTTGCTGATCCAGTCGCTGCTCTGTCTGGTGTGGAGTCTCAAATGCTCTCCTTCGCTGTTGACTTATTCTGTCTTGCTCCAGTCGTTGCTCTGTCTGGTCTGGAGTCTCAGATGCTCTCCTCTGCTGCTGGCTCGTTCTGTCCTGCTCCAGTCGCTGCTCTCTCTGGTCTGGAGTCTGAGACACTCTCCTCTACTGTTGACCTGTTCTGTCTTGCTCCAGTTGCTGCTCTCTCTGGTCTGGAGTCTCAGATGCTGCTGACGAGTTTTATCCTCACCGCTGAGCGACGTGCTCGGTCCCTTGCCCTTCGCTTTGCTTTTCTAACCTCTTTCTCTTCAGCTGTTTCATTAGTGCGGTGTTCTCGTTCACGTATTCTTCTTCTTTGCAGTTGAGCTTCTCGTTTTTGCGCAGCTAATGTAGAACTCATAGTTCATGATTCTTGCCAACTTTCAAACGTCCGACCGAGTCAGATTGATGGTTTTTCGCATGCGCTTATATATATGGAATTTCGTTAAATTACAACATTTGCAATTTACTCTACATACGGCAATGCGCAAAAAGACGTACGGGACAGACAGACCGACAAACTGACACGGCGAGCAGCCGACATGACTAAGTGGGGGCTTGCTTAGGCTCGCCCCAATTATATGCTATTATTGTGGGCAACTTTGTACTGAAGCCCTGTGCGGTACTTACACAGAAGCCACAGTTGACTTACTTCAAAGGGCTTGAATTACCTACACAGAAGCCAATATACTGCAATTTTGCTAGCTTATTTTGTTATGAATACAGTTTAGTATGTGAGTCCATAGTTTTTCTACTCTGGGTTATTATTATACTGGATCCTCCCTAAGACTTCGGCATTTGGAATTCAGTTTCTTCTGTTGGATTTTTTTCCACCTGCTGCTCTCAGCATCTGATTTTACTGGATATTTAAAGTTGACATGAGCTGGTGTGTGTGTGAAAGTGAGAGAGAGAGAGCAAATAGAGAAATGATTCTTCACTGCTACACACTAAATAGTTGATACACATTCTAACATACCTCTAGTTGTTTTGAGTTTATATGCATCTAATAATCCCTTCTCTCCAGGGTTTCGTGCAATTGCCAGTAGCTAATTCCAATTCAGTAAAGAGGGCTGTCAATAAATTCATTGTTAACTTCTAGGGTGAATCAGCAGAGTTTTTGGCCAGCACAACTTCCTGCTTTACACCCTCTAAAAGTACCCTGGTCAGAGGATCATCAGGATCACCAAAAACTGCACCATCTATACTTATCAAGTTGCACAATTCAATTTGACATGATAATAATAATAGTCATTGAAAAAGGCTTGTCACCTTTTCCATCAGCCAACAGAGGGAAATCGGTAACTTCCGCCTAAAAATAGCATAATAGTTATAATACTTAACACAGCATAATATTGTAGTTATTATTACTATTATGATAAATTATGAATATTGTATAAATAAGTACAAAAAACATTGGAAATGTAATGAGACACAGGAATGGCTAAATCGTAAAAAGAACGCAAACATGTCTCATTACATTTCCAATGTTTTTTGTACTTGTTTGTTCTCATTTTTTCATAATTCTACAAATCACAATTGAGTTGGTGTGTGTAGCTAGCTACTAAGCTAGTAGTCTGGCAAGCCAGACTGTGGCCGGGCTGCTCAGTAAGTTGTGTACTGAGCCTGCTTGATACTGAAGTGTAACATACATCTCAGTCATTTGCATGATTTGGAGGCAGGAGCTGTATCATAAGATTTACTTGCCTTTTTATATGTTATGATAATCAAAGTCCTGATTCATTTCTTAAGAAGAGCAACCAGGTATCCCAAAATAGTTCCAGGCAACTTGCATTTGAATTCCAAATAACGCACACTTTTGTGTGTGGAAAGGGTCGTTAATTCTAATTTCTAGAAGCTAATGAATTATGCATGAGTGTAAAAATTAATGGCGGCCATATGGAGGAGGCGCTTTTCGTCTTGTATCTAGCTATTCAATGAGAGGCGCTAAAAACCGATGGCAAAAGCGACTGTCCCGGAAGAAACCAAGTTCATTCGTTCAAGAATCAGCTTCTAAAAGTGAATAGTCTCTGAGAAAACTCGAGCCAAGATAGAAGAAGAAGAAGAAGAATAAGAAGAAGATGGAGAAATTTGGAGGTTTGGCATGTTTGTGTTTGTTACTTTAGCGATGGTTTTAGGCCATGTTTTTGGGCTCATTAGAAAGAGAAAGAGCTAAATAGTAGCTTAAGAAGCCTTTTAGTGCTAAGCGCTCAGTTTTTGCAGAGTTATTCGCGTGAATATTTGTATTGCGCTAATGGGCCATCCGTGCCATTCCTGTGTACCCAGTACTACCGTACTGGGAATATAAAACATTTTATATCTAATACATACTTTTTTTTTCTTTTTGCACATTTTAGTTGAAATTTGTTTGACTTGTTGCTTGATCTCTTGCATATTGTACTCAAGTGAGCAAAGTTTCTGAAAAACTTTGCTGGCAAACATTGATTCTCCATGAAGATGAAAACACCAAGCATGTTACTGTATATACATAAACAGTATAATTACATGTATACGCAATTTCCTTAGCATCATGGTCACTTGTCGATGGAGTCGATGTTGGTCTATACAGCTCAGTTGGTTCATCAGTCATCCAATTGTAACTGCATGTTATTGATACACACAGAGAGAGAGAGAGTATCCAGGCCTTAGTATGCATTGGTATACATAAATATGTGCCTAACAGTGCAAATGGTAGATCCTCCAAGCCTTGACCATACAAGAGTGGAATCTGTGCAGTTGGTGGTGCAGCTGGTGGATTAAATGGTAATGGAATTGATGTAGCTGGAACTTGAAGTAGAGTCAGTGAGCTTGAGGCAGAGACTTGGAGCGGAGGAGGACACCTGGAGTGGAGTCAAAGAGGAGGAGACCAGGAGTGGAGTCAAAGAGGAGGAGACCTGGAGTGGAGTCAACGAGGAGGAAACCTGGAGTGGAGTCAAAGAGGAGGAGACCTGGAGTGGAGTCAAAGAGGAGGAGACCTGGAGCGGAGCTAGTGGGGAGGAGACCTGGAGTGGAGTCAACGTGGATGAGACTTGGAGCAGAGTCAACGAGGATGAGACTTGGAGCGGAGTCTACGAGGAGACCTGGAGCGGAGTTTGCACTTTTGTTGTAGAAGTAGGAAGTGAATAGTTTAGCCGATATTTGGGGTCTTCTAGTAGAGATTCGTCGACACTCTATTCATCAGAAATGATTAGTAATAAGTTCACATTTATGTGAAACTGCTAGTCTTGTGTTGCATGTTTCTTCTTATTCTCTTTGTTAGTTTTTCATTTTTCTGTTTTCTTTTTCTTCTTTACAGGTAGTTGGTCATCAGTACCTTCCATCTTTTCCTGTTTTAATTCAGCACCAGACTTGCTACCTGTATTAAAATTTATACCGTGATGATACAGAATTCAGTATCTATACACACACCTACAAACAAAATTTTTCCAGTATACTGTTATGTTCCACACTCCTTTGGTTTCAAAAGTTCCTCGGATAACTTTCTTTGAAGACATAACGCTATGAGTATTTTCAGCAACCACCGCTCTATTTAGATTGGGAATACAAAAGGAAAGTAGTTACACACTTTCACTCAACTTATGTACCGGCTCTTGATTCTCTTTGGACTCTCCTTAGAGTAGCAAGAGTACACGTACTGTTCATACTTCAGTCAACTTGGAGTCAAGCGCAGCAGCTGGCAGTCTAGTGTGCGTTATTTAGAAAGCTGATTTCTTTGATTCAAAGAGCAACTCGCTACTTCAGGTGACGGCTGGTCTGCTCCTCGTTGACTCCACTTCAGGTCCCGGCCAAGAGCCATGGAGGAAGAAACTGCGAGTGATTCAACAATTGACAGTTGGAGCATTGTGTCTAGGCATGCAGGCTTTATCTGACAAAAGCGCTGTTTGTTCTGACGAAGAAGATACACAAACAGACCAGTATGGTGAGACGTCTGGATCCAGTGGATCTAGTGATGAAGATGATGAGCTCTATGAATCATTTTATGATTCATTAAACAATAGTTTTGGTGAACCATCCTCAACTTCAACTCCATCTTTTAGCCAAACTGATTCTGCTCTGTTTTATACTGCTTCGTCTCTAACATCGTTTCAGGCAAAAGTCTTGGTTTTCCAGTTCATCTTGAAACATAATCTGTCCAATAGAGTGTTTTCTGAAGTTCTTCAATTGCTACTGGTTCTTCTTCCACAATCCACCAAAAAGTGTGTATTTATTTAAGAAGTTTTTTTCTCAATATTTTCTGGAAACCGCTACTGTGACTCATTACTGTTGCTCTGTGTGCAAAAAAATGCTTAATACTCAAGATGATATTTGCTGCAGTCAAATAAAACCATCAAGGTTTATATCAATGCCTATTGGTCCACAACTACGACATTTGTGTGAAGGTATAATTGTTTCAATGTTTTGATGTATTTTTTGTTTTAGTTGATACCTCTGTACATGTAGATCCAAAATCATGGAGCTATTTACAAAAACGGTTTGATCATAAGCCAAAGGACCCACCAGTCTTAGAAGATATTTATGATGGATCTGAGTATAAGAAATTAACTAGGAGGATTTTAAAAACCCTGCACATCTCTCTCTAACGTTCAACACTGATGGTGTTGATATTTACCGTTCGTCTAAGGTATCTATTTGGCCTGCATGGTTTGTGATCAACGAACTGCCTATTTCCAAAAGGTATATAAAATTAATGTAAAATGTGAATATGCATGTTGTAGAGATCTCTCTCTAAAATTAATGTGTGTGTATGTATTGTTTACTATTTAAACATGCACAGACAATCATAAAAGGTAATTGACATGCTATATGAATATTTGTTTCCACAGGTATACTAGTTGCTTGCAGCAATCTGGTATGCTGCATGTAAACCTACGATGAATGTTTTTCTTTGACACATTGTAGATAACCTTAATTTTCTGCTTTTGGAAGATATGCACCTATTCTTAGCCTTCTAGTTTATAATACTTAGTTGATTTATTTTCACAGATGTTACAGCTAGAAGAATTGACGGAACTATGACCATCCGTGCAGTGTGTCCACTAGCGCTGCCAGCCAGGGCTATCGTTACCAACTGCAAGCAATTCAATGGTCGTTATGGATGTTTATATTGTGAACACCCTGGTGTACCGAAATCTAGTAACCCAAGTAGTATTTGCTGGCCGGTTACACGTATGTACAACACAAGAACTGAGGAATATAATTGTATAAGTGTTGTCAGGATGCTGTTGCATCAGGAGATGCTGTAAGTGTCCTTAGAGGTTGTTTTTTTTTATATTATGTGAGCATACTAAACAGGATACTAAATAATAACTAAACAGGAATCATACTCTAAAACTTGTAATTGATTTCTCTTGTAGAATTAGTGTCTGATTATTTATAGGGTTGTATGTGTGCACATGTAGGTACTTGGTGTTAAAGGACCCTGTGTGTCATAACCCTACATCCAGCATTCAAACTTACCACAGGAGTGATTGTTGATGACCTACATGGCCTCTACCTGGGAGTTTCCAAAACCCTACTCAAGTATTGGTTTAGCACAAACTACAAGAGCAGTGACTTTTACATAGGAACCCATGTGAGCAGATAGTTGGCCATTTACAAATGCAACGTACCACATGATTTTATTTTTAGTTTTACACACATGTATGTAGGTTGCTTAATGTGATTCTCATCTTTTGTCGATCAAAGTACCAGACATAGTGTCAAGGCCACCCAAATCACTATCTGATTTCAAACACTGGAAAGGTACTGTAACATGTAACATAATACAGTAGTATCATGTCTTATACCATTCTTACAGCATCCAAATTCAGAAATTGGATCTTACATGTATTTTGCCATTCCTGTACTGAATGGTATCTTACCAAATCCATACTTTTCTCACCTCTCTTTGCTTGTGTGTGCCCTGCAAGTGATGTCTTCACCAGTTATCACTAAACGAGAGTTAGAGTTTGTATAAGTGTCTACCTCAACAAGTTCTCAGAGCTATAATTATGGTAAACTTTTGCAAAAAAAAACAATTACCTGCCATGGTAGTGAATTATTCCATGCAATTTTCTTATAATTATTTAAAATAAATTTTTTACACTGAACAATTATTATAGGTGATGATCGTACATCAATGAATATCCATCTCCTTCAGCATGTTCCAACATGTGTTGAAAACTGGGGCCCCATCTGGGCTTATAGCTGTTTTGCCTTGAACATCTCAATGCCCTTTTGAAGAACCTGTTCCATGGGACAGGAGACATTTCAACTCAGGTATGTTACGACTTTTGCACTAGCATATTTATGGAGCTTTTGTGCACACATTTATCAGCACACGTTAATTTGCATTCACCCTAGAAATCATAATAGTAAAAAGGAATTTAGGGTTACAATATGGTGCTTGAGTATTAAAATCAGTTAATATAGGTAGTCAAGAGTGAAAAAAAATGTTCGATTGAGTGAAAGTGAATATCTATAGGCTTTCATATTTTTGTGTATATTACAGATGGCATTCTGCCATGTTGCTTTCCAATGTATGCCTGATGTGCTCAATTCTCCAACTTTTGATAATACTCCATCTCATGTTAAAGCATCTTGTTTGGACAAGTCATTAGTAATTTACTAAACTTGTTATATTCATCATTTTTTTTATTTTTTTTTGCTTTAGGGTGTATGTAAACAGGAAGTTATGAGTGGATATTTTGTCATTGGTAGTGCTACAGTTACTAACCTTGAAGAGTGTGTGCAGCAACAAGTACCCCCTGCTCAAACTTTTTTTACAATGCAAATTAAAGGCCAAATATACCACTCGAAATTATATGGCAGAGTAAAAAAAATGGAACAGTTATACCGTCTGTTTTTTAAATTCTAGTAGAAAAAAAAAATATGGACAATAGTTAATCAATCCAGGGATTTGGTACTTTAGCAGTAGTGAATGTTCTGGAAACAAACCTACTTCCCTCAGAGAGTTTTGATCTTACTGTTAGTGCATTTGTGAACTATTTCAAGTAGAACTTTCTGAGATCATTGTCCTTGTACCTGTAGACGCCATTATGTTCAAGTGTATGTTCATTCACTTTGAACAACTGAGCTATGTTGGTATTATGAACACAGACATTTTGTTGGATTAAGATTGAGTATATATATGAAGATTGTATTCCCAGTACGGTAGTACTGGGTACATAGGAATGGCACGGATGCCCCAGTAGCTCAATACAAATATTCACGCGAATAACTCTAAAAAAACTGAGTACTTGGCACTAAAAGGCTTCTAGCTTTTTCTCTTTCTAATGAGCAAAAACATGGACTAAAACCATCGCTAAAGTACCAAACTAAAGTATGCCAAACCTCCAATTTTCTTCTCCTTCTGATTCTTCTTCTTCTTCTTCTATCTTGGCTCAACTTTTCTCACAGACCGCTCACTTTCAGAAGCTGATTCTTGAACGAATAGACTTGGTATATTTGTCTCCACGTGCTTTTTGCATCGGTTATTCGCCTCTCTAGCTGAGTCTCTAGATACAAGATGAAAAGCGCCTTCTCCATATGGCAGCCATTCATTTCTATACTCATTAATAATTCATTAGCTACTTTGGAAATCAAGTTGACGACCCTTTTCCAGTAAGACAAGTGTGCATTATTTGGAATCCGAATATTCGCTGCCCGCCTGTTTTACCTGAAGATTTCTGGTTGTGCTAAAGTCTCTGTAACCAGTTACCGGTACCTTGCAGTCTTAAATATTTAGGGGGTGAATAGACTACTTTGTTACAAAGTTGTCATTATAAGATCAGCAAAGTAAGTAAATTTGTCACAGTAAGACACAGCTCTAGCTTCCTGAGATACTGATATCAAAGATTATAGCATAAGCTATAATATCCATGCTGATAGTGTACAAGTAACTACCATATTCCCAGTACGGTAGTACTGGGTACATAGGAATGGCACGGATGGCCCATTAGCGCAATACAAATATTCACGCGAATAACTCCGCAAAAACTGAGCGCTTGACACTAAAAGGCTTCTCAAGCTACTATTTACCTCTTTCTCTCTCTAATGAGCCCAAAAACATGGCCTAAAACCATCGCTGAAGTACCAAACTAAAATATGCCAAACCTCCAATTTTCTCCATCTTCTTCTCTATCTTCTCACGCCATATCTCAAAGACCATTCACTTTTAGAAGCTGATTCTTGAACGAACAAACTTGGTTTCTTTGTCTTCAATCGCTTTTGCCATCGGTTTTTTGTGTCTCTCATTGAGTCACTAGATACAAGGCGAAAAGCGCCTTCTCCATATGGCGGCCAAAACTCATGCATTATTCATAACGACCCTTTCCATATCCAAGTGCGCGTTATTTGGAATCTATTGCAAACATGCAGTGCCCCAAGTTCTGTCCTCCTCTGTGTTCAGTTCTTCAGTAGGAAAGTTATCTGTAGCTAACAAGACACACATATAATTGACATAAATCACATTCAGCTTGGGATTTCAGAGTTTCAGCTGTCTGTAGTCTCAGTGGCCCGTGAGACTAGGTTCAGTGTTGGCATTGCAAGTTCTCTGCTCTGGCTAACGACTAAATTCGACTGGTATTATAAATAATTATTCAAAAAGAATACAACAAACAAGTACAAAAAACATTAGAAATGTAATGCAAACATAGGAATGGCCAAATCGTAAAAAAGTGAGCAAACAAGATAGAAATGGTTGTCAGATTAAGCGAGTTCATTCCTGTGTCTACAATGTCATAGCTAGGGATATGAACATATATAGGTGACACAGTGAAATGAACTCGCTCAATCTGACAACCATTTCTATCTTGTTTGCTCACTTTTTTACGATTTGGCCATTCCTATGTTTGCATTACATTTCTAATGTTTTTTGTACTTGTATATACACAAACTCAACTGTAATGTAGAATTATGAAAAAATGAGAACAAACAAGTGAAAAAAACATTGGAAATGTAATTCCCAGTACGGTAGTACTGGGTACACAGGAATGGCACGGATGGCCCATTAGCGCAATACAAATATTCACGCGAATAACTCTGCAAAAACTGAGCGCCTAGCACTAAAAGGCTTCTAAAGCTTCTATTTAGCTCTTTCTCTTTCTAATGAACCTAAAAACATGGCCTAAAAACATCGCTAAAGTAACAAACACAAACATGCCAAACCTCCAATTTTCTCCATCTTCTTCTTATTCTTCTTCTTCTTCTTTTTCTATCTTGGCTCAACTTTTCTCAGAGACTATTCACTTTTAGAAGCTCATTCTTGAACGAACGAACTTGGTTTCTTCCGGTACAGTCGCTTTTGCCATCGGTTTTTAGCGACTCTCATTGAGTAGCTAGATACAAGGCGAAAAGCGCCTCCTCCATATGACCGCCATTAATTTCTATACTCATGCATAATTCATTAGCTTCTAGAAAATTCGAATTGACGACCCTTTCCACACACAAATGTGTGCGTTATTTAGAATTAAATGCACTGAAGTTGCCTGGAACTATTTTATGATACCTGGTTGCTCCAGATGAATCAGGACTTTGATTATCATAACATATAGAAAGACAAGTAAATCTTATGATACAGCTCCTGCCTCCAAATGACTGAGATGTGTGTTTCACTTCAGTATCAAGCAGGCTACACAACTTGTGACTTCAAGTACCAGCTCAGCAGCCCGCCGCTGGCTCAGTGAGTCTGGCTTGCCAGACTACTAGCTCAGTAGCTAGCTACACACACCAACTCAAGTAGAATTATGGAAAAATGAGAACAAACAAGTAAAAAAAAAACATTGGAAATGTAATGAGACACAGGAATGGCTAAATCGTAAAAAGAACGCAAACAAGATGGAATGGCTAGTTAAAGTGTGTAAGAAATTCTTCCTGTGGGCAAAATGAGGGACTCAATAAGGAGATTGTTAAATGCAGCCCATACAGGAAGAATTCTGCACACTTTAACTAGCCATTCCATCTTGTTTGCGTTCTTTTTACGATTTAGCCATTCCTGTGTCTCATTACATTTCCAATGTTTTTTTTTTACTTGTGAGACATAGGAATGGCCAAATCGTAAAAAAGAAAGCAAACAAGATGGAATGGCTGTTTGGGTGTGTAAAGAATTATTCCTATGGGCAACATGAGGGACTCAACATGGGAAGAGAGTACTACATGCAGCCCACACAGGAATGATTCTGCACACACTCAAACAGCCATTCCATTTTGTTTGCTTTCTATTTTACGATTTGTCCATTCCTATGTCTCATTACATTTCCAATGTTTTTTTCACTTGTAATTATATTACTCTTCTGAACATTTAGTCTATATATCGAGATAGACCCTTTTTTCAACCCCTGACATGCGACAGGGGGAAAAAAGGGTCTAGCACAGGTCACTGTTAGTACAGAAGCCATAATGCATGATGTGATTGGTTGTAAGTGGTTGTGAAACCAAGCTGGTAACTGTAATGATATTCACCACCTTTTGCAGCAGTGGTAGCAATAGTAGCGCGCCGCTGTAGTATTCATAACACCACTTATCCTACAACTTCACAGCTAGTACGGCCTTGCAGCGCCTACGCAGTAATTGCTTTTGAGATTTCGAAAGCTCGCGCTCATTGGTCGAAAACGGCCGTGACGTAGGCAATTAAACGTGACCTGTGCTAGACCCTCTTTCTCTCCCTGGCGTTAGGCAGGGGTGAGAAAAGGGTCTAGCTCAATAGACTACTGAACATCTTGCATGAACAACTTTACCTACTACAGCACTTTACTAGCAAAATTGTGGTTGATAATTACTTTACTATACTACTACGCAAACTCATGCAGTATTGTGGTTGATAATTACTTTACTACTACTACGCAAACTCATTCAGTATTCTTGGTACTGTTTACGTAGGCTCGCGCAATTACGCGATGATACTCTCTGTACATATTTTTGCGTAAATATGCGTTATTTTGCATAAGTTTTTATCGCGCAGTTGCATAGCAAAGCGCGTCACTGCGCACAATTGCACATAATTTTTGCACGGAATAATAAGTACAGACAGGCAAATGATGCCTTCTAAAGCTGTCGGTCACCCAACACCTCCAGGAGATGATCAGCAGTTACACTTGAAAGAAACAAGCCCAGCTCCACGTAGCCTGTTTTCACCAGAACAAGAGGTGTAGTATGCCAAAAGGTTTGAGGAGGGTTATAAGGATCCTGATCTTATTGCTTGGCTAAAAATCAACCAGATGTAGGTAGTACATACACTGAATCAACATTGTCATCATCCAAACAACTCAAGTCTATAACAGAGAGTGGTGATTCTCAAGAGAGCAAGTATTGCCAACAAGAGAGCTCAAAGTGATGATTCTCACTCGAAACAAGAGGACAAGCGACAAGAGTGTGGTGATTCTTAATCAGACATAATAATTGTCTGATATTCTTGTTCTTACAAAGCCAACACAACGTTGTAAAAAGAAAACCACAAAAGAATCTCTAACCAAACAAGCAGTTTGTATTACTGATGATGATGTATTTGAGAAAATAAAGCAACAAGAAGCTGAAAAGAAACAAGCTTCAGAAGCAAAGAGAGTTAAAAGAGAACAAAAAAAAAAGCAGAAAGAGAGGCGCAAAGAAAGCAGCACAGAAGGCCTCAAAAGCAAAACAAAATGAGATGCTACTTGTCCTGAGTGTGGTCTTGTTTACTCAAAGAGCAAATTGACAGGTGCAGTTCGATGTGAAGTGTGCTAACCTTGTAAGAAAGAAAATTCCAGAGAAGGAGTGGTGACTGTAAAAAAGATTTTTAAATTGTGACTCATAACTAGAACCTAGATTCATAATACATGTACAGGATAGTTAATATTTTTTGTTGTTTTATATTGTATATTTTGTATCTAAGTAGCTGACTTTTCTATAAGTTGTGTAGACATACCTACTCAATTCGTATAGCACAGGCTGTATGTTGTTCTTGACTTGAACCGGAAGTTAGGCTTTGGTGACTCATAATACCAGCATCTACCCTATTGAAAAATTATGCAAAAAGCCCCTAACTTAGTTACTATAGCCATAGAAACAAGAAATGTTCCTAAGTAACTGAATCCATAATGTTAGTCACATGACTTTTAAATTGGCTGCACAGGAAAGTACGCATTATACTTTAACAAAGAAGTGATTTTTAGTTTCAATATTTCTATCTCTAAATTTGGTCAACATAATCTACATCTTCACATTTTCATATTTAGAAATTTTTGCTTTGTGTATAAGTTATAACAATAAGTCTTGAAATGGGTGTGCATTAAATAGAAACTGCTCTTTTGTGCCTTACAACTTAATGAAGCAAAAAATTTTCAATAATTATGAAAATGTTACTTTTTTTGAGCTCTTTCAGATATAATTCGTCCCAAAACATGTAGCTGTCAATTTTGTACAGTTCTAGACATACTTTTAAAATTTGCTGATTCAGAGGTCATGTGACTATGGCTACAACCAAAATCTTTAGGTTAGCATCATACTATGTTTTCATGGAAGTAAAGGAGATTCACTTTTCGCATATAAATTATATTAATACTAATTTTGGAAACGTAACCTACCTGAGATGTTGCTGGCACCAGGAGTGACTCTGAGGACCCTGTGATTTCACGAGAGGATGACACTAGTTAAGTGCTGTTGCCCTAAGCATGTCAGAAATACGCCTACAAGGTTTGAATTACTAATTAACTTTCTGCTTTTGCTTTTTCTGTAGCTGTGTTAATTTTTTTGTGGTGTACCCATCTTTCCTAATGTCTATCAGTGACTGGTCATTAAAATGTGTATGTTAATTATTGCATTTTTGTGTGTTCGGGTATTTCCAGTTTCCTGAGCATTTAAGTGTGTGTATTTTCTTTGTAGTCAGTTCACTGCGGTTGAAGTTTATTGCATAGTAAAAGTGAACAGTGCATTGTGAATGTGTGGGGTTAGCGATAAGGTGCATAAGCATCGGCACACTAACTAGCATGCACAACTTTAGTAAAACATGCATGCATGACTTATGACCAGCACCATCCACTGCATGAGAGGTGTAGTCTGGTGTATCCAGACTATGAGAGGTGTCAGCAAAGCAAAATCAGTTCTAGCCTGCTGCAAAGGATGTACTGAGCTGTGGTCAGCCTATAGTTATAATAATTATTTAAACCTCTGTTTAGAAATTCATTGAATATACTTTTGACGCTTGCAAATTGAATGCTCAGCTGTAGCCAGCTACTGAGTATCAGCCTGACAGGCAACTAACCTACTATGATGGATACTTCTATACGAAGTATTATCTCACTATAATATCATACGTACGGTAGTACGTATAGTAGGAATGGGCCGACTGTCCTATAGACACCATACAAAATGTTGGCCACTATTAGTCAAACAAAATTAAACCTTCAAAGGTGCTCAGAGGCTCATTACCGATTGCATGCAAGGCCTAAAACTCACAAAAAATTTCCTCAACACTAGTAGTGAGCGCTAGTGGGAAGCCACCATAGTGCCATTATTGTTCTGCTAACGTACTTACGTACGTACTTACTAACTGATTTACTTGAAAACAATTTCCATATGGAGAGAACCAGAATGTGTTGAGCCAACTTTGACAGCACAAAATAAGTTCTTTTCATGGGTAGTACATTCCTTTATACTCATTTCAATCTCAAATAAGCCTAAACAAAAACTAGAAAGCTTTGAAACTTAGTGTATAAATTCATGTACTACAATGCAGCCATCTTTGTATGTAGAGTTCAAAGGTCGTTATCCACGTGGTATCCGAATGCGCATTAGCTTCTTAGCATAATGATCAATGCATTGTAGCTGCTACTTTAGGGACTAACCAGTCTCTGATAGTTTCCACACTGTAGTGTTGAAAAAAGTGAATAAACAAGTATTGTTGCATTTTGACACTTGAGATCAAAGAGAAAACTGTGCCATTATCTGGCATATGGCACACTGCGTGGGTAGCAAACTGTGCCATTATCAGACCGCTATGCCATTATCTGCACGCTCCAGTGAACACTGTGGTCTTGCAGCCGTTGCTATACTATTACTACTGTACATTGAGGAAGTGGTACAAATGCAACAAATTAGTTATTGCAACGCGCACTCGTGACCACATGCCAGATATTGGCATGTGGCACTCGTGCTTGTGCAATAACTAATACGTAAAAAATAAGTAGTGTAGGAATGGGCAGTGCGGTAAAAAGTATTGGAACTAGGCATGTCTCAATTTCGGCACATGACTACATTTTTATGCCCAACTCTTGGCCAGCAGTCCAGTTTTAGTTGCCTATCTTGCTATGGTTTACTCCACTGCTTAGCCAACTGATAACCAATGCAACAATATAAGCTATGATATACTATAGTAGTACAAATCTTTGCATTTATGACATTGAGGATCCATATTTAGGGATCAAGAACAAAAATGAAGTAGTCATGTGCCGAAATTGAGACCTGCCTTGTTCCAATACTTTTTACAGCACTGCCCATTCCTACACTACTTATTTTTTTGAAATGTTTACTACTTGTTCAATTTGCAATCAATGAGTTACTTACCTGTCCAAGCAGCTAAGCCAGCCAAACTCAGGTCCTTCTAGAGTCTCGTGCCCAGACCCCTCCCCTCTCCGAGGTAAAGAGGGTCTGGTGAAAATCCGACAATATAGTCTTGGTTCGCTGAGTCAGCAAAGCATGAATTAATACATAAGTCAGGCCTTCAAGTTCTCACGTGCGAAGAGAAGAGCTGCAATCTGATTGGCTCACCACATCAGGATCAACATACCTGCGGTTGAAAAGTCACATGACACGTGCGTTCTGCAATCTGATTGGGACGCTCAAATTCTGTTCCCTGAGCCAAGAAATCTGTCGTATTTCACCAGACCCCTTTTTCCCTCGCGCACATGTGAGGGAGGGGTCTGGGCACGAGACTAAGAAGTCCATGTCCATGATTCAAGCTCTATTGTTTCTAGATAACGCACACTACACGGGGCGGAATCAATAGGTGCGGTTTTGAAGCTAAGCGCTCAGAGAAGCACAAAAGTCTCAAATCTCTGAAATTAAAGTGTCTTGCAAGATTGCACACAACAAATTTCTAGATAATTTGGATTTGTGTATGTAAGCATATATATAGGGCATGCAAAGATTTTTACATTGTGGCCAGCTTGATATAATTATATCATAATAATATTATTATAGCGAGCTAAATAAATCAGTGATCACTGAGTTAGACTCACTGTAGGTCCAGCAGCTAGACTTTGCTATCTGACAGCAACTGAGTATTCCAATGCATGTATAATTATTGTAGCAAAGCTAATCTGGTTCATATAGTCTGTGACATGTGCTGCTTTACTGTCACACTCAAAGTTAGCTATGAGTCTAGACTGGATTAGTTGCTGAACTGAGCCTGAAGTTCTTAGTGATACACTCTTTTACAGTGTGCTAGTTAGTTGAGTGCACCGAGGCTTATGCACCATCCGTGCCTTCATTATAAATGTAGGTTGTCATTAAGCCTCGGCGCGTGCAGAGGGTTGTACGGTAGTCGTCTTGTGTGTGCATGTGTCTGTTACTAAATTATCTCAAGAATGGCAGCTCTAGAGTCTGAATGGAAGGTACTTTTACGTTCATGAATTGAAATTTATCTTGAAATTTGATGTGTAGAATCTTGCAAAACGCTGTACTTTCTGAGCGCTTTGGCTTCGAAACTGCACCTATCGATCATGCACGCCCATGTGGTCTGTGTTATCTAGAAACAGAGTAGAGCTTGGACTCAATAGGCAGCATGCAGAGCAGAGGCAGTGTGTTACGCCAGTTTCACTGAGTCTTTAGCTTGTCCAGGTTAGTAACTCAAGTGAAATAGCACTTTGTAGAACTATAATGCATTATAGTACTGTGCTCAGATATTGGCCTATGCTGGTGTGTTGTTTTTACTTCACTGACTGTTATGTTTGACAGGCTGCCAGCAGCAGTATCAACTATTATGATGAGTGTGACCTGTCATACAAAACCAGTTACACTGCAGATACTTATTTCACATCATATCAGAGAACTGTAAATCGTTAAAAGTTTACCATTCAATCATGCAATTTTCTATCCAAACAGTCAGTTTCACTATAGGTAGAGAGGCTCACTGACTGCAGTTCAGTAAGCTGACGTCCTTGATTGCCCACGGCAGGTCAATTGGGAATTATTTTGCCATTTCAAGATGCCATGGGATAGACTAGGCCGACACCTAATCTATACTTATTTGCATGGGTCTCGGTACTCATTGTCTTCTTTCGTACACAATGTTATACATGCCATTTATGCTAGCTATATGAGTGCACCGAGGCTTGTGCACTGTAGGTGCTATTCATTTATAAATGCATTATTTAGTAATTTTAGTACATATGGCACCCCATACCATGGCATGCACCATCTTGCTTCTATTCCTTCAAAATACAGCCTTGTACTTACTTGGCCCTAGCTGGTGTTATCTTTTGCAACTGCATAGACAAAAAACTTCTTTGTATAATATTATTTATTTGGTTTACACACTTTTGTAGCTCTCTTGATCTTGAGCATTTTACTCTACATGTTTTTAGCCTCGTTTCCAAGCGACTAGCTTTTTTTACAACGTTGTATAGCTGCTCGTAGCGCTCAGCGATGGCGAATATTGCTTCTGTGCGCAGAACCAAGAGTTTGACGTAATTATTCTAACCGCCACACCCACGAATTTATTCTTTAGTAACAATTGACGTCATACACGTGATTTTAGATACTGGGCTCCCTCTTTCTTTGTGCACTTCCATTTCATTTCCAGAGAGGGAGCCTGGGAACGAGCCTATATAACATGTTTCACGTTTACAACATACTGTTTTACATGCAGATGGTAACATATGCAATGCTCAATAGTGCACATTTCCTCATTCAAAAGTACACCAAAATAGCAGATGAAACCCAGTCATAATAAATATCCCATGCAATTTTTGTACTAATTAAATTCCTTAGTGTCTTAGTTCACGCTAATGGATAAACTTCAAATGTTAGACACAGAAATGAGTCAGGATTACATACACGTTTAGTGAGATAGAAAAATACCATGCTTTTAAATAAAATTCACTATTCACTCCAGGTGTATATGTTGTGTATACCTTAAAACATTAATTGTTAGTGTTCAAATCATCACCATTAGTTGTAGTATGTGATGGCTTGGCTTGAACTTGCATTTCTTGTGGAAGATTCTCTTTTGCACAAAAGTAATGTTCAATAATTCCATCAGGGTATCTTGCAAAAGCACTGTGAACAAAATACAATATTATTATTTTGCTACTTACTTCAAAAATTTGGTGAATGATATCTAATCAACACACAAATAAAATGCTTATACTGTAGAATCGCTAAACATGTACTTTACCTGCTGAATTCCAGTCCTTATCATTATTAATAATTAATGCTCTAGTAACATTAACCCTTTACACCCGGAAATTGCAAGATGTGGCCATGTGATGAATTACTTCTGCTCGGGCTACATGCTATTTCAAATAAGGCAAAATAATGTGGTAGAGTACTATCTACTACCTGCACAACCACTAATCGTACTTGGTGCCGATTTTGGAAAATTGTATACAAATCTATAGGGTTCAAAGTTTAAGAAATATTCGAACGTCATTGTTTCATTGCCTTAAGTTAGAGAATATATAGAAAACAAGCTAAAAACTTAGAAGTCATGATCATGATGATCATGACCCTTTGCACTTGTTGACCTCCACCTACTTATCAGTTCCAACTAAAGCTTGGTATTTTACAGGGGCGTATCTAGGATTTAGAATACAAGGGTGCTAAACAATAACGAGCACGAAACACCCGACAATTTTTGGAAGCCACGCCCACTTATGGTCACTTGACTATGTCTAGCAGGCGTAAAGTGAGCTCGCGTTTGTTTTTCCCAGCATTAGCTGTGAGAACTTGAACGTCTACTGTACAGCTAGCAATGTAAGTTTATAACTAAATACTTGTAGAAAAGTACAGAATTTTGTTGTGTAAAATAATTGCTACTGCTGTATGTACTGCCAAAGGTGAAGTGACTGATTACATTCATGATACTTTTCCGAACTTGAGGGGGGTGCTTGAGCACCCGGAGCACCCCCCCTGAATATGCCCCTGTTTTACTAGGATGATACCTTACCTAAATGCAAAGAAAGTTTAATGCTAGTTTGCTTAGATGCAAAGCACGCGCTAACTTTGCGATGATGTCTTTAGATGTGTATTGTATTTCAAACGCAGACATTTGCAGTTGAAGGGTTAATATAAAACTTGTGTAAGAAAAAAATATGCAGCCCAAACCTTGGCTTCAAGTAGCATTTATTTGACTTGCTGTGGCTGCTGTGTGATTACAAGGTGGGGTATCTATACAGAAGTATGCTACATTTCCCAATACATACATAGGCCTTTTCATTGATGAACTGGAATGTTGATTGCATTATGCAATTAATTGTGCTTGCACATCCGCATGTAAATTTTACTAAAGTGGCACTCTGATTTTCATTGCGGTCAATGACAATTGAAGTATATTTTGAACTGTGTGGACTCATATTTTTACCATATTTGTGACCGAATTTTGGAAAACTGGCCAGGTATAGTACCAACTTTGTTTGTAGTAATCGGCGGTTTTAGTGTTATTTGTGACACGTGGGCGAAATTGACTTTTTTGGCATGAGAGGGGAGGGTCATACCTTGGTGAGCTGCAGAGGAGATTTTACAGGTGGGGCTGCTTCTATTGCTGAAATATCAGCGCTTGAATGCAGCTATGTCAGCCATGGCTAGCTTCTCTCCCATTAGTACATGGGATGCGTTGCCATGTTCAGTGATTATTCAAGTACACAATGCAGCTGCTGATGTGCATCACATTATAATAATGCATATTGATTTGAAACAAAAACCAGTGAATTCTTTATGAACACAAACACTTCTAGCAGGAAAAAATCTCTTGAAGATGATCAGAAGACAGCCTACAGTGTTGCAGAATAGCTGAACTATGCCAGAAGCTGTATATTTGCAAAATAATTAACGAATGTTGTGAACAGTGCGTATAATAAATTTACAATGAAATTTGTGGGGATAGAAGCTAAGTACTTCTTATTTTGGGTACTAAGTATTAGCTAAGCTATTATTTAGTTAGAATAGGTATAGATGCATGCATTACTATTGGCCGTTTATTTCTGCGCCATACTATAGCCTATTTACTCTAGTTACAGCCCACTTGCTACATTATTCTACTTAGACTTGCTTACCTTGTTGGTGAATCTACATGGAAGGCTCTCTGGTCTTCTGTGTCTTTGAAAAGGCTCCTAAAGTAAGTTTTAACTAGGGCTTCAACTAACTTCATACATATTCTGATACTCGCATCCACTTAACTATGTATAGATGACCTATATCATGCCAGTTATCCATTTATTTCCGAATTGTACCAATATTGACATAGCCTTTTTAAGTGCAATTTGGAAATAAATAGATAACTGACATTGATATTGGTCGTTGAATCGTTATACTGCATACATAAGCTAACAATAAAATATTTTACTTGTCTATCACTTTCAAACTCACTTGCATCTTCAGTAGCTAGCAGAATCTGGTAAAATGTGAAAATTGCTTTGATTACTTGATCTCGATTATTATGATGGCTTGGTTTGAGGCGGTGCTACATGCAATCAAGGACTTCTTTGGGAATACCAGTAGTAGGAAGATTGAACTTTTTGATTTCCAGATTGGTAGCTAAAACATTAGTTTCAGAGTGTTTTTTAGCTGCTGTCTGAAAATTGATGCTTTTGGCCAATTATAGATTAAATTTCGCCACCACTTAATGGCATTTGGAATCATTTCAGGTTCGTGGGTGGAGCCTGAAGTCTGCTGGGCTATCTTTTGGTACCAAACTTGAGGTAGTAGCACCCGTAGGCAAGTCAGAAATCATGTTGGAATTAATGGTGGTTGAAAATCAGTGGCTTACTCTAGTATTTTCTGATGCTTTAGTGTTTGTATTGAGAGTAGACCGCTGGCCTTATGACTAAAATCAGAGTACCACATAGGCAAAATTTTCATGCAGATGTCTTTACACAATTATGATATCACAGAAGCAATGAAACTCCTCAGGTTCTTAATTGAGAAAAAGGTTACCCGAGTAAATAGAAAGAAAATTTTGTTAGATATAGCTCCAAACTCCTGATATGCTTCACTTTAATGAGATCATACATTAATCATAAGCTACAATATCCATGCTGATAGTGTACAAGTAACTACCACATATACACAAACTCATGCAAATGGATTCATAGACTTATGAAAAAAATGAGAACAAACAAGTATAATATAACATTGGAAATGTAATGAGACATAGGAATGGCCAAATCGTAAAAAGCAAGCAAACAAGATGGAATGGCTGTTTGAGTGTGTACAGAATTATTCATTTGGGGAAAATGAGGGACTCGATATGAGAAGAGAGTACTACATGCAGCCCACGCAGGAAGAATTCTGCACACACTCAAACAGCCATTCCATCTTGTTTGCTTGCTTTTTACAATTAGGCCATCCCTATGTCTCACTACATTTCCAATGTTTTTTTTTAATTGTAAATACCTTGTTCCGAGTCTCTTTTTGCAAGCACCACAGATAGAGTTGTCCAGAATAACAAAACTAGGGGATTCATTTTTTATTTTCAGCTGTTTCACCTAAGGAACATAATTTATAAGAAATAAATACTCTTGAGTAAGCATCTCTATAAACACTTCAATTTAGCATACTTGTACTCACAATTCCAGAAACATTTGTACACCCAGTAAACTAAGAAAACGTAAGTCTTACAAATCTCAACAACTACAATAGAATGTGTATTTGGAGTATTCCCAGTACGGTAGTACTGGGTACACAGGAATGGCACGGATGGCCCATTAGCGCAATACAAATATTCACGCGAATAACTCTGCAAAAACTGAGCGCTTAGCACTAAAAGGCTTCTAA